>JAOVVA010000027.1:13092262-13131858 GCA_028565275.1 Leiocassis micropogon | reverse complement strand
AAACATTGAGCAAGAGATACATTTGCAGCTGGAAGAAAACCTGAGTGGCATTTGGTGACACATTTCCATAGCTATGGGAGGAGCTGATGTCCATTCAAAATAAAATATTATTTATTATTTTACTATCTATTACCAAAATAAAATGGATAGTAAAAGGAATTATTTTAAACTTAGAAGATTGAATCTTCTTCGAGGAACATAAATTCCACCAACCACTTTACATTAACTTCTAAAGTTAACCAGGAATCAAAATGATGTCACGCCTGTGACAAGAAATCATGGATCACATGGTCCACATGCACTCGTCCTGATTAAAGATTACACTTGATCCGAGATCGCTTTTCCGCTTTCACATGCTAATCGCTCCACGACTGTTAAAAAGAAAACCATCTATGTACATGCTGAGAAATGCTTGATAACTCTTCTAATGGGTCTCTTTCCTTAGCCATGTGAGAGAGCCTGTGTGAAGTGTGTATGACACAAACTCCACGCTGTGTCCACCTGTCCTCATAGCTGCTCTCCATCAGATGGACTTTATCGAAGCGACAGGATGCTAACCTCTCCTGAACGAGCGCCTCCCCCTCGCTGATAAAGCCGAGCTGAGACATTACAGGCTTTCTGGCTGCCTCTGCTGGGTCTATTTCTGTTTTTCCAGGAAGGGGCCAAGGCCTCTTGTTAGAGCTGCGCAGATCTCAGCCTTAATTAGCTGTGCTACGGCTAACGCTCTGCTAGCTCCCTGAGCCTCGCTATCTTATCAGGCTGATTTAGTGTACTTTTTCTTTTTTTTTTAGGATGGCGATTAATCAAAAAGTTATGATAACGACATCCCTGCATCATGAGAATAGATTTGGAAGGAATGTAGTCCGAATTCAAATGCAGCTCAAGAGTGTGCTTCCGGGACATGTGTCTTGTGGATTAAAAAAAAAAGTAGTTGTGATATTAGTCCCTGCTGACTTTGTTTAACTCTTTTAAAACTGCGATATTATTCCTTGGCAGTGGGCAATGAACTGCTAAATAGGAAAAGGTCATAAAGGATATCATTAGGTACTCTCTAACTGAATTCACTAACACTGAAGCACTTCATAAAATCTGGAGTAAATATTATATCATCTGCCTTCTAATCTCGGATGCTAATCTCGGGTGCTCTTTGTTAGGCTGATGGACCGACGTGAGCCCTGAACTTTATATTTCCTCTCTCTTTAAATACCAACCGTGTCTCACTAGCACTTGGCCTTGTTGGTTTGCCGGTATGGAAATTCACCAGCATTCCCTTGCTTGTGCATAAGGTGACTTGTTTGCTAAATATCACAGACGCCTTGTGATACCCCGTATCCGAGAGGTCGCTTCCGAGCTTGCCATCATATGTAAATGACTGACGTCTATGTTGACAGCGTTATCTGGGAGATTCGTTAAATAGGTCACTAAACAAGCCTGATCTATTTGGATAAAGAAAACGTGTCTTTATTTGCATTAGCTGGTCAGCCTGTGCTAGCGCTGGCTCTTACACTGCATAGGTTTGATATAATCATAGATTGGAACTAGCTGTTCTTCCCAATGAGAACCAGCCATGTGGTTGACTACGTAAGGTTGTTAACTTGACGGATAATTTAGTAATTTGTTTGTTTGCAAGTTGTTGAAAGTCAGTGTCTTTTGCTTAGAACTGTTTTGTTATTTAATGTGCAGTATAATGTTCAACTCAACTATAAAATTAATTAGATTTTATATAGATCATAGAGCAACTTAGAAAGCACATGGAAAGCATTGGTCTACTGTAGTTTCGTGCTCTTCTCACATAAATGACAAAAGTTGCGTCAGTTATCAGACATCAGAGATATGAATCTTTAAATCTGTAAGGATTAGTCAAGCTCAGTAGAGCAATCTGTACCTTAGTGTAAAACGAAGCTATAAATAGGAAGGTTCCCACTCTTTCGATTTTACTGCGAAAGCACATACACAAACCCTTCTCCACACTTTGTGATTGCGAGTATGTCCCTACTCTGATGAGACCCCCTGGCCTTAAAAGACACACACATGCTTCGTTTTGACACTTCCAGTGCAGCTCTTGCTGCGGTTGGTGTGTATCCATGCATCTGTTTAGAGCTGTGTGTGTGTGTGTGTGTGTGTGTGTGTAGCAGGAGGGTGTTTAGAGTTGGATTGTGATCGTCTGCCAGTCGTTTGTGGGCTGTTCCAAGGCCGCTTCCGCCCAGCTGTTGTGGATTCGAAACGGACCCGAGAGGAGACTCCGCTATCACAGCCAGCCCCTGGGACGCATAATCAACACCTCCCTCCGTCCCTCCATTCGGCACCACCGCTTAGATGTCGTCTCTTTATGGATAATGAGATCGAGATATACGGCAGGAGAATATCCGCACTGATCCATCATGGAAGGGCTGGGAAAACGCTGCCGCTTTCCAGACAGCCATCACCATTCCAGATACACTGCAAGGGGATAAACAGTGGTGTCATCCAGCGGCATCTTATCTCCAGCATGTGCGGTCAGAGCTGTGCGTGTCTGCATGTTTGGAGATGTAAGCTCGTGAGTCCGTGAAGAATGATGTGGCGTAGGCCACTGGATCGCTGAGGTCAGAAATAGTCGTGACAAGATTGCTCACTCTGACCACTGAACCATTTAGAGCTAGGATGTGAAGGGCATTTCTTGGCAGGATATTTTCCTTAAGGCTGCTCAGGTGGTTATGGGAATGATATTCTACCGATTTAACACCATCTCGCAAACAAGTCAAGCTAAGGAATGGTTAAACCTAGGGCAAGGCGCAAGGACGATTACATCTTTTTCAACTCTGAATAACGGTTACAGACAGAGACGTTGCTTTTTTATTTATCATTGTTATCTGTAAAAATCCTGAGTCCAACTAGTAAAGATCTTTTTTGATGTAGTGATTTAATGTGGTTATTACTTTGACTTGAGTTTATCGTATTTACCGTGGTCGTATTTTATGTGTATGTGTATATTTAACACCTGCATTCACACCATGAATGAACCCCATGAAAAAAATGAGTAACTTTTTTTTGTAAAATTAAGAAACTAGGCAATGTTGTGACTTCAAGATAAAGGGTGGTTGTAAGGTTCCACCTTCACCACTACAAAAATATCCATGTTTTGTGGGTCCTGAAACCGGATGCACATTCTTGTAGACTAAAGGTCTGATGCAGCTTTTTGTACCTAAGCAGGGTTAAACCAAACTCCCTGGTGGTGGAGTCAGACCTGATACAGTTGCGTGTATACGAGTGGTGTTGACCCAGTTGTCCCCGAGGGTGCTGTCAGACCTGATGTAGTTTCCTGTATCTGGGCAGAGTCTATCCAAAAGTCCACGAGGTGAAGAAAACTCAACGCGGTCATGGGTTAGGTGTTAGGCTTTGGCTCATTAAAGGAACCTGATCAGATATGGACTTTGTGCAGCAAGGACTAGGTCTATGTTTATTTCTTTTTTTGGTTGGCGGGCATCTTCTGATACAAGTACGCAGTTATACTCAAAATCAAAAATCCTCTCAGATTTTTATTTTCATGGTGTACATTTAGCAAGAAAAGATCTGACAGTAACAGAAGATAGAAACGTGCACAAGAGATCAATGTTCAATTTGATTCAAAAGGGGAAAAAATGATGCTGAGGTAAATGTAGGAATAAAATCTACTGCTCTAGGGAGTCTTGAACCCACTGTCAGGTTTCCCTTTTTAGGAAATATTTCGAATAAAACCCTTTCAGAAAGCTTAACAATTTAACCATCCCGTAAGATTGTGCTGTATAAATGGAATGATCGTATAATGGTACAAAAATACATGCCATTTATTTCGTAAATAATATACCTATATTTCTAATAAACCAAAAACCATTAAACATAATGTTGATACACAGAATCTATTCTGCTATATTTCAATCATTTCCATTAGTCTATACATCCATCACAGGTTCCCACCACTCCGGCTCTCTCCACACCTAGTACAAAAATGCCACAATCCTGGCAAAGAGTAGCTGAAAATTTGACCAAAGGGCAAGCTCTCAGGTCCACCCCTAAACCCCTTCATCGCTCCCCTCCTCCACTTGATAAGATCATCATATGTCGTTCCTCTCTGAGGCCTGCCCCTTCCCTCTGCAGATACTTGGCTGAGGCATGAATGTCCCTTTTGTTTGGGGGGGCAGATGCTCTTCTTGATAGCGCCCTCAAAAAGATGCTCCACATAGACATCTGTTTGCTTCATCGTTAATGGTGAAATGGTTTGTAAGGAGTTGTAATTTTTTAAATAATTATTCCATCTCTGCAGTTACACAAGTGGTATAATAATAATATGATATAAATGCATATTCAGAAGGACCTACATGTCCTAAAGGAATTACAGTGTGGTGCTTTTTGCTCATGAAGAGTCATGAGAAAACTAAACAACATGTGTACAGTAATGGAACCTGAAAACGGCAGCTTATTTATAGTTCTGCCTAGATTGATGTCACAAAATGGTGTCATACGCATAATTAAAATAATTAAAAGCAACATACCTGATACATTAAGGACTACTGATATAAGTTTAAAGCTTTTCAATCAAAGATACCTGACATGGACCTTCCTAGACCAAAAGACAGACTAAAGGGCCAATAAGGATCCCCTGATGGTACTGCCCTGGCAGGAAACGATACTGTGGACTGCCATTCTGCTATTTTTGCTTGACAAAGGCAGCAATGACAGAAGTAGACATATGGCGTATTTAGGTTCTACAAATTTTCATACAATAACATCAGGACCGTAACAATCACCCCATATTAAAAGGTCAAAATCAGGACTCCTGTTTGATTCCTGTTTTAATTAACTGTGTTGGCTCCTAAGTGTAGCAACAGACCAGGATTCACACTATTATCTGGAAATCTCGATTGTAAATCATGACAATGCCACAACCATCCATGGAGCAAAATTGACCAGAAGGGAAATACGGTCAATTACACTGTCAATGACGCTACTCAATCATCAGCATCTGTGAGTGCATGCATGTAGAAGGGGACAGTTCGCTTTAATCAGTGTTTAGCTCTTTGAGTAGTTGGAAAATATGTAGAGGTTGGATTTATGTGCTTTGGAGGAAATGTGTGATTGCTCAACCCTACGCTGTTGGTATCTGTATTATAAGTTATGAGTGGCAACGAGTTATCTAGTTAGCTACCAAATTTAAGAGTAATCCTACCAAAAGAAAAATAGGACTGGGATTCACTACGATCTCACAAACAAGCAAAGTTAAAAATCGTAAAGGCTAGAGTGAGATGAGAGTTAACTTACTAACAGCTTGTTTTGTATTTTTTTTTAAATGCTGTCAATTTTACTCTTAATCTATAACAAAGCAGATTTGGTATATTTTTCATCTAAAATGGAATTTCACCCCTATATATTGTCTGATTTTTATTTCTAATAGTATAAAAGAGGAAACTAAAAATGAAGGCAGGTACAAAGTGACACATTCACGTTCAAATTCGCACCGTTCGGTACAAGACGTTCGGTTCGGTTCCTGATCCGAGTAAATACAGTTTAGCTTTAATTAGCGCTGTGGGATTTTCTCCATTAATTCAGGTAATTCATATTAAAGGGACAGGCAGCGCATCACTGAGAACGTGTAGCAAACAAATCAAACATCACTTCAGAGATGAAAAGTCAGATGAACAAGTTTATTTAAAACTTAAATAATCCAGTGTCACATCCCAAGCACTAATTTCCACGCACGACTACAACATTTCCGACTTCAGTGTGTTCGACGGACTGGGCATTCCTGCTTTATTAGCAACAAACATGCTAGGCGGCTAACTCAGTCGAATGCTGTACATTTTTCTTCAAAAAAACAGCAAGCTACTGTATATAGTGACTTTTAGATTTTACAAACGAATATGTCTGTATGTTGATGAATCTGGAGCGAATTCTTTAGAACTCATTTAAAGGGATGAAGTTTTATTTGGTGTATTTCTGATGATGTGTGCAACCATGTTGTAACCGTGTGCAACTCCATAAACAGGGAGTGTGGTGATATTTTACATCATGAAAGACATTCGCTATATTTACTCCTTCGAGAAAGAAGGAATCACTGAGTGCCATCACCAGTAACAAAAAGTGCAAATAATATAGCATTATATTCTTTAAATATCCCTCATATTAACCCCTTGATGACATTATTCGCTATACATATTGCTGTCAGTATTCTTAAACAACTTAGCAACTAGATACCTAGACGTAGGCACACACTCACTCTCTCATCCTCTATACTGCTTAATCATGTGTTCAGGGTCGCGGGGGGCCTCGAGCCTATCCCAGGAGACTTAAGGCACGAGGCGGGGTACACCCTGGACAGGGCGTCAATCCATCGCAGGGCACACACACATACTGTACACACACTCATTACAGGCCATTTTGGGACCACCTACTAGCCTAATGGGAGAAAACTGGAATACCAGGAGGAAACCCACCATGCACAGGGAGAACATGCAAACTCCATGCACACGGGGAGGTGGGCATCGAACCTGGCCAGGAATCGAACCCTGGTGCAAGGCGAGCTTGCTAACCAGTACACCACCATGAGAACATTTTTCTTTTTTAACTATTTTTTAAGAAAGAAGGATGTGTGTGTTCAAGGAATTGTGCCATGTTTTCCACCATTCACAGGTTTATACAAGTTTTTATGTTCATAAGCTAAAGTCAGAATAAAAAATAATACAAAAATGTATTTCTTTCACTTCGCTATACTTAAAACGGACTGAACTCTGACTACATAACAGAGGTAGGTACTGAACTACTGTATGTCTTTTGCATACCACTACAGCTCTAATTGCTCTAATGTTAAGTAGAACAAAATCTAATTAAGATGCAATTATGTACATTCTTAACATTTCTGCAAAACAAATCTGATATAATTTGTGGTGTTAAATTGGGGGTCATAAATTAGATTTATTTAATCAGTTTTTTTTGTTTTGCTACAATAAATGTTATTAAAAAGTTCATATACTACAATTTGATATAAACAAACTCTATGTAATTTAAAGTGGAATTTTTTTTTGTTAGGGCTGGGATGACATGATAAATTGCCTCAATATGCTTTTTTATTTAGATATTGTGAGATGTTGTAGTATCATTTATTTAAATTCATAATAGTTACAAACTGACTGGATAGTGATGTTTAAATGCTATAAATAAGCTTTACGATTTATGTGCACAATTTAACATTTATAATAATTAAAAATACACATATTTTTAAAGATTTTGTTCATATATTTTACAGATATTATTTTTTCCATCTTTTTAAAGTTAATTATTATATTAAAATTTAAATACAAAAAAAAAATACAATTATTTCTGTAGACATTAGCAAATCTATATTATGTTTAGTGACCCATTTTATGCATTACAGAATTGTCACCAACCCTTAATTTGAGTGGTGCATAAAAATAGCATGTCCATAAAATTGTTCTGTACTGAACTGGTGGTCCAGGGTTTTTTTTTTCATTGTTGGTGGTGGTGTTTTTTTTTTTGTTTTTTTTTGAGAACCCATAAAAAAGGAAAAAAAAAGAAAACTAATTGTACGGTTTTTCATATATAACTGAACACATAAATCAAATCTAAAGGCTACAGCAGTATGTTAAAAGACCTCACAGATCTCTAACAATTTCTAAGAGTCCTAAGAAAAAGTGAAAATGGCGTTGTAGATATCGAGAACATCACTATAGTAGGGCCAAACAGGGCCCTAAATTAATATAGTGTCCAAGGCGTATGGGGCAGAAATGGAATGTGCCGTATTGCTCCACAAAAAGGGCCTTCGAGCTCGAGATATGCGATATGAAATTTTACAGCTGAAGGAGAAATGTCAGAGCGCTTTGATAAGAGAGCGATGAACTTTCCCCCCCTTTCCCCAAAACCGCCATTATCGGGGCTGAGAGAAGCAAATGCATCATTTATATCCCACAGTCTCGCCATTATCTCCTGTTCAGACACTTGTGTTAAAACACAGAAGGACCTTTTTACCTCTCTCTCCCTCTCTCTTTCCCTCTCGCTCTCTCTCACTCTCACCCAAGCCCTTTCTCTCTTTATTCTTGCTATCTCTGACAAAATCCTTCTGCTGAACTCAAATTTCTATCTCTCTGAGTAAGTTTTGACCATCAAATCCATTTGTAAAAGGCAGCACAGCTTCGTCTGAATTGTCTAACAATATCGTGGAAGGATTTAACAGTATTTTGTGAAGTGAATGAGAAGAATATTACGGTAGCTGACTGAATAATATGTGAACATTCTCTTGAAAGTTGGAGAAAATTAAATTGCCGACAAAATCAGTTTGTGTCGCCGCATGAAGAGGAAATGGATGAAGGTAAACCAGGGAAGGTCACAAATCATGGAGGAGTGAGGCAATAAAAACACATGTGGATAGGACACTGCCATGTTCAAATTGCCTATTCACTTACTGTAGCTAAATTATTTCCTATAAACTGGTAAAAAGCTGAATAAGCAATCATTAGACTTACCCATGTAATGACAAAATAATGTTATCAAAATTTTTTTTACTAAATTAATTTATCAACTGGTTTGTTTAGTTTTGTGATATATATTTTAAGTCACGAAACATTTATTTTGAAAGTTAGAATTCAAAATGTGTAAACTCCTATCCTGGCCGATCGTTTAAAAATTCCTGGACCATGTTCAAAAGTACTACACAGTATATTCAAAAAACGCTTGGCACAGGATCATTTTGGGGGGCCTTACATACTGTACTCAGTTTATTTCCTACAACAGCACACATACAAAGACTTGTATAGCAGACAATTGATATAAACAGCTTCGATATGCAGAAGTTTTTTTTCTGGAGGCATTTTTTGAAGATTTCTCCAGTTTCAGAGCTTCAGAGGTAAAGCTGTTATATTTTCAGGTCATTATATCAATAGAAAGAAAGAAAAAGATACTGGTGAGAGAATGATTGTTTACAGGATTGTTTACAGTGCCACTGTAAACAATCATTCTCTCACCAGTATCTTTTTCTGGTACAAAAGGAGCTGCAACTAACTTGTTTGGTAACTATAAATTGACATGAAGTACACTACCAGTCAAAAGTTTGGACACGCCTTCTAATTCCATGGTCTTTCCTGATTTTTGGTTCTTTCTACACTGTAAAACAATACTGAAGGCGTCCAAAATATGCAATAATCTCTATTGATATTGAGACGTGTCTGCTTCTTAAGCTCTGTAAATCCTTCATAATGGCTCTAATCTGAGGTGCTGGTTGTTAATTGGTGATATCTGAGGCTGGTGACTCTAAATGAATTTCTAATCTGCAGCAGAGGTAAGTTTTGGTCTTGCTTTTTTTGGGATGGTCTTCATGAGAGACAGTTTCATCATGGTGCTTGATGGGTTTTGCAAACGCACTTGGTAAAAAAAAATTCAAAACATCTGACCTGGTACCTAATTACACAATTCCATATGTATTATATACATATATGTACGTTTTTTTTTTATTTTTATCCAGTAATGTGTTACAATGTAAAAAAAAAAAAATTACTAAACAAAAAACATTGATCTAGAATGTGTGTCTAAACTTTTGGCTGGTACTGTACAATGTGGATCATGAATTTAACTTCAGCAAAAAACAATCAGCTGGCATCTCACTGTTGATGACATTCTTATAGCGGCTTGTCCCATTATGTTTCTCTCCATTCACTAGAGATTTGAAGCATATTTAAGTAGCAGGTATGTTCAAATTTGGTTTCCTCATCCTGCTGCTTGTCTCATGAATCAGCTGACTGTCTAAAACTGTACAGTATAGCATTCAACATGATTACATGTAGTATGTTTGTATTTGCTGTAGCAGGAGAAATGTAAAAAAAAGCTTCCATTGTATAATCTGGCATAAATGCGCTAAACAAAATCAAATCGCCCTGGTTTTCCAGAGTTCGTTTCGATCAAAGCCTTGGCAAAGACATCCTGACAACAATCTCCAGAAGCGTTCATCTCGCCTGGTCTGTCACAATGCCGATGGAAAAAAAAAAAAAAAAAAAACCAGAGCAAAAAAAAAAAAAAAACAGACACGTTATCGAAAGCGTCATCTAGAGGACAGGCAGTCATTCCCCACCAACAAATTAGACTATCGGAGAAGTGTAACATATTCAGAGTGCTTGTGAGGGATATAATTCTTCTCAGCTGTCAGCACAAATGACTAACAATGTGTATATGTATAAGGAAGAAGCACACATGCATTTCGATTGGCTGCGATTGTACATCTGATTTCAGCTACAAGATGATTGAGTCGAAGCTGAAGCTCCAAAAGCGCAGAGACTGAAGAGCTGAACCAGAAAAATGTAGAGGTGGTTCTGTAATAATAAGGAACCTTATAAACAATTAATAAACATTTAGCAACACTATTTAGAAATTTGTTAACGATCATTAAGCATGCTAAAACATTAGGATCTAAAAGCCCACTGAGAAGAGAAATATAACAAGATTACAAATTATTACACCTTTTATTCCAAAGAAATTATTTATCTTAATCTACTTTTTACGATCAATTACGTAACCTGATCTACAAGTGCCCCATTATTCAATTATTATTATTATTATTATTATTATTATTATTATTATTATTATTATTAAATATCATTGTTTTTACATGCATATATTTACTTTAGAATTATTTTTATTAGTTTTATTTTACTACTACTATTTATTATTATTGTTATTATTATTATTATTATTATTATTCAATTGTCTTTTAAGTGATCATTATTGTTTATAATATTCATATTTTTTTATATTTCACATAGTATTATTAGTATTGTTATTATTATTATTATTATTATTATTATTATTATTATTATTATTATTGTTACATTAGTTTAATGATACACTTGCATATTGTGGCTTGTCACTGGTGACATTTTTGTCCGTGTTTACAGGTACGGTTTAACTCCACCATGTCATTAGCCTCCCTTCATCCTTCCCCGCCAGCCAATTACAGCTTCTCCAGCTCTCCAGTCCAATCCTGTCTCTCCTGACCTAGTTGTCTTTTGTGACGAGGTCTTAGCCCCAGCAGTTTGACAGTCAACAGATAAGATGGATTAAGGATTTTTCTCCTTTCTTTTTCTTCCTCTCATCCAGTTTAGGATAAGGGCGGCGTAAAAACCTACTTTTTTTCCAAGAGGAGTTTTTAAACGACTGGAGATGGGACTGATAGAGGGGCTAAACCTAAGGCAGGGTCTTAAAAGGTCAAGGTCATGCTCCTAATCACTGGGCAACCTATGGAGGGTTCAAAGTGCAGAGATACAAAACCTTTAATCCCAGCAGGCAAAGTGTAAAGGGTCCAGATATGATTTTAATCTTTTTGCAATATCCAGCAGGTAAATGGAAAGAGTGATTAAATTTGTTCTGGTTTATGGCAAGTAATAACATCTGTATTGAAGATATCATTACTTATATAACTATATCTTTTTAGCCAATTACACTTCCAAAACATTGCTCTTCACAGAGATTACTTATTTACAGAGAGAAGTAGGCATGATAACGCCAAGCAGCAATTAGTTATTTTTCAAGTCTGCTGCTGCCTGTCTGAAAAACTGCAATGATGGTTTGACCACACCTTTCCCTTTCCCCACCTGACCCTGTTCTTTCTGTTGAAACTAAGCATGCTTCATGATTCACCTCCTAAAGAAAAGAGGGCAGGTTAAGCAGCTGAGGACAGAGCACATTTCTGGCCGGAAAAAAATGTATACATTGCATTATAATATTGTAAACCACTTTGTTTTTAAAGATAAGTATTAGTATTAGTAAGATTGCAGGTATGGAGGCACACATTACAAACTGTACCTTTAAAGACACAGGGGGAACATTTCAAGAATATACTGTCCTAGACAATATACTGTAAGGTTACAGTCAGGACATTTAGATTGACTTGACTCAGGTTTCTTAAACAGCTAAAAAAGAATAGTTGTTGGACTATTTAACATATTCATAAGCAAGAAGTATTAATTGTTTTCTTTTATTTAATGTAATATCGCTTTTCCTTTATGTAAATTTTATGAATGGTTTTTACTTAACATAACAGTTACTTTTTACTTACCATAAACTACAGGCTAAGCAAATTCTATGAGTTAAATTCCATTTCGAGCCTGATCAGGCAGTTATTAAGGATGAATAAAGGTCCACACTTAAAAATACGCTCACTTTTTACTCTCTAAGCTTCATAAATCATCAAATAGGATTCAAAAACACGCCCAATGTACGTGACTTAGTTTTGGTGTTCCACGCAATGCCGATGTCGACCTGGTCTCTAGCAAAGCTTTGCTCACAACAAACTAAAGAAACAACAAAAAAAAAACGTATATCCAGGTCATATCTGTTTTTACCACATTTATACTGTATTTCAGGTCATGCATGTTATTTATACCAGTTTTGTCAGGTTTTATCAGCAGCTGAAATCCTTGTCCGAAAGGTCATGATTTTGGTCCGTTTCTGGCAAGTGACTGAAAAAAATAAAAAGGTGGAAATAACTGCATGTTATTGAGTGATGCCACCGAGTGATGTACAGTATCTTTCCACTCTGTTTGTTGATCACTTTTGCGATGTCTAGTAATAGAGAAATGCATTCTATAAACCACGAACACTAACACTGATTATCGATTATATACTGGTAAACTGGTGACAGGATCATGGGCACTCAAGGTTCATTTATGCCTGCAGAGAGCAAAAGCCAGCCCGTCCGGTCCGATCCCACAGAAAAGCCAGTGCAGCACAAATCCCTGAAAAAAAGAAGTTAAGGCTGGCTATGACAGAAAAGTATCAGAACACTCAGTCCATCACAGCCTGCCGTGTATTGTGCTTATCGGGCAAAGAGTTCAAGGTTGTTGATCCTGTCTCCTAATTCCCCAATTCTCATCTGATTGGCCGTCCATGGAATGTTCTGGACAAACAAGTCTGATCCATGGAGATCCAACCTTACAACTTACAGCACTTAAAGGATCTGCTGCTAATGTCCAGGAGCCAGACGCAACATCACACCCCCAGAGTCATCACACCCCCAGAGAGCTGCCCCAGTGGGGGAATTTACACAATATATATTATACACATGTACATACCGTATATATATATATATATATATATATATATATATATTGCTCAGACTGACAAATGAAGCCATGAGGCTTTATTTAAGTAACTGTAAGTGCTTCCATCCATCATATTAGGGATGTTTTGCTGTAGGCGAGTGCAGTTATCCCGATCATAAGGTGAAGCAAAGGGCTTCTTTACTTTTCCATGTAAAGTTCATTGTCATGAACTACCCTGCTAAATAAAAAAAATAAAAAAAACCTTGCAGTTTGAGACGAAACATTTAAGGATATGTTCGTGAGCATGAGTGCAGTGTGTGTAGGTGTGCGCTGTATGTGTGTGTTTCCTTTCCTGCTCCCCTCATGTCAGTGACAGGGGAAAGTAATCCTATACACAGGCTGCTATTGTGAAATGGGAAACTAGCCTCCTCGGCTGGCGGCGAGCAGATGCACCTCTCTCTCTCTCTCTCTCTCTCTCACTCGCTCTCTCTCGCTCTATCCTAATCTGGAAACGACTTAAAGGAGCCTTATCTCCAGGCTCTCCTGCTTCATTTCATGCTTGATTTACTTTAATTTGTCTGATAGGGCACAAGGATTTGGAAATGGCCCATCTTTCGCTGGAAAATGTTCTGATTTTTCCCCGGCATTGTTACGTAGACCTTTTTTCCAACTCTCTTCTTCTTCTTCTTCTTCTTCTTCTTTTTCTCTTCTTCTTTTTGCACTCCCCTCCCTCTCTTTCTTGAGTCTTTGAAAAAGCCTCGGCCTCTTGTGCCGCGTTTTGCTTAACGAGCTAACGTTGAAGAAAAAAGAAAAAAAAAATCCAAGGTAAAAGGACATTAGTATGAGAGTTTGATAGTGTGGATGAGCATCTGCAGGAGTATGTGTGTGTGTGTGTATGTGTGTGTGTGGGTCGGATGTGAGTGCGGTGAGAAAGACAGAAGACAGCGGATGCAGCCGGGTGCTTTAAACCACGAAGATCTCCTGTAAGTGAAGTCGCTGATAAAGTCAGGAGGTAGAGATGGAAAGGGGAGAGAGAGAGAGAAGGAAGGAGAGCGCTCCCTGCCCACACATTCCTCCTCCTCCTCCTCAGCTGTAACCCTTTCTTGTCTTCTCTACACTGACTTTCTGGATCATCCTCACTTTACTCACCTCCTTAGAAAGAAGACTGGAGACAGACAGAGATGGAGAGCAAAGAAAAAAAAGACGAGATCTACGTATACACCCACACACACACACATACACGCACACGCACACTCCTCAGCTCATTATTTTCTTCTTTTTCCTGTTTTTAGCGCTACAGATTCACATCAAAGTTGGCATTTTTGCAAAACCTTCATCAGCAGTATTGTTCGTTATAAAATATTAAAATTCAGTACAAAGACCAAATATCTGTCATCTGGTGCAAAGTTATTATTCCAGTTATTCAACCAAAATATGAGAAAAATCTGAATGCTTTCAGGCATCTTTGTGACTAGACGCCAAAAAAGTCTAAATATTCATTAATGCCATTCATGCACTTTGGTTTATATTACTCTAGCAAATCTATATTCTACTCAGTAACTATCTACTTTTTAAGAAATCGTTCCTTCCATGTTAATCACTTCACACACAGAAAGGTTTCCTGCTTATCTTGATATACTTCAACAGTGTGAATCTTCCTGTACTTTAAACTAATGATAGCAATCATTGATTCGATTATTCATTCATTGATTGTTTATACCCCATGTCCAGTGCTCGGGGACACGAGGGGCCTGGAGCCCGTCCCATGGAACTCAGTTAGTTAGTTATAAGTTGATCCGCTTACACAGCATGTTTTTAGACCGTTGTAGGAAACTCATCAAGCACAGTTAGAGTGTGCAAGATACACACACATACGTAGACTAGAAACAAGATTTGGCTTCCTCAATTCCTGGGGGTGGAATGAATCAATGTACAATTTTTAAATTTAGATCTGAGCAAATCTTTCAGCTGCAAGGGATTTTCTCTATCATACAGGTGTCTACATCTGGAAAAAAAAAAAAACTAAATCTAATCCACTGGAATAGTTCAGAGCTCAAAGAGTTTTCACATTGTTTTGGTTCAGGCTTTTACATTGACAGCTATGAAGAACAAGCCTTGCTTAAAAAAGAAGAAAAAAAGAAATAATAATAAAACTAGAGTAGTAGCTCTATAGTATACAAAGAAAAAAAGTTTATTATCTCTATTGAGTAGTAAAAATAGTGTGGTATATCAATAGTGTAGTAAAAAATTGTGTAGTATCTCTATAGTGTAGTAACAACAGTGTAGCATTTCAATAGTATATAAGAATAGTGCATTATCTCAATAGTGTAGTATAAATCGTGCATTATCTCAAAAGTTTAGTAAAAACAATGTAGGATCTAGTACCTCTATAGTATAGTAAAAAATAAAAATTTGTACTGTCTCAATTGTGTAGTAACAATAGTGTAGTATCTTGATAGTGAAGTAAAAATATTGTAGTATCTCTATAGTCTAGTAATATTGGTTTAGTATCTCTATTGTGTAGTAAAAATAGTGTGGTATATCAATAGTGTAGTAAAAATGTGTAATACCTCATTACTGTAGTAAAAATAGTGTAATATATCAATAGTATAGTAAAAATAGTGCAGTATAATGGTGTAGTATCTCAATAGTGTAGTAAAAATAGAGTAGTGTCTCAAGAGTGTAGTAAAAAATATTTTAGTGAGTGATTATTTCTTGTCACCAACAACAACATATATTTTGCTGCAAATTGAAAATTTGTTCAAAGAAAGAAAATTTGTTCTTTCAAAAAAAGAACATGAAATAAAGTCAAATATATAAAACCTTTAATACTATAAAGAAAATAACACTGTAACATGGACCAATTACTTATATGAAATCAGAAGAAATTAATTTGACATGTCCTGAGCATGAAATACTAAAGGGCACCTATTATACAAAATTTACTTTTTATACAAAATGCACTTTTTAGTCATATTTAAACGTTCAGATAGGTCTCCATTGCATGTGTATATTAATTAAGCAACCACAAGATTATTGTCCTTTTTTCCATTTTTTTATTGACGGGTGCTTAAACAAGCCAAATAGATGTTTTACTATAATTGTGACATCATATAAGAAGATGCCCCTCCCCCAGCTTGTTCAGTTCACTGGAGGGGCGTGTCTCAGCTGTAGCTCATGTACATAGATACTGAAATGTCATGTTCAGCGGAGGAGTCAAATTAAGAGAGAATGCAGTAAGAAAAAATAAGGGGTATCTCAGCTGGAACATTATTCAGACACTTTAGGGAACCTCTGAGACCTGTGTTAACTTGATAAAGAAATAGTAAAATATGGGACCTTTAAGAACACTAGCTATTGGAATTTGTCACTATAGCCTGAAAATGACAAAGAAAATTCTCTGCCAAATTTCACACAATACTTACATCATTTTAATCAGATGTTAACAATTACTTTATGCTAATGACTATAAAGTCAAATGAGTAATAATCGCTCAGGAGCTCTGCCAAGATGGCTGCCATGTTCGGCTACAAGGGAAATACCTTTTGGTCATTCCTGAGAGTTCAAGACTTTAATTTCTGGCCATTTTAATCTCACACTCGCTCTATACAAGTACTAATTTATGTCCGTAATAGCAGCAAGTCTTTGGCTAATACTGAGTATTTAAGTTAAATTAACGTTTTTGGTTTACTTCCCCCTGTAGTAGAGTCACATGACAACTTTACACTCCAAAACTCACAATATACTTTATTTTGCTCAGCTTTGCCAGTACACACAGGTTTTTTGTTTACTAAAAAAAAAAAAAAAAATCCTCCAGAATGTACAATTGCCCCACCTCGAAATTCTCTGCAACTAGTCAAATCGCTTTATGCCTCATAACCATTCAAAAGGCTTCGCTTTCTCTTGTACATTATTGAATTTTAAATCTATTAGATAAAGTTGCCAGATTGAAACATTAAATAAACCTCTGTGCAATCACACACTATTTGTATTGCTCTAGCGAGTACTGAGGCATTAATCTCTAAAGGTAACCATTAACAAATGCATTCATCTCCACTCAAATAATTAAATTTCCCTTCCTAAAAGTTGAATATCAGTGAACTGAAAAAAATAAAATAAAATGTTTTCCCTACAGCATATTTGTGGAAATTATGGTTGTGTAAATGATGATAAATAGATAAACAATAAACGAATATCTATTTCAGATTGTGTTTATTCTGACAGCAGGCAGGCTGAGTCACACACTCGGGTTCAGAGCTATTCCTCTCTCTCTCGAGTGATAACGAAGCAGGACGCCTCATCGGTCTTCTGCTACTAATTACCCCACAATTCGTCTTTTCTGCCAGTGGGCTGGACTTCTCTTTCCAGATCTGCCACTAGACTGTGTAAAAATTACTACCATGCCTACTCTCTGTCTCTCGTTTTTGCTTTTAGTCCCATGTTCATTCTCTCTCTCTTCCACTTACACACTATTCCAGCACAGCAGGTAGCTGTACATGCTCACACACACATAAAAAAAAAATGTTCTTTCTCTTTCATTCAGGAGCACACACACACACACACACACACACACACACGCATACACACGCATACACACGCATATGCAGATTACCAAACACGGTGGGACGAGGCATTGAAATTCCTCTTGCGGGCTGAATTTACTTAACTGCGGCTGTGTGAGCAGCGATAAACAGAGTGATGATCCGGCAACACGTCTTTATCCGCGCTTTGCTTTAATTAACACCGGCGTGTTTGGTGAAAAGATGATTAATATGCCAATGGAAACTGCATAATTGAATACTGCAACACACACACACACACACACAGACACACACACACACACACACTCGCTTCTTTACCACGTCTACCATTATTACTCCTTATTGTTGATTATTATTGCTATTATTATCAATTGTCATTTAGATGTTAAAGATAATAACAGTGATTAATAACCCAATGTGTTTATTCACACCGCAGCACACGCATCCTTCAGTAAAGCCACAGAGGAAGAAGCATTTCCTCCATTCGTCCTCAAATTTCCCCTTTTCTCTCTCTCTATCGATTATTTATTTATTTATTTATTTATTTTTGCATGGAGTCTAGTAGTTACAGTTAGATGCGTATAAAAACGCAACACATCTAATTTAATTATCATTTCGAATTGCGCATTTCACTAATCAGACCAGAGACAGAGCACAAAAAATATTTCTAAAGTATCACAATATATTTTATGATATATATCAACTCTTGTCTAGATCCACATCCAGTTAATGTTTCTTGCTTTAGAGGTTGCATGTTTTACATTTTCTCCAACAAGTTCACTCTAATGCTAACGCTCTAGCTGAAATACCCCTCAACTAATGCTTTTTATTTTTCATTCTCCTCTTCCGTATGTGCCGTTTTAGTGTCTATGTAAATGAGCTACTCCTAAGCCACGTCCAAACCTGAGCATCAAGCCCGGGGAAGAGATCTTCTTTTTTATGTGGTCACATTACGGAGGGTAGAGAGAAATCTAATTGGCTTGTTTAAACTCTGGCGGAAACAAAACAATTTTTTTTTTCCCTCCTGTTTGTTTTTGTACACAGTGGAGATGCATCTGAATGTTGCATAATAGGTGCTCTTTAAAGAAAAAAATGCTGATGAGTCTCCTAAAGAAAAAAAAGAAGAAAAAAAAACTGACTAGAATAAGACTAGGAAAACGAACACGATTATGAGTTTATCCTCTTCTAACAAAGTTTTTAAAATCTGTTCTTGAATAGCATTTAAAAAATATTATCTGAACGTCTATTTTCATACAGTGTTTACCAAATGTATACTTTTGGTTTGTGCAAATCTCTAAAGAGAAGGGTTTTTCTTTAATTTAATATTTTCATTTTCACTTTAAGATAATTGTCTACCTGGAAACTGCGAACAAAAATCTACCAGCCCAGACTAATCTGTCCAGCCTAGCTATATCTCAATGCAATTGCTAAACACACACTATAAACCTTCATCCCATTACAACGCCAACCAGATACCAATCTTCAAAAAGACAAACATGTGAGCTCTCTATAGTATTAGTCAGATGCTAATCACCCGGTACAATAACCTCCTGCAGATACCCGGCTGTCTTAAATATCACCGTGGAATGTGTCTCTTGAACTAAATCACATGCTGCCTTGTTGACAGCAAAAATCACAACAGACGTAACACCTCACTGTTCAGTCTCGTACAAGGCTAATGCAACTAGTTAGAGTGCTACAGAGTTCCTTAGTTATAAATAGCTTGTAATAAAAAAGGTTCGCTGCTCACACTGTATCATAACGCGCTGCTTTGTGATGAAGTAGAATATAGCGGCACCTTTGTTTCGATTATAATTGCGGCTGCGTTTAGTGCCTTCGGAGTGCATTAGCTGTATTTCAGATTGCTTCCGTAACTAACAAGCATGAAGTTTTCTCTTAAAGCCTCTTAGTGTATCGGATCAGTGGCTAAATTCGAATCGGGGCACTTTAAGACGGCGAGCCGAGTGATTTGTCTAATCTCTTGTTGCATATTTCATCGCCCCAGTCAGGCACTGTGCTGTATTTTAAGAAGAAGGAAGTATCTATTATTCTTTATAGTAAAAAAGTAAAAAAAAAAAAAAACAAGTAAAAGTATATGCTGCAAGTTCATATGAAGGTATTTATTTCTTCTTGTTTTTAATTGTTAGTTGTGCTTTTGCTTACTGCATGTTGCACTTAGGACCTCGTGAAAATATAATTCAGGCAGGATTTTGCATCATTACATTACATACAGTATGCTGATTCACAGTAAATGCTAAACTCTTTTGTCATGGCAATCTAAACTGGCACAATACACACTATCCTCACATGAGTGGCCAAGAAAGCTTCAAATAAAGACGACTGAAAACCATGAAGAAGATGCTCTCGCTGGGTGAACGAGTGGCAGTGAGCCATGTCACCGCTTCCTGATTACGCTGGAAATAAACAAGTTCAGAGTGAAAGCCTACATTTCCGACTTGCCGCTTTGCATACATTAAAATCCCTGACTGTAAATCCCTGTCTATAAGTCGCCTTAAAACGCTTTAGGTATCAGCGGAAGCGGTTCTGACAACCTTCGCTTATGAGTTGTGGCGTTATCGTCGGGCCTCTCGTCGCGCATCTCGGCCGGGCTGATCGGCACTTTACCGATCTTCGCTTTCCAAGAGTTTTTTTTTTTTTCTCGCTCAGTCGCCACGCACTTCCCCCGCCTCCACTTCGCTCTCCGTCCCTCATTCTCTCTATGTGCTAAAGGCTTGAGGGGTTCAATCAATGGTGCTTTGATCTCAGCTGGAACTATAATTATTTAACATTGTTACAAGGATTTCTCTAATCCATCCTACCATTAAATCCTTTTTTACACCCTCATCTCCAGGAGTCTCTAATCTGCATCTGGGCCACACGTTCCCCTCTGACGACACCCTGACTTAACAGACTTTTGCGAATAATTAGAGTGGAGAAAATAGCCAACTTGTGAATGGTGGGGGGAAAAAAAAAAACACCTTCCTGGGCTCTGGGTTTCTTTGGTCGTGAAGCGGATGCATCTTGAAAGAGGTACCTAGAAAGCTCCGTTAAGTGTTAATATGTTGATCAATTTCAATCACCAATTCTACAAATCGCCTCGAAACTGACAAGAGACAACTTGAGACAGCTGGCAACGTGCTGGTATTAGGAACGATGCAATTAAAGAAAGGTCTACTAGACCTCCTGCCCCATCATGTCATCTCCTAAAATATCAACGTGAATTTCATGCTAGAGGCATCGACCCACTAAGTGCCATCTGTTTGTTGTAGGGGTGGGATGAATCAACTGGCGTATGGATCATTCTTTTGGAAAAGGAAAAAAAGAAAAGAAAAGAAAAAAAAGGTCCCAGCGGTTATATGCAAATATTTATGCCCGGATGTTTTTCGGCATGATATAAATAGAAGTGAGATGAACGCAAACAATTGTGGAGGCACCTGGTGCAACCATCACTGCCATCTGCTCCTCAAATTCACTTAGCAGGACATGTGTGTGTGTGTTAAAAGCTGAGGTGGCTATTGTTGCATGTACGATGTGATGAGGGCTCAGATCATTGTGAACTAGACTTATTGGAGAACTGGATAAAGTGTGGGATTTTTTTTTTTTTTTTTTTGGTGTGGTAGATGCTTCCTGATTGGTAGGAACTAAGAGACTGGATGCAAATCCAAGGATACTCCTTGGCTCTTTTGTCCATATACCAGGCCAAAACCAGTGGCTAGTGCCCAGTTGGCACATACAGATGAGTCAGGCCAGGCCAAGCAGACTCTATGGGCTACAGATTCATCAACTCAGAGGTTTGTAAAGCTCAGAAATCTGGCTGTGGGGTGATAAGCTCTAGGTGTGGGTTACTCAATGCTTGCTGGATGATCCAGATACCTTGACCATTTAAAATTAATTTTTGGGAGAATGAAACATAGGAAAACCATTTTTTTCCTAAACCCAACTGTTTCTAAAAGAGCCAAAATCCTTCTGCATGATACCATGATTTATTTTTCACAATTAGTCTTGGTTTGGAAAACCAAAAAAAAAAATCTACACTCATTTTACTTGACAGTAGAGAGATTTTCATTCATTCGTCTTCAGTAGCTACTTTATCTTCTTTAGACTGACGGTTGATTCGGGCCTATCCCAGGAACATTGGACATGCCGGTCCATCCCAGGCCCCCATGCAAACCCACCCATTTCCAACAAGCATTTAAGAGAAGCCATTTCCACCAAGCCAAATGTTTTTGGGAGGACCTAGAGAGCTCATAGGAAACCCACTTGAACATGAAGAAACCATGTTACACTACACAGAGTCAATAATCCCGAACTTTAAGTTTGAACCAGGGCCTCCAGATTGAATCTCTAGAGATCTTGCGAACGCACCTTAAATTTGTTATTGTTAATTTATAATGGGAAGTTCGTTCAACAAAGTGATTTTTTTTTAAATAATGAGAACTAGTGTAATTTTTGTACTGTACTTGACTTTCAGGGCTTTTTTTGTTGGAGATTAGTATGATCAGCAGTTCATTAGCACCCTCCCCTTCCCCATTTAATTTCTGCCTTGAGGAGTATGTCAAGATATGTATCAAAGAAGTCCATGATAATTAGCAAATTGCTGTACAGGCTATCACCACTAATATACACGAGTCTGCAAACATCCATAACGAGGCGAAATAAGAGTGCGAGATTGGCAAGCAGATAAGGCTAACATCTCCGGCGAGAGCTAAATGGGTGTTCTACGAGTCTACATCGCATAACGGGGATGTTCTCAAAGCGTGAGCATTCCCTTTGGAACCGTATCTTACATAGTTTCGACAACAGAGGCAATTTGCGAACGAACACTGGAAGAGAACCCCGAAGAATTCAAAGCAAAGGAGAAAAGGCAGCGTTCATAATGATAAAGTGATTACAGAAGAAGTTCAATTAGAGCGATGAGAGGCTTTCGGTTGTTTTTTAGTACCAAAGACAAATTGCAGAGTGGGTTTTAATGGATTCTTCACAGCAGGTGGACTTGGTCAAAGTCACTTCATTAAGAAAGCCTCCGTCTTTTAGATGTAATGGCCATTATACATCCCATTCAGATAGCCTTCTGGAAAGTGATTAAGAATTATCTTTCGCCGATCGTAATCGCACCTGGTCTAACTTAAGCTGAGGAATAACAAAAGGAACCGGAGCTCTCCGGTATCTGAATGCTCACAAAGGCGAGTGATAACAGGATAGACTGTCTTAAACTAAATAAATTTGCTTTTAATCGCTTTGCACAGGAAGTCATGTCATTTCAGATGTTCATATTTGATTGTCTGATTTTCCACTTTATTCAAATTATAACATGCTCATCTGACTTTTTCTGGCACAATAGGAACGATGAAAAGGGGGAAATGTTCTTTCAGCACAGACGCGATGTGCAAGTAAATTTGGTTATTACGCACCAAGATGAATGCCCATGCACTGTACTCCTGTGTGAAAGACAATTTTGTCATTTTCTGAGATTTCCTTTTCACGCGAAAACGACCGTTTTCTGTTGCAGAACAAAAGAAAGTCTCATTTCCATTCTATTATCGCCAAAAACTGTGGGCAGGTAAGATCCTCCGCTGGTCTGTGGCACTAACGTGTGCCGATGAAAGCAGGAAAAGAGGGGAAGCTGCTGCTGTGTTGTGGATATGCAGACGAGATCTTATCAGGGTAATGCGACAAGGTTATCGGTAATGTGGACAAGCATCTGTACTATCAGTGAAATCACTGAGTCCAAATTGAAACGGATTTGACAAATTAGTTTAAAATAACTCTCCGGCCCTTTGGCGGTAATAAAAGCCGGTAGAGCTGCTTGCAGACGCTGGGCCGTGCTTTGTGCAAACTATAAAAGTCTAACAATTATCTTAACTACCAAAGACAAAGTTCAAAATCAGGACCAAGCTGTTGTTTTATAATTTTTTGGAAAGCGAGCCCAGTGTGCTAAAGTGCCTGAATATATATATATACAAAAAAATTTTTTTTTTCCCCAAACAGAGTCTAATCCCAGACTTAGGATGTTTGAAAACATGCAATTTGTTTCTGTACCCGAGGCTGTTCGCACTGAGATCCTGCTACATTTGGTTGAAATTGAAAGCGGTTTTCAAATATTGATGACATCTAGGAAAGGATTTTCAGATCCAACTATGCACCAGTAGCAGACACATAGCAGACTGGGCTAGAGAAAGCACCAACATTATTCCCAGGGTCGGGAACCCTACCTGAGCTCAAAACAGTTTTACAACGTATTAACCTGTAGTGAGCTAGTTTGATAGTTAAGTGTGTTACAAAGTGTTTGCACCCTAAAACAAACCTCAGCTGTTTAGTCTACAAGACGCGGTGTTTTGTCTGTACATGGAGAAACGTTATTGTTATTATTTTGTAAAGGCTTGCTATTGTGTCCTGCTAATATATTTATTTTGTTTTGCTACGTTTAAGCACAAAATATTATTGCTTAGCACTGCACTTTTCTGAAAAAGTAGTTTGTCATCAATTTATGTTAGTTAATACTGTATGTGTAGCAAAAACAAGGATTTCCCACCACACCGATTTGTGTAGTGCAGCATGTGTAGTGCAGTTGGATTTCGAACCAGGAGTTTGCGCTATAGTTACATCAATCCGGTGCATCGAATCACCAAGAAATGCATGCTTTAAATACAAGCTACATACCAAAAAACAATAATACAGTAAGTAAGGCTTTTTTTCCCTGTTTGTTAGGTACGTATCCAATAGAGAGCCATGAATTATAAACATGTACCCTAGACATAAGATCTGCTAATCAGTGAGGTTTTTATACGTCGTTTCTTATTACAATTTTCTCTCCTTTCTTAATTCCCATGTAATAAAATAAATTTCCATAAAAATGTAAAGACTAACTCAACTCTTCTATAAATTAAAGTCTAAGCTTCTTTTCTCCGTTCTATCTTTCTCTTTCTGTAGTACCTATAGTACCCTACTCCAACCCACACCAACACATCCATCTGTCTTTCTTTGAAAAACTAGTTTTCGCGGTTGCCCTGCTTTGGACGTGATGCTTCCTCCTTTTTCTCTTTCCTCTCGCTGGCCCCTGTAGTTGTGGGCCTGACCCCCTCAGCCTTGCCTGACGCGTGATCGCAGAGATGCTTTATTACCAGCCGTCGCCTGTGCGCTTATCGTGTGCTGCCAATGCTCATTTCCTTCCTCAGATTGAAATGCAAATGTGAAATTTAATGATAAATGCATTATCTGATATGGGAACGATAACACTGATTCACTGTCAGTGTTAAAAAAATACACACCCTCAGGGGGGCTTCCCGGTACCAACTTGCTGGAACCTACTTTTTTTTCTTCTTCTTCTTCTTTTTAACTGTATGTACCTGCAATAAATTGCAGAGGTCACATGCATTAAAGGAGAATCATATTTGGTCCGACTGGCAACCGGACGCCACTGGCGAGCAATAATTGCTGATGTTCCTATCTTGTTCGATGCATTATCCATCACTTTGATGAAGTGACTTTTAAGAAGATAGAGAAGAGAGAGAAAAAAAAAACAAGATAGAACTATTTTTTTTTCTTCAAACCCACTGAGAAAGCAACGGGGAGAAAATCTGCATGGCAAAATGAGATTCCTCAAGAAGAAACGATAAATATGTTTTTGTGTGTGCGTAAGCTTTCTGTTGGGGAAGCACAGCACATGTGAGAGCACCCACATGCAATAAAGCTTTGGAGCGAAGCCATTTAATCCGTTCCATTCAACCCTGCTAACTTCTCTTATAATTCATTGGTGATAATAAGTTAATTTAAGTCCATCATTCCAATGGTCTATACAAGGTTCTCTCAAAATGCAATTTAGTCCAATTTAGGACGCTTGTTGGATCACTGGAGCATTTAGTGTCAAAATTTCTACAGACCTCTCTCTTTCTCTCTCTCTCTCTCTCTCTCTCTCTCTCTCTTTATCTCTCTCAATTTGGCCACCTGGGCTTACCAAGGCGAGTTATTTTACTAAAGGTTGATCGATGTTCATACAGTCAACATTTCGTGAAATTCTTTTCAAGATTAGTTGCAAGATTTATTTAAAGATCGGACGAAATTAAAGGGGGGAAACTGTAAAGTGTTGGGGGACACTTATTCATTTAGCTGGCATGGCTTGATCTCTGGATGATGACACATTTGGATGGCATGGCTTCTTCTACGATGACCTATCCACAGGGCATGAGGGCTTCCTGAATTATTTGCTTAGTAAAAACATGATGTAAATCATATGCTGTGTCTTCCCCAGTCAACAAATCCAAACCTAACCGAACACCAATGATGCTGTTCATCATTTCTGTACATTTACAGCAGCTTGATCTGTGTTGTATTGAAGCTCCTTTGGTCATGGTCCAACACTTTACTTACTTACAGTTTTTTATTCCCTTTAATTGGTCTATAAGGTGCGACAATGGCAAGGCTTACTTGAGTTATATAAGTGCAGCTGAAGATGGCTAATTTTAGCGCTCATTAAAAGCTTCCGCTCAAGAGTTTTACCTTGTCAAGGATATCTTTAGATGCCCTGCCATTGAATGGCTTAAATCCCCTGATCCCAGATGGATTCATTTAAACTGTGTCATAATGGGCTGCTTACAAGTGATTACTAGCCGTTAGCTAATGGGCTAAATGCTTGAAGGAAGGCCAGGGACGATCTGATGTCATCCGAACCTTGCCAGATAGCGAGAGCGAAATGATCCGAGACCTTCAAACCTGCACACTTTGGGTTTGTTCACTTGTACTGACTGTTTCTGTTAGAGTCAATGTTTTGATCTTTAGATGCATGTGCTGTGTATGCAACAAAAATATTATATTACTTAGTATATAGTTTATAAAATTCTGTCAAGTGATAGTAGCTGTCAAGTGATGATAAATTGGGTATCAATACAACAGATAAAATCTTTTCTTTTCCTTTCTTTCTGTATAAGATCTATATGATCCACCCAAGTCTGTTAAGGACACTTACTTGGACCGTCCCACTCTTCAGTTTCCAGAGGTGGAGGTCTGGTCTTCTCGTTCTGTCCTTCCATGTCTGTGTCTCCTATCTCTCTGTTGCTGGTCTCTTCTCCTAGAATATGAAAAGAGACAGTCTGTTACATGTATTTCCTCATAATACAGCTGTTGAAACAATTCTGAAGTGCTAATAAAAAACAATATGTGCTCCTTAATTAACTAAAATCCATGATTTTTACATGATGCATTAGATATGCTGATGATACAAATGTTAGATAACACCTGTTCAAGAAATATCATTTTATAGCATTATATATCACGAATATATATACTTTTTAAATATATGGTTAGACTTTTTAAATCTCAGCATTAAATCCACTAACAAGTGAAGTGAAGAATCCCATTATAATGGGGATCGTACCCAGCCACACAGGAACAGTTTGAAGAACATGAGAAAGTGTTCTAGATGGTAACTTGGCCTACAAATTCCTAGATCACAATCCGATCCGATAAAGCATCTGTGACTTGTGTTGGACAAAGAAGTCAGATTCATGAAGACCACAACTCACAACTTAGGATTTAAGAAATCTATTGTAGCAAATGTGATACTGCAGCACATGCCTTTAGAGGTCTTGTGGATTACACGCCTTGACCTACACAATACTGGTCAATACTGTTATTGCAAATACATGTATAATGCGTTATCTAATTAGTTCTGTAAATGCAAATCTTAAAAAAACATTTAAAAAAAACAACAACAAAAAAACAAGACACCTCCACAAATCTACCTAGTGAAGTAAAAACGTTGCTAATTCAGCAAACCAAATCTAAATATACTTATAGATATGTATCTTACTTGCAATTATTTGATTTATCCTAATATTCAATGCTATATTCTTGATCCGTGTTCAAGTTAAACTAACAAAGAATACTCAAAACTGATTTCTATAACATTATCTATGACTACAATGTGCATCACATTTCTACATCAATGCGCTCATTCTAAAACATTATAGTCTCTATAATAACAGCTCATTCGCACGCAACGCTACGGCAAAAAATCCACATGATCTTATTTATCATGCATAACTCAGTCGAAACTAACTACTGTCCACTACCTCCATAGTTTAAAAAACAATTGGAAACTTCTTTCACCCGTGTTAATAACGCTAACATTCGATCGCCAGTTAGTTTCGCCAATTGCAGAAGGATGAGTGTTGGCGGAGCGAAATAACAGGTTACATAAACAAACCAATCATAATCTGTTGATAATAAATCGAGGCCATGCGGTATTGCTGGATATAGCGATGCCCTCGCTCGGGCCGTGCCCTCTTGCCTACGACAGCATCACAACCACGCTATATCCAGCAGTACAGCACTCCCTCTCGTGTGATATCGCTTAAATATAAATAATATAGAATCACTGGCATGGTGATGGTGATGTATTCTGTAAGTAGGTGTTATTTTATATTTATAGAAGGAAGTGCAGTGTCGGTGCTTCATCGCAGTCGGTATGTTTTCCACAATGGGCTGTGACAGGACAGACGCCTTTGTGCATTCTGCTTTCTTTGTAACATGCAGAGCGTGACATCACTTCTATAAAGAGGCGAAAAAGGAGCTGTTAAGGAGACAATGAGGGGATGTTTATAGCTGCTGTAAGTGTTTCCCAGATGTTCCGCAACAGTATGGATAACTAAAAACGGATGAAAAAAAAGCCTCAGTGATTAATTACAATTAAAATACAAGAAGAAAAGCTACTGTATGCATGACCAACAAGTTCATAATATAGTACATAACAATTCTTATATACAGTAAATAATGAATTCAGTTGATTGTGTCACTGTAGACTGAAGCATTCAAAAAAATATTTGAGGGACCTACGTTGATGTGTCTTCTATTTTAAAATAGTCTATTGTTCTCACAGGAGAGGTTTGGACATCTCCATTGACTCTAGTGAATAAGTTTAGAGGTTGTTTGACCGAATGGCGCTCCCAGGAGAAAGCAGGAGATCGGAAACCCCACTGGTAAAGGAGGCTACGGGAGGTGTGGGGAGAAAAAGCTGACGGTTTATTACCGTTTGATCTGTGTGTGTGTGTGTGTGTGTGTGTGTGTGTGTGTGTGTGTGTCGGCATGAGGGTGTTGAGCAGCCTGTTACTGAGCTAGAGAATGCCGCTTAGATTCATTGTTAAGCATCAAATGCAGCGAACGGTTTATGAAGGTAAAAAGGTCAAAACCTCATTAATCTTATTCAGTTAGTATGTTATACATTATTAGCAAAAGTAGCAAAATGAATTAAATAATTATTTTTTGTTCAATTTTACACAAAAATCTGTGTCCATCAGTACCATAAATTCAAAATGTTCCGCTCCAGAGAAATTCGAAATTCGACAGCGTAAAGTTGACCAACGTTTTTAACACTTACAAAGTTAATATCAAGTTTCTGTTACTGCAGTGGGATTTTTTGTCGAAGTTCTCAAATGATGCCTTCAAATTCTGAGTCTGTCTTGTCATCTCGTAGTTAAAGATTTCCGTTGGCTCTCTCTCTCTCTCTCTCTGCTCTATCTATGCTGATTTACTAAACGGTCAAAAAGCTCAATCAGAACGTTTTTCTTTGTGAAGTTTGCATGTTCTTGTGTGTGTGCTTGTGTATGCTGTTACAGATTGGCACACCATCCACTGTCTACCAAGCTTTGTGCCCCAAGTTCCACAGGATAGGGTTTCCTTACTTTTGATACCAGGACATTTCAGCTGGACATAATCACATGGCAAATTTCCTGCATGTACACGGCGCTGTACAAAAAGATTATTAATATATTACTGTAGGTTATCAATGATAAAGTAAAGCTCCAGTGAGCACGACGATAAATTATCCTTACCTGTGTCCTTAATGTGGAAAGGCAAACAAAATAATGAATTGAATTTCAGCTTTCATAAGCTTTTTGTTTTTTGTTTTTGAGGTGCAGTGTTTCTTTTCTTCATGAATATATTTAGGTTTCCCCAAGTGTTAAATATGAAAGAAATGTATAATGGCTTTTCCATGACGGCAACTGTATGTGTAATTCAAATCACAGATTTAGGTCCATTGTTATTACTGTGCCATGCTCATTTGAACAAGTTATCATAATAATAAATGTATTAAATACTGTATATCCTTCTCGAAACATACATTTGTTCATACAGTATGACTTGTTTTCTATAAATATTGACTGGTTTATTTCATGGAAGGAGTCTCCAGTGCCATTGCTGTTTATAGCTACGGTGGCATATAACATAACAGGACAAAAATAGACTGAGCAATTTTCCTCCTTAGCAACTCTCTCTTCCAGAAAAGAAAAATGCAGTGATAAGTAAAGATGAGATATATAGCTGATTTTTTTCTTTTCTTTTTTCTCTCTCTGTATCTCTCCAGCCATATGCTGTAGCTGAAAGCAGAACCTCCCCCACATGCCTGTTCTGGCTACGGTCCCGTTCTAAGTGGGGGCACATCGACTTCTAGCATCATCCTTCATATCTTTAAAATGACTCTACATCAGTCAACCTTAGGCCACTGATTAGGGGAAAGCTTTCCGGTACTTAGTCTTGTGTTGTTTACAAGTGTTCGAAAAAGCTACAGATGAAATCCCATAAAAGGAGAAGCAATCAGATATACAAGAATCCAAGAAGTTACAATTATTTACCGTCATGTTTGGTCTGTCAGACCTTTTATTAAACATGCTTAACAAATTTGAGGTTAGTTTTCATGCTTGGCTCAAGTTCCCTTATAACATGGAACAAGAAGTATTTTTCAGGTAATAAACCAAAAAACAGTTATTAATGACTTCTTAATGAAAGTCACAAAGTATTTAAAGGGCTTCTGTGAATCTGTTGCTGAATTCGACTTGCCTCGGGTAATGCGAAGTCAGAGCTTGAAATGACGTCATTTTTTTACAGTGGGGAACAAATATGCATGAAAGATGCTTAGCTCATGATGTAGATTTCATTAAGAAACTCTGCCATTATTATTGATTACAAGGAAATGTTCAGACTACAACATTCCCTTAGAAAGGAAGCATTCTAATAATCTGAACAATCACTGAAAATAAAACGTACATCAAATGTAAGAAGGAGAAGTCTTTTTTTAATCAGTGCTTTACTATTTGGTTACCTCCTGGCAAATTTTTTTTAAAAACATACTTAATTGCTTTAATTTGCTTGTAACTATACTGTTTTTGCATCTTTATATATAAACTGCATGATTATGTGATCATCCACGAACAAAAACTTCCACTGGAAGCAGACGCGTCTCCAGCCGAGATTTTCTGTATAACAACAACTGATAAGATTTACAGCAGAAGGAAACCAGATCGACTGTCACTGCTGATAAGAAACCCTGCTCGTCTCCTTTAACAGCGCCGTTTCGTAATGAAGATCTCTTTCACGCTAGCCTGACATGTTTCCTGTCTCTCGCTGTGGAGCACGGAATGGCACAGGATGTGGAAGTGACCTTTCTAACGCTCTGGAACGGCCCCGGTGGTGCTCGGCGTTAAAATATGAGCCCGTTCGGACGGGTTAATCTACAGATCGAAAGTCCCTCGCCATGCTGGCCGTAAGCCAGTTAAGCCTCGGCTCACTTCAAAGGCGGCGGGTAAACATGGCCAAAAAGGATCGCGTCTTTCTGGCTGGCTCTGGACTGCCAGGCACGAAAAGTGTGCAGAGATGTCCTAGTTACTGAACATGAGGTCAGCGTGACCTGGATTTCTCTTATGCAAGCTCCTACTCAGGTCATAGCTTCATTCTTTTTTTTTCTTTCCATTCCTTCCCTATTACTCTCTGTAACTATTTGTACTGTCAGGCCCAGAGTCCCTCCTTCGCATTCTCCTCATGTATAATGATGAGGATAACAAAGGCAAGTATCAACAGTTCCTCTACTAAGTAGTCAGAGGGAAGAGGGGAAGAAAAAGAGAGAGAGAGAGAGAGAGAGAGAGAGAGAGAGAAAAAGAGAGCAAGTGAGAGACAGAGGAAGCCAGGGAGATAACATTAAAAGCACTACCTTGATCTGGGGCGAACATGTAAGCCCTGTAACGAAACGTATTGCGACTGTTTAATTACCGCTCAGGAAATGAAGCTACAAGATGATTCCTTAATTAAGCAGTGATTAAGGATTTTCTGGCTTCTATCTCGCGCTGTTTGCAATGCATTTTAAACACAATCGCCGAACGGCAACCTCTGAGAGAACAATGTCGCCAGGCTTGATGAGGGTTTCCTAGAATATAGGAGGAGTTGGCATGAGACTACGTTCCAGATGTACTAATACAGTATAATAGCCTGCTAAACACAGAATGCTAAGAAGAATTGATGGCATTAAGTCAACTTCAGAATTCATGAAATACCACAAAGAGCTTAGAGGAAAAGTGGTACTGTTTGATGCGCTATACAGATAGAAGTCCTAATTTCAGCTAGAAGTCCATTTGCGAAAAGATGAGTGCTGTTTGCCTGCAGTAGGAATGTATGATTAAAGCAGGCCAAACAATAGAAGACTGAGAATGTCAAGATTGTGTGTGCTTGTCCATGCGAATCGGACATTCTCCCCAGCATAATGTTACACAGGTCAATAAGCTTACAGGCGATTTACACAAACGCCTCCTCCAGCAAGGTAGAAACAAAGTCATATTGGCTTCCCCCCCTCACCTCCCACGTGCCTCTCAGCACTGCCTCCACCGGCGCAGCCCTTGAAAGCGTCAATCCGCAGATTTTAAGGAGATCTGAGCCTCCTAATCCGGAACAAACTGAGACAGACAGATGTTGAGAGGAGAGAGCTTCCTTTTACGAAGAATGAAAAAAGTGGAGGATCGCAATTGAATATTGACAGTTTCAATTATCAGATGTATCAATACTTGAGGTTTTTCTATTCTAACAATACTGACCCTGAATAGAAACAACAAACCTTTACAATCCTGGAAGTCAAATCAAGCCAGAATGTCCTTCAACTCACATTTCACATTTCCTTTCACTGATGTCACATGGTACACAAATCTTTTGCTGAACTCATCCCAAACAAATTTCAAATGGCATCAGCGGATAAAAAAAAAAAAAAAAGCAAGTGAGGCTCTAAAATCCTGCAAAATCTCACAAAACACCCTGGTGGAGAGAAGTGATTAGTGAAAGATCTTGCTTCTGTTTCCTCCGAGAGCTATAAATTCACCGTCATTACAGACTCTGCCAGTCCTGTTGGGCTCTGAGCTTCGGCCTGCTCGAGCTCTTCGCTTTAGATGCAGTCTGGGAGTGTGGAGATCTGTCTTATTTAGGCTAGCATACTTAAATAACATTAATAATTCATTTTCTTCTCCAGCTTCACATGATGGCTTGGCAAACTGAATTTCACACAAATCTACATTATTGTCTGTTTTTTTTTAACGTCTCCTTCAGGAAAAAAGTCGCTGAAGGGATACAGTCTGGGAGGCATGATCTTAATTAGCGCAGAAGTAGCAGAAACAAGAAGGGAATTATTTCATTCTTCTTTCCTTCTTAGCAAAAGAAGCAATGGTTGGACAAATTCTGGCAAAATGGGCAAAATGACTTATACAAGTTTTCATTTGCATTTTGCATTTGGCAGACCTCTTGGACACTTATACATGCTTATCAAAAATAGTATCAAAAGGCTAGGAGTAGGGGTACAGTTATACCAAAGGGCATACATTTTTCTTCAAACTTATTTGTATTTTTGTATTGTATTTTATATATCTGAAGAGTCATGGTGTTATTAAACCTTTTGTACCATGCTGGAACTTTTCCCCACTAGACCATCAGCTCTGGTTTGTCTAAAGCCTAATATTAGTTCATATACTTTACAAGTAAGTGTTTCTTTGCAGCTTTGTGTTGACTAACATGGACGTTTGCATTCAGGGACCCCTTTAACATAAAAAAAAATAAATAAAATAAATCCCTAAACCTGCACATAATTGATTTTTACCATAACACAACTATTCAAATATTAGGCGCTAGATTTGAATATGTACAATAATACTGAATTTACTGGCATTTTTGTCTCCAGGAACATTCTTTGTCCTAGAGGTTTTCATAATAAAACAAATTTATGGCAAGTGGCCAGTCAAATTAGCTAATAACTACAGTAATGTTATTAACTGAGGATGATAATGATGATGGCTATTGATGGGGTTATCATGGATTATGGTCGATAATTGGTTGTTTTCCTGTGCATTTAAAGCAATTTATTATAAAAAATGTCAAATCACATGTTTAATGGCAGCCAATGCATCTCACGGTGACCTGTTAGACAATTCTTTTAGGAAAAATGATAGAAGGAAAACCACCAAGGAAGGAAAATCATAACATGAAAATCATGATATGCATAAGTATGCATACAATGCTGAATACTAGTTGGCCTACAATAAAGATGTACTTTTTTTTGACAAATGTGTCATGTAAACTTTGACAATATTTGTGAATAAATTGATGTTCACTGTGGGGATTTTGGGGAATTTTCTCCCCAATTTAGTCATATAAAATTTCCACCAGTCGCTAGGGGTCTTCCACATCAAGGCTACTGCTCGACACTCGGAGGAGAGCGCTATCCACTCCTTCCGCTTGCGCAAGCTCAGAGACGCCCGTGATTGTATAGCGATTGGTTTACTCAAACTGATGAGCGAATATGGAATGGCTACACACTCCCCACACTACTAACAGTGGATTGTGATTTCCACCAACCCCTGGATATATTTCACAGAACCATGAGGGTTCTGGGAGTTCACTTTGAGAACCATGGGACCAGTGCTTGGCATAAGCTCTTTAGTGACCCCTTCTTTGTTCTTCGCATATTGGATGACTACGATCTCCTACCTACTGTAAATTGACTCAAGCAGCCAAGTCTTCTTGCCTACAAAGCTTTTTATCAGGCTTAACCTTCACATTAACATATTTCTAGCCACAGAGTTTTGGGCCAAGAAGCAATCATATGTTGTGTGCCATTCCTTTAAAGCCAGTTATATTCTGTGAAACTCTGGACAGATAAGAAATCTGTCTGACGTTTGTGGTCTTCCACTCATCTGTAGAAGGAAGGTGAAATTTCACAGTTACCATAAAAAAGATGACATCCAGGAAATAAAACACTGCCTCAAAATTATAGACGTGGACGTGACAAGGGAGTGTAAATTCCGATGAGCAACTTGGTGCCTTCTTGCACTTTTCAGCGTCCATAAACATGGAATCGACCATTGCCAGGCAGACCCTTGTTTGAAGAGCGCTTCGTTAATCATGAAAGAAAAGGCAAGGTCATGTCTATGGAGTATTGGGGTCTCTTTTTTCCATTTTCGCTCTATTTCTGGTGTCTGTGTATGGCTGTCTCGATAGGTCCCTGCTCTCCATCTCATGTTTATTCACATCCCTGTGCTCAGCTCGATCTATTCAGTGGCAGAGACTTCATTTCACACCAAACTATGCTGTTTCAATACCATTACTTGTGAAGCCATTGACTGGAGCCCCTCGACCATTTCATGGTACATGACTATGCGGTGGCTCCACTGAAGCCGAAACACCCTCCAGATAGTTTAAAGTGGCCACTCGGAAATAGGCTCTCCACAGTCTTTCTCTTTGTATGATCAGAAATTGTGATTCCTAATTTTAAGATTTTAGTATGACAATATCCATTTACATGCATTACTGGGACATTTTGGGGCAATGCAAGCAATGCCAAGACACCACAGGTAGAAAGAGGTAGACTAATTCCTTTTATATCCATTGTTTTATCTTAGATTTTACCTAAACATCTCTTCTGTAGATGTAGCTTCCCATGGTGCTACAGGGGCAGCTTTGGCCCCTGGCCATGACTCCACGAAGACTGGGTGTGCTGTGGTGTCTGACACCAGGATGTTGGCAGCAGATCCTTTGGGTGTTGTACTGTAGGTTGCAGGGTGGGGGCCCTGTGGATTGGACTTGCATCTCATGAGTGCTTGTTCGAATTGGGATCTGGCTGATTGGTGTACCAGTCAAAAGTTTGGACACACCTTCTAATTCACTGTTTTTTATTTTGTGATTTATTTTCTACAATACTTGAGATTTCATAACTATCAAATATGGAATTATGTCAATTGTTATGTTAAGACACAAAGGTCAGCTGTTCTAAAGTAGTTCTTGCAAGAACAGTATTGTCAAGTGCGTATGCAAAACCCATTAAGCACCATGATGAAACTGGCTCTCATGAAGACCATCCCAGGAAAGCAAGGCCAAAACTTACCTCTGCTGCAGAGGAGACGTTCATTTAGAGTTACTAGCCTCAGAAATCACCAATTGACAACCAGCCCCTCATTAGAGCCGTTTTGAAGGCTTTACAGAGCATAAGTAGCAGATACATCTCAATATCAACTGTTCAAATGAGATTATTGCATATTTTGGATGCCTTCAGTATTGTCTTACAGTGTAGAAAGAAATAAAAAAACAGGAAACACTATGGAATGTGAAAGTGTTTCCAAAAGTTTGACTGGTAGTGTAAATATATAAGGAATGATGATATTCACGACAATTTCTTTTAAAAACCTTTATAAATCGCATGTGTAAAAAAAAAATCATATGTGTAAAAATATGTGTCTAGATAACCTGCTTTGTTACCAGTTTTACCTGTATGATCGTATCCCTTATTAGGACAATACTGCAGAGGAATTTCTCAAAATGGTAATTCTGGTTGGATGTTATACCGGAAAAAAACCATACATACATCTACAAAAGGATTTTTTATGATTACAACAACAAAGAATTTTGTTATTGTTATGTTGTTGTTATTAGAAATACATAAATGTTAAACAGTACAGTAAGTACATCAAATTCACCTGTAATGTTTTGCCTTAAAAGGCAGCCAAACTAGGAAACAGTGTTTATTAGAGGTCTGAGGGGAATTCTGAACAACTCTGCCTTTTATGATACAAACAGCGCCCTGACAGCTGACCCTACATTATATCTTAGATGTCTGCACGCTGATTCACCACTGCTGTTTTAGATCTTCAGTTCCATATCGACTGCTGCAGACGTTTCCTTTCTCTTAAGCCTACTTCCTCTTTTTCCCTGTTCGATTTTGAATTAGCTTTTTTTTCTAACGACCATAAGCACTTTCAGAGCTTTAGAGAGAATTTCACTTAGCCTGGTCATGTTATAAACTTCTCATTTAAAAAAATGTTTTCCAAAAAGTAGACTAGACCACATGATACTAGCTTATACCTACTAAGAATAATTTAATCGAAATATTTGCTTGTATGGCAAGGCGTCACTGACCAGAAGGAACGCCGAAGGAAGTGCTTCAAGATGCAACAGTTTTCCTTAACCCCACCCCTTTCCACCTTACACGTTAAGAAACCTCTAAAGGCATTCAGTTTCTTGACCTTCCATAACTATAAGAGGCTTTGCGATTTTGCACCACTAATAAGAGCGTGGCTATGTTAATGAACATGACAGCTTCGTTCTTTGCGCTTCGAGATTTTAATACCTATTATGGACTGAAACTTTTGATGGACGGTTTAGGTTTGCCCCGTGACAGGCCCATTTTAGGGCTACGCAGATTCTCAGTTACTCTGTTAGGAGCTCGACGGAAGCTTGCTCACTGGAGACCTTATTCTCCTCTACAGTCACTGGGACTGATAAAGGCCCAGGGAAGAGTGGCTCCTATTGAAAGGAGACGTTCAATTCAGCACTAATTACAGCACGCCGTCACTTTGGAGAGGGTTCACTTAATCAAGAGGGCCCTTCTTCTCTGTCTTCATATAAGGGTGGAATAACACGCGTAAACCGTTTAACGCTGGGATTGCGTTCGCTTTTAATTCTTGCCGCTCTGGCATAAGTGGGGTATATTTAAGCCATTTCGACTCAGGGCTAAATGACTTTTAAAAGAGATCTAATAGAGAAGAGGATCAAGAGGGAAAAAATGGCTACACCTGATGAGCGTGCACTTCTTGCGAAATAAGGAGGGGACATTTGGAGAATTACAGAGCTGCGATAGAAAAATGGGGACTTATAGAATTAGGTGAAGATAGGAGAAGAACTGGGAAATCTGACGTACTGTACGTGGTCTGACTATGACAAGGCCATGATTACTTAAGCGTCTCCTAAATGGGATAGTAAGAATTTAAGGCCAGGGTTGGTTTTAGTTTGTGCACAGGCATTTAAAAATTAAAGATTTTTGCTAAACCTCCTCGTGCAAAAGACAGGAACTATCAAAAGCTAATGTGACCCGCTCTGAAGTCAGTTTTAACCAAAACGTGATGATGTGGGTCTTTGCTACTAATAGCAAATGCAAGAATAATGGACTTACTTACCCTAGATTTTTTTTGTGCAATGAAGCCTGGCCTTTTGCCATGTTAAAATCAAATCATGTCCACTGCAACCATTTAGACATCAAGTCCAGTTTTGTTATTCATAGTTGCCTGGCCATTTTATAGTTTCTTAGTTTGGAAGGTTTTTTCGGCCTAATATGTTCACCCATTAGCTAGCATTTCCCTGTTATATCACAGCTGCAGGTAATCAAATGCTTCACTGGAGACCATGCCATACAGTTTCAAACTGCTAAAGAAAGAGCTACCTCCTTCCCTCGCATACATGATCGCACAGGATTGCCCAATGTCATAGTAATTGACAGGAGGGAGAGCGTATGTCCCCCCTCCCTTACTGAGAGAATGCTCAGTTTTGCTTCTGGTCAATTACTTGCCAATGCCTTTTCTTTTTTCTTTTTTTTTTTTAAATCAAGGACACACAATGTAATAGTTTCAACATTTTGCTAATAGAAGAAGTCCTTTTTTATTTTGTTAATGTATATAAAAAATAATAATAATAATTTCTGGGCAATCAAAACATTAGCCTGTGCAAAGTATCATTTACTTGTTGAACTGCATACGTTCACTGTGGTTACTGAACAATATGCCCTAAAATGAGCCCAAAAAGCACAAGTGTATTTCTTTGCTAATTATTTGTTAATTAGACTTATTTTATGCCTAGCACAAATGATTAATTTTGTACTTAATATTCCTGCCAAATTTCTAAACTCTCTCTACCCTTAAAAAAAAACACATAAACCTTATTTAACCTTGAAATTAAACAATGCCAATGTCATCGCTATTAACATTCCCCCACTTACCTGCTTTGTTTTCTTTTTCTTCAACAACAAAAGGAAATAATTATTAGTGTGCATAGCTAACATAAAACATAAAAGGATGATGTTTTTCAAAGAAATGCCCTGCGAAAAAAAAAAAAAAATCCCACTAGGCACAATGGTTTTTTTTAAAACAGCGTGACAGAAGAGTAATTTAAAAAACTCCCGTCTTTTGAAGGCCAGGGCCGATTCAAAGCACAAGCTGCTGATTAAAAAGTCAAATTCCTGGTGATGGGTCGCGAGTGAAGTCGGGTACACCTGGGGTGGAGAAAAGGTGTGTGTGTGTGTATATGTGTGTGGAGGGGGTTGTCTGGTTGACAGCCCTGTAACTTCAAGCAAGTTCCTACGGTGGTGTGATGTGACCAAAAAAATGAAATAAATAGAATGAAAAGAATAGAGGCCTAATTGAAACAGAGTTCAAAGAACAAGTGAACTGGTTGCCTGGCTTTGTTTTCATGTGTGTGCATAGCCTTGGTGCATTTGCTGAAAGTTTAGCAACATTGCCCAAAAACACCTCATGACGGAAGCTGGCTACAGTAAAATGTGAGGGTTAGCCAGCTCTCTGACTGTCCTCAAATACAGGGATCAAATACCAAACCCTGTGGCTACACACTTGGACACAGAGGTCCTGTTAGAAGTGTGTATGCCCAGACTTTGGTCCAAAAGGCCTTCTTAACCAGCCAGAAAAGAAATGATTCCAACCCTGGAGAGAAGTGGCCTTGACTGTTGTCCTTTACTTACATACAGTGTACTAAGTAATGGACGTAAAGGTATCCTCTTCACTAGAGGTAGGTGATATGATAAAAAATTCATATAACCATATCAGGAACATCTATATACAGGTTTTGGTTTTTTCACACCCACCAGTCGGCTCTGTCATACAATAAATACCAATCTGGGAGGGTAAAGCCCATCATGTGCTTCCTCTGA
>JAOVVA010000027.1:13062926-13084898 GCA_028565275.1 Leiocassis micropogon | reverse complement strand
ATATTTTTTTAAAAATGTATTTTTTTAATTATAATTTTATCATTTTGTTTTATTATTATTATTATTATTATTATTATATTTTTCATTTATATTTTTCATTTATTAATTTATAATTATGTTTTATTTTGTTTTTGTATTTTTTATTTCTATTTTTATTGCCACTTTATTGTCATCTTTAGTGCTGTCAAGCACTTAGGTTCAACTTAGGTTGCTGTAAAGTGCTATATAAATAAATGTTTACTGATTGAAAACACAGAGGCCACGCCCCCTTCATGCTTACTAAAGCACAAAAGCCACACCTTCCTCACTTTTACTAAAAAAAAACACACAGCCCATGCCTCCTTTCCTTTGCAAAAGCACAGAGGCCACACCTCTTTTATTCAGACTGAAACACACAGGCCACGCCTCCTTCCCATTGCAAAAGCACAGAGGCCTCGCCTCATTCATTCTGATTAATGGACAGAAGCCACACCCTCTCCCATTTAATTCAGAAGAGGAGACCCATCACTTCCTCGTTACAATAAACACTCCTCGCTACATCTGAACATTTTCTCTCACAAATAAAGTGAGGTCAAAAGTCTCTCGCAACACACACACATCCCCTGAGTTCGCTTCTGCTTGTTCTACTGCCGCATGCTCCACTTAATCGAGTAATTATTGCAGTTCAAACCCCTCGAAGAGTACGCACTTTCTTCCTGAACGAGAGGCACTGTGAGGAAAAAAGGAAGAAAAAAAAAATCACCACGCTTTTTTCATTAATGATTTCTTTGTAGTCCACACGAATTGGGCTTACATGAAAAGAATTAGCGTGGCGATCTCCAGCAGACATGCAGCGCAGTGCTGGAGTGCGCCACTTTAAATTAGGATGCAGGGCTGCGATCGTATCGCCGCCCGGGCCTTTCCTGAAATGCAGGAAGGTAAGGATGAAGAGAGAGAGAGGGCTCGGTATGACTCAATATGCTAAAGCTGTCGATAAATATCAGGAAGTGTATCGGAACCGGGAATCACTGAAGCCCGACCTGGTTGTCAGGGTGGAGGGAAAAATGTGTTTAAACACATACGCGCACACACACACACATCCAGCTTGTGGGAGGGAACTGGGTTGTGAAGCTGAGCGAGGTGCAGATGTCAAACCTGGTAGAAATCACTTCAGCAATACTGCGACTGCTGATAATCAATTTAAAGATATGAAACAGATTTCCCAGAACATTAAATGTCATATCGACTAACACTTATTTTTTAGGTGTTAAGTGCATAAGTACATATTTGAGCGCCTTTCTACGCAGCATGGACACGCCTGTGGTAATTTCACACCTTCTAACCTGGCTTAGTGTGACAAGCCAGAGATAGACCTGTTTTTTTTTTTTTTAAGGTGTCAGGCAGAACACAATGGGAGGACTGGGGATCCTCGCATCTCCTTGAGATCTCAATTGAGTTTGCGCTTCCCAGGGTAGAATCAGAAAGTCATTTCTTTGCAGGCTGTCCTGATGCCAGGTGTGTAGGTGTGTGTGTTCAGACACACTTGGGGGTATACAAGGGAGATCTTTGTGGAGGTTTTTATTATTGTAACGGTTTATCAGTCTGGTTTTATTGGGATCAGAACTGGCTGAAGGTGTTAACCAGCGTTGGCTTCTCCATCTCGAAAAGGTAAACAGAAGGTAAAGAGCACAGGAGAGATTCCCAAATTATTTACGGATTGTTTTCAAGGAAAAGACCAGACATCAGTTGTTTGATCAGACACGATTAAATATTTAGCATTTCTAGTGTTGCTCGATGCTAAATTTAATCACTATGAATCTATATTAATAAAAAAATTAATTAGATAAAGCATAGAAAAAAGTTGTACTGGAATTAAAATGTCCAGAATTTATAAGGGGGCAGCACGGTGGTGTAGTGGTTAGCACTGTCGCCTTGCACCTCCAGGGTCTGGGTTCGTTTCCCGTCTCTGTGAGCATGGAGTTTGCATGTTCTCCCCGTGCCTGGTGGGTTTCCTCCGAGTACTCCGGTTTCCTCCCACAGTCAAAGACATGTAGGTTAGGCTAATTGGCGTTCCCAAATTGCCCGTAGTGTGTGAATATGTGTGTGCCCTGGATTGGCACCCTGTCCAGGATGTACCCTGCTTCGTGCCCTAAGCCTCCTGGGATAGTTCTAACTTTTACTGCGGGATTGTGGGTAACGTATGAAACATGAACTTCGTTGTAAAAGAATCTCACACTTGTTTAAAGGTCATATCATTTTCAGACTTTTTTTCCGGTAAGGAGCTAATCATCAAAGTTGATTAGGTTTGATTTGAAAGTTTCATGCTGGAAAAAAAAAAATCTTTCAGAACGAGAAACGTCCTTCATGATGGTTAACGCTTGCCTTTTGACAAATAGTAGCCATCGTATTCAATTCAGTTTTATTAGTACAGCGCTTTTTGGCTCTGGACATAAAAGCACAAAGCAACTTCATAGGAATAAAAGTTCTGGATATAAATTTTAATTAAAATTGTTTGTCCCTGATGAGCAAGCGACAGTGGCAACTTCCTGGTCAAAAGTGCGTTTGTTTAACAAGAAATGTGTTTTAGTTAATATAGAGTCCACTTTCTTGGTGTTCAAGTGTTCAGTTCTCAAGAGTTATGAGAGTAAAGACTCACTTTATTTCTCTATATAATCCCCTGCTACACTTATGCACTAATCCCAGAGTTTCACTAGTGCTTGGATACCATCAAGGTAGAAAGTTCATGATAGGACTGCCTGCATGACGTCTGAAATCATGGCCTCCCAGGAACCTCTTTAATCGCCCAAGTATGTGGAAATCTCTTGGAGTGAGGTCATGACTGTACAGGGATTTTGGCAATAACTCCCAGCTGAGGTCCTGTAATGTCAAAGTGGTGTTGGTAAACAATATCTGCAAAAACAGAACGCCTTTGGTAAACAAGGCATTAAAGGAAAGGACAATTAAAGGAGTTTCTGGGAGGCAAGTGTTTCAAATGTGAAGCTGCAGTCCGATCATCAGCTCTGGCTTACTGAAAAAACTTCCTACCTTGATGGTATCCAAGCACTAGTGAAGCACTTGGATAAGTACATTAGTGTAGAAGCTGATTATATATAAAAATAAACAAATAAATAATAATAAATAAATAATAATAATAATAATAATGAAGTTAGTTTTTACTCTCATATCTTTTTTCTGTTATTCTGCACAATCCAAAGTCCTGGTTTTACTTGAACAGCCCTTTGGAGCACCTCATGCAGACAGCATGACATCCAAACGATCTCAAATTAAAACTAGACCTGAATGTATGATGCGGGTTTGGGGAAGGTGTGTGCATGCAGTTTGGAGTTTGATCCTGATAGTGCACTTTATCAGCAGGAGGCACAGTGGTGTCGCCGTCTCAAACCAGGACTCTGTGACGTCCCCTAATTAGGGCGGAAATAATTGAATCAGGCAGAACAAAGGCAGGCATCTCTACGAGCGAGAATAAAAAAAAAAAAAAAAGGTTTTCGCTTCCACCTACGCTGCTTTTTTATTTTATTATTATTTTTCTTTTTCATCTCTTCATGCTATTGAAATCGGGAGCGAGGCTGGCCGGAGGGGAGTAACCGCATGCCCAGCACCTGAGACCCAACATGAATGTGAAATGCTCCTCGCATGCCTATAGGGACGTCCGACCTGGCAGCGGTTGTTCCAGGTTGGCACATATTCACACACACACACACACACACACACACGCACGCACACACGCACACACACGCACTGGAGTCCTCCATACAACCCCACACCAATCACTAAAAGATTTCTTTTAGTTTTAAAACACTGCCATGCTGAGGAATGAAAGAAATAACTGAGGAGAAAAAAAGAAATAAATCAAAGGATCTGATGATGGAAGATTCTAGAAGCTCCAAAATTTAAAGATAAAATTCATTCCTGCATTTCTTTTCTTAGTCTTTTTTTCTCCATTTCTTTTATTCTCCGTTCCTTTACCACCCCCCAAAACATTTGTTCCTCCATTGCTTCTTTCCTGAATTCCTGCTTTGCTCCGGTGCTCAGAAAAAATGGACACTCAGGGGGAAAAAGGAATGAAGGAAATGAAGTCTATAAGAAAGAAGGAATTAAAGAAAAAAAATAGGGAAACTGGAGAGATTTAAAAAGGATGAAAAGGAAGGAAGGAAGGAATAAAGGACAGGATTTAAAATCTTGATTTCTTGGAGCTCCGGAAGTTCAAGATAAAAAATCCTCCGTTCCTTTTTTCCTCCGGTGCTCAGAACAGAAAAAGTGGAAACGATAAAGACAAGAAGAAATGAGAACTTAGGAAAAGGAAGACTATCAAAAAGAATTTCTGAAATAACTGAAAGAGGAGGGTTTTAACTATTAGAGGAAAGAATGAATAAAGAAAAGGAAGCCTGGATTCTAAAAGATTCAGACGTTCAAAACGTAATCAATTTCTCTATTTCTTCTTTTGTCCATTCTCTTTTTTTTTTTCCAGTCCTCCTTTACTAAAGTGTTACTTCCCACTCCTTTCTTCCTCTATTTCCTGCTTGGGAAAGTAGTAGTGGAGAAAACGAGGGATGAAATTATTGCAGTTAAATCGAATTTTAAAAAATTAAATGAAAAAAAAAGAGGGGCAGTTTGAAGCATCAGAGGAAAGGTAAAAAAAAGGGGGGCTGGATTCTTGGAGGTCAGAAGTTCAAGGCAAAATCCATGTCTCTATTTCTATTCTTTTTTTTCCTCCTGTCTTCCTTTTCCTTCCAGTATTAAGTTCCTCCACTCCTTATTTCCTCCTCTCCTACAAAGCTCAGGAAAGAAGATTTGGAGAAAAGAAAAAGGAGAGGAAAGAACAAACAGGGCAAAGATAAGGTCATGGAAATAACAAATGAAGGGAAAAAAGGAACTGAGAGGGTGAAGGACTGAGGAAAGCGGAAGTAATTAAGGAACGTAGAACCGGAGAAAAGGAGCTCGTGGAATTTAGTGAAAAAGAATGAAAGAAAGAGGATTGGAGGAAAAGCAGACTGAAAAAAAAGGTGCATGTGAAGACTAGAGGAAAGCAGGAATAAAGAACAGGATTTAGTTTTGGGCGTTTCTGTCCTGCAGGTCTCCTTCCTTTCTGATGTAGGACAGGAAGACTGGGGGAAAAGAGGATTGTCTCTTCCTCATCTCACCACTCCTCAGTCAGAGCTCGGGATAAATCCACACTCGGCGGGAGCTCGGATCCAAACCCAAACTCGGTACATCGTCTAGATTATTGATTTTTTTCTTCTAAACTTTCAGAATGATTTGTTTGTTTTTCATGTGCCTGTTTATTGGCTGTCTGTTCATCAACTCTTGTGTGCAGTGATTAAAGAAATGTGAAGCTAATGTTACGACAGCAGGCCAAAGTAAAAGGCCATCTGTGGAGCTGACAGCTGATGAGGCTGAATCTGGTTCACCCGTGCGTGTTTGAGTGAGTGTGTGTGTGTGTGTGTGTGTGTGTGTGTGTGTGTATGTGTGTGTGCAGTCCAGGCCTGAGAATAAGCACTCGTATTGTTTAACTTGATCTTCTGGTTGCTAAGCAATGTAATTCTGGTGATTAGAAATGGCTGCCATCCTGCGCTCGGGCTCATACAGGCAGCACAATGTTTTAGAAACCTGTGTCTCTATCTCTCTCACACACACACACACACACGCACAGACACGCAAACACACACACATTGATACACTGAAGAAAATCTGCCTCGGCATTAGTGACTGAAATCTCATAAATAGATTAAATAAAATGCAATAATTTATAAAAACGACTGACTGTTTTCATTACTAAAATTATTATTGAAGGTATCATAATTATTATATAATATTACACACTGTGTATTTCTGCACGTATTAAATGAAATAATTACGTGAGACATTCAGTTTTACAGAAACATTACCGCAAATGTCTCTGTTAATCGAAACTGTGTGAGTGTGTGTGTGTTTGTGTGTTTTTATCATTATACTAACAGTTAATGAAGGCATAAATGTGAAGTTAAATCTTAATTAGGTCATGTTTGCTGGATGCCTCTATTAAAGGCAAAGATCCCTGATTAAAAGATTTAACTGCTAATGCAGGTCATCGTCGCAAACAACAGATCATTAGAATTTCTGTAGCCAATCATGCACACACACACACACACACACACACACATGCACGCGCACAAAACTCTGATGTGCTCCGAGTTTCCAAACTCGCAATTTGTCCGGCGTCCATGTGTGTATTAAGGACGCATGTGTGTGCTTTCCATGTCCAGCGCCTCCAAATTGGAGTGGCATGAAAGCGCGGCTGGCATTTCACTAGGTCATTAAAAATCTGGAGGCTCCTCTGAGCGTGCCTTTGGGCCTCGGCAGATGCCAGGCTCTCTGTGTTCTGCACTGCTTTTACTTTCTGTGCACACACACACACACTCACTCACACACACACGAAAACACTGCCACCCAAACTGGCAGTCGCAGGCGTCTATTAAAGGCCCGGGGTCGTCCTCCAAATGTTCAACAGCGTCCGTGCTCTCCGAAGCTCAGGTGCGAGCTCTTATTAGCTCCTGCTCTTGCTTCAGAGCCAATTTGGACCATCGGTTTGATTACGATCGCTTTCTTGTTCACAGCCTATACTTAGAAAAACAAAAAATCGGTCTGTTGAAAAGGTGTCTGTTGAAGGTCAATGACTTTGGAAATTGTTTTGACGTCTGATATTTGACGTAACTTTTAAAAAATGCCCGCGTCCACCCTCACAACTTGGCAAACTGGACATGACGTGAACCACAAAAATAATTTGGACCAATCAGGATGAGATCTGTCTATTTAATGTTCTTTAAAAAAAATCAAAAAATTTGTAAAAAAATTTTACCTTTAATTGCTAAAAATATTTTTCTATATATTTATCTTTCGCTTGGATTAACGAATCCTGCTTAGACACATGTTAATCCTCACTCCTACTACCATCACGTTTTTGGATTATAATTAGTGAATCATATAGTGAATACTGATTAAAACTAATATACTTTATAATCACAGGCGCATACAGTAGAAATGAAGAGAAAAAATGGATTCAGTTACGTATCGCGATTTTTGTGTGGGGCTGACTTTAAAGTCGATTTTTTTTTAAAATAACTTTTTTAATTTATATTTTTTTGCATTCGATGTGGTGAAATGCTGCAATTCCTCTATAATTCTATAGGTGTTGCTCTGTGAACTGTTCTCACGGCTCCGCATCCAGCGCTGTAGAAGCTAATTATCTATTTAAAGTTTGTTTAGAATTGTAACAAAACCAAAAAAGAAAAATTTTAATCTTGTAAACTCGTGAATAATAACACAAATTCGAATCGGCACCTACAGTAGGAACTGATATCGTACCGCAGGGTCGTCCCTGCCGATTCCCGTCCCTAGTATATGATTCCTCAATTAACAAATGATCTGACACGGTGATTTTCCTCCCGAGTTTCATTCTCAATAAATTCCTCTTTAATTCAGTTCCAATTTACTTCTCAGCTTCTTATTTCTACTATTGATAGTTCCGCTTCTTAATACCCCCCACCCCCCTTTGCCCAAAAAAGAAAAAAAGAAAGCGCAGAGTCGTGTGAGTTGGCGAGAACAGAGGATACGGATAAGATCTAAATATTACCCCTGGCAAAGAGAAAGCGCTAAAGTCTGATGAACATTTCAAAAGCGCGATTCTTTATGGATCGGAGAAATCTTTCGCAGTTTTTAATTAAAAGTAAAGAAAATAGAAGTTAATTATCCTGTAAAGATTAGCTACTGGGCATCTTTCTGTAAATTGGTTCTAATTAAAAGGAAATTGTCGAATGACATTCAAAGTGCTGTCCTTTCAAAGTGTAACAGAGATGGTATGGGGGGGTTCATCTCTCTTTCTCTGTCTCTCTCTGTCTCTCTCTTTCTCTCTCACTCTCGATTACTTCAGTTCTTGATTCTTGATATGACCTCGCTGAACTGCCGGGTGAGATTTCAGAGCTCTGACTTGCATCGTTTTGCCGTATTGTTACACGATTGTGGAGTTCGAAACCAGACTCTTTAACTAACTTAACAGGCGACGCAATATTAAAAGTAACGAAACTTAACTGGTCAACGCGGTCATGCTGGATTTTGCTACAACAAAGAGTCAAGGTTTACGTTAGTGTTACTTTAACAATCATTATTTATTATATTATTTATGAGAAGCAATCCAGAAACCTTAAAATTATTAAACAACATGCAATGTTAAAAAAAAAAAATAGTAAAGCATTAGTTAAAAGACTAATCTCTCTGTTAACCCAAACATCTGATTGAAGCAACATTGGCATAAGTACAACACAACATGCAGTTATAGGAAAATAATCAGTGATTACTGTGGTGTTTTGATTATTTTCAGCCACAACCTGCCAACAATTACAATTATTTCTTTACCAATATAAACAACTCGCTATTTTTATCCGTCTATAACATATCTACAATATATGTTGCAGTTGTGAGACACCCACTAAACCTGCTAGTTCCTGTTAAACCCCATATTGTACTTTTTCTTTAACAAGTTAACAAAGGTCCCAGAGTTCCCCAAACTGTGTGGGCACAAGTTAGAGCATTAATACACCTCAGATAATGCATTTTATTTATTTTTGTGTTTCACTCCTCATCCAAACATGCTGTCTCAGTGCCTATGTAAATGAGCAACAATATGGGGGAGGCGTATGTTCTTATATGGGGTCACAATAAGGAAAAAAAAATCTGACGTGAAAAGTGGCGTGGCTCAACTCCGTCCAGACAAAAAGGAGGGAACATTTTTTGTTTGTATATGCATACTGAAGACTAAAAAAAATTATTCTGCATAAAATGTTCCTTTTAATGTGCTTGTTTCCACTAATGGATGATATAAACGTTAGTTAGTGGATGTCATTTAATATATGAAAATGTATCGAATACAAACAACGCTGATGTTATTAAAGTTACTTACGCTTTAATAAGTCTGTAGCTGACAATTATTGATGTTAAATGATCCACAAAAAAAGTTTGTTAATGGAATATTTAAAGCTTTTAATATGTTCAGGTATAACTGTTAAACTCAGCACAGTGTGTAATTCAGAAATTACTGCCTGCTAATAGACTGGAATAAAGACATGACCTTTATGATGATTTCATCTGCGTTTTTTAATTTTTTTGTAACAGACCAGATTGGGGATTTCATGATAATTAATACAACTATGATTTTTTTTTTTAATAAAATTTTATACACAGTCATACTAAAAGCTACAGCAGCTAACTAGAATCCTAGAATGGACAACCACAAAGAAGAAATTCATAAGGACTTTAAAATATATTGTAATATTTATTGTAAATAATATTCCAGCATATAATAAGGAAGTATTATATGAAAGCACAGTGGCGTAATGGCTAGAACTGTTGACTCGTGCCTCTAGGGTCGAGGGTTTTAGTGCCGCCTTGGGGTCTGTGTGCATGGGTTCCACTTTCCCACGAAGACGGTCCTGTCCTCGGCTGATGCAGACAGCTGTTCTCTGAGGACTTGTAACTGCAGTCGCTCGATAGTTCAGGACTGGAGTTTCCTACAGTCTACCCGAGCCTACAGTTTTAACTTAAATACATGAATGAAGTTTGCATGTTCTGCCCTTGCTTGGTGGGTTTCCTCCGGGTACTCCAGTTTCCTCCACAGTCCAAAGACGTGCAGATTAGACTAACTGGCGTTCCCAGTGTGTGTGAGTGAGTTTACTGCCACGGATTGGCACCCTGTCCAGCGCGTACCCCGCCTTGTGCCTAAAGTCTCTGGAATAGGCTCCAGGTCCCCCACGACCCCGTACATAGGATAACTTGGTATAGAATATGACTTGAATGAACAGGACACTTCAGAATAAATCACACTGGGATGTAAACCACTGATTAAACAGTGCAGTGATTTACGCTAGGGCTTTGAATTTCAATAGAGAAAAGCAATAATCCACCATTCTTTTCATAAGTGTGTGCATGTGTTTAAGTGTGTATGTGTGTCGAGCAGGAAAAGAGACAGAAAAGGACCACTGACCTTTCGACAGAGAGTACGGGAGAGGAGCCTCTGTCAAAAGAGTCCTCCAGAGATGACAATCCTGCTTCTACCTCAACCTGACAGCACACACACACACACACACACACACACACACACACACACTCGAGGAGCTATACAGTTACCTACTCAACACCTACAGCTGCACTTCAGTGCATGAAAGATTATAACCTAATCCACTCGACCACTGTGCTTGTGCTCTGTCAGCTTTTTATGGCAAGCACCACATGGAGAGCAATTAGTATAACAAACATACTTATTATTATTATTATTATTATTATTATTATTATTATTGTTGTTGCTGCTGTATTTAGTTAAGCTAGTTTATTATTATTATTTTTTTTATTATGATGATGATGATGATTATTACTTCCCATAACCCCCCTATTAACCCGAGTGCCGCTGTTGCATTTGCATGCGTCACAGTAAGCCTTGCTATATTTGTTACAGCACACAGCTCTGGGACAAAAGCGTCCATTACAATCGTATCGCTCAGTCCCACTGAGAATACTCCAACCTAAATATCACACCCTCCCTTTTACAAAACACCGCCGTATTACAAGCAAATTACTAGTGCGGTTCGAGCAAGCCGGGCAGGAACAAAGACGGGCGGCCGTAATTATATCTCTCCGTGTGCGGCATGCGAATGGGCATCCTCCTCCGGCGGGGCGTTCCCCAGAGGCATCCCAGGCATGGCCAAATTTATTATTATTTTTTTTATGCCCCGATTATTGTATTTACCGCCGATGAGTCACGACAACAGCGCTGTTTATACCTGTCTCGATGAGGAGGTGCCAGGTTTTACCCTTCCTAATTTTGCACAAAAAAATAAAAGACAAAACTGAGATGTACATGAGCTGGTTGGCAGGGATTTAATTTAGGTCAAAGATGGAATACATCAACAGCAAAGCCATATGTGCATCATACGCCCCATCCCCCATTACACCCCACCCCACCTCAAACTCTGTTTCGCGTCGACTGCGGGACCGTGACACTGTACGTGCAAATCACATTCGCAGACGAGCTCGAACCACGCTTTTATATTCACATTGATAAGAATCCTTCTCCTCAGATGTATGGAAAAATCACTGACAGCTCTCCTGTTTCTCATCGCCATACATTATTTTTTTGTTTTGTTTTTTTCACGTGACGTGTTTCCAGCTCTGTTGCCATGAGACACAAGAGACGTGCGCCAGTTCCCGCTGCCAGTCAAGCATCAAATGTGGTCACAGCAGGAGGCCAGCTCTGGGCACCAACAGCAGCACAGCACCACACACTGTGCCCAGCCTGCGCTTAGCCTGTTAGCCACCATGAACTGCAACATGGCACTGCAGTTAGCTTCAAAATGACTCGCACGAGACATCCTGAACGTTCCCGTATCCAGATTTTTTTTCCCCCTCATGCTGTAATGCTCGGGAATATCATAACAAAGCTGCAGGAAAAAGCTGTTCGCATTAGGAAGCTTCTGCTACACTTAGGTATACCTCAGGGGTGTCCATTGGTCCCAAAAGTTCCTTTATTTACCGACATCCTGTAAAAACAAACAGCTGCGTTCAAGTACTGCTGCATTCACCGTTCTTCAGTGTTACAGATATTGTTTGTTAATTTTAAACATCTACATTACTGTGAAAAAGAAAAGTCTTTCATATACTTTATATTATCTTAAGTACAAATTTTGTTATACATTTTTATTATGTTTGTATCATGATGTCCAAAATGATAAAATAAATTTAAAGTTATTCAATAAATAACATTACAGGAGAATATCGGCATGCATGTAAAGGAAGCAGCACAAAATCATAGCTGCTTGGGTTTTGCATGAAAAAAGAAAGGAGAAAGTGTGATTAAGTTACCAGAAGAACTCTGGCATATTCTCCAGCACGCTCAGTAAAACCTACTACATGTTTACTTACAAAAGCCTTAAGAACATGCAAAAAAAAAAAAAAGATAAGATAATGCCCTTGCCTTTGAAAATATTTCTATATAAAAGTAACTTCTATAAAGGGTCAATAAAGAGTAATAAAATAAACACAATCAGTATTTGGTGCGAAAATTCTTTTCATGAAATAATCAGTAGTGTTAAAAACAGATTTGTGATTTTTTAAGTAAAACAACTGTTAGGTTTTACTGAGCGTGCTGGAGAATATGCCAAAGTTCTTCAGGTAACTTTGTCACACTCGCTCCTTTCTTTTTTCATGCAAATCCCAGAAGCCTACACTAGAAGTTTATTATTTTTTATTTTCATCTGAAAACTAGTCTGTCCTGTAATATGTTGCTTTTTTTTACAGGAATGCACATATTCGTCATGTTATTTATTTTATATAATTATTAAGTTTACAGTTATGTTTAGAAACAGTGAATAGTTTTGTACTTGATAATACAGACATGATCAATAGATCAAAAAAAATGTGTGCTAAATATAAAATGCTGCCAAGAACTGTACATACAATACATGGCAAGTACAAACTCACTGTGAGGAGTTTACATTTCTTGCCATGTTGATTTGATGTCATTCAACTCAACTCTGTTTTGCGGTTTGCCTTTACGTAAACACTTTACTTGAAGGCGTATCATTGGACCGGAGACTACTGTAGTTACACAGCGAGAAACATCAAGCTTTAAACTTTAATACTGTTCGCTAGTCTTATCAGCAAACTGCCGACGATAGAACTAGTCGTGAATTCTGTTGTCGCATGAAAGTTCACGCCTCTAGTCGATCGCGTTAACGTGAAATGTCAGCGTGGAACATAAACACGACATTAAAAAGTCTCACCATGTCCTCATGTTAGTTTTTTTTAAATCTACCGTATACTGTATAACTGGATCTTTACCAATGTTAGCCGATGCACGCCCTCGAACTGGGTGCATTCCTCTCTAATTGGCTACCAGCAGTGTTGCTATTTTCAAATTACGCTACCCTTCCTCCTCCTCCTCCTCCTCCTTAGCCTCCTCATCATATTTGTCTCCCGCTTGTTAGCCCCTACGTCGAAATATGTCTCCGTGCCATTTTAATTACAGCCTCGGAAAAATCTCTCGCGTGGCATTCTGGGACGACACCGATCTGCAAAAAAGGTGATAAGTAGGAGACGCCACCCGGCTTTGGTATCAGTCATAAACAGACACTTAATTGAATCATTTGACCTCGGAGGCTGATCCTGCCTGCAACAGCATGCGGCACGGGGGGAAAAAATGGTTCCGGAATATTAAGGCAGTTCCGTGTGCGCTACATAAACCATAGTCATTTTGGCCGTGTGCCACTTTGCTGCAATGTGGGCCACACTATAGAACAGATAAGTCTCTTTGTTTGTGTATACGTGGTTGTGTGTGTGTGTGTGTGTGTATGTGTGTCTGGAGGTCCCATGTTCCCTTTTTTGGTATTCGCTTCCTGTTTGGGGATAGCTGTTGGGAAGAGATGGCACCGTTTCAACGCTGCTGCAGGTTAGGTTTCAAGGCTCCGCACACAAACACACCCACACACACACACACACACACACACACACACACACACACACACACACACGTATACACAATCTGACAGTTCAACACCGATTCGACTAGCATCCGCTAGTCTCTTTTGTGTCCCCCACCACCCCACCCCAGATGCGGCAGAGTTATCAATCCAAACAGACATGCAATCCGGGTCCAATGTCACTTCTCCTCATTATGTTAATGGTTAATACATGCAAATGAAAACATTCCGGCAATTTGATTTCTTTGAAGATAGTTTGCATATTGTCTTAGCCATAATGACGGCGCGCTCGCTGCTTGCTCCTCGCCACTCTCGATTTATGCAAGGCTAGTTAGTTCATATTTATCAGCGCCGAGTTCATTTCTAGGGCTACTGGAATGTTTTTTTTTTTTTCCCACCAATCGCCCTGAACTCTTCTCTTTCACTATTTAACTAATTAGGATTCAGGTAACATAAGCAGATTTTTCACGCTATTGGTGTTTTTCTTAATTAAGAAACAAATGAATTCTCCCCAGCAAAATAGATGGAACAACGGGATAGCGTGCCAGAGGCCAGATGCTGCTGCTCTTAATTAGAAGTCACTCCATTGTCTGAGCCTTTCAAATGAAGCTCCAATCTAAATGGATATCAAAAGAGCTGCTGAAGTAAAGGTGAGGGAGAAAGACGGAGGAAGGGCAAGAAATCCAAGTGTTTGGAATAATCCGGGTTAAAAAAAAAAAAAAGATAATGGAAGACAAAAAATATATGTCCTGGCAGAAGGAGACTTCTACCTGTGGGTGAGAGAGCAGGCCGAGTTTTTTGGCCTCACAAGGATGAAGCTGAAAGACTTCCGTGCCCTCAGTCTCTCCCTCTGGCGACTAAAGTTCGGATGAGAGACGGCTTTTAAGTTTTGCATCGTCTCGCTCTGCTTTGCGCTTAAACAAAATAACATAACTTGGCTTCTATAGCGTTTTTTGTTTTTTTTTGCAGTAATGATGTTCATAGCCTTAAGACAGCAGGAAAAAAAACAAAACAAGAAAATCTTTTTTTTTTAATGCAAAAATGCAGAAATAACAAACTGAGGTAGGGGGATGATTTTTCAAAGCTGTTCGGTTAGAAGAGTAGTCAGTTTAGCTGGGCTACGTTCAATACCGTGTGCCCACATGTACTGCCAAGCCCACAGGTCTTTCTTGGGATGGCATGGCTTCGGAGCTCGGAGCAGATGGGCCAGGGCCCAGGACCGCTCAGACCCGCAGGCCATTCCGACGACGCCCGCTGAACGTGCCAGGCTGGACCGCTTCAAAGCACCAGCATTCGGAGGTTCAGGTATGCGCCGATATCATTTTTTTCCCTCTTTGTAATGCATCCAGTCAAAGGCGACTTTTAAGTCTCACAGTGCCTCTGCTTTCATTTCAGCCACAGCCTCGTAATTGATTTGCTGCGTTTCCAAAAAAAAATAAAAAATGGACGGCCAGCCAGGTTTGGGAAAATGATCGACCCTTTTTTTTTTTTTTTTGTGACACTGCCGCATCTGAAATACCAAAACATTACTTTAAAAACTTGCTTGAACTTTAGAATATTAGCAAAAGTATCCAAGCACACGTCCTGAAATAACGATTTCAAGCACTCCCTAGGCGTCTGTCTTCCTTATTAAAACAGGCATGTTTTAAACACCTCTACTTATCCGACCAAATTACCATAATCCTCCCTCTGTTCAGCCCGTGCACTTTTTTCCTGGCGCTTGTTTATTTCTATCAGCTCAGGAGATTAGGCAGGCAGATTACTCTGCGTCAAAACACGAGACGCCATCAAAGACGGCAAGGATAATGTCACTCTCTCTAACACCCCCAATCCCCCCCCTCCGTCTTTACCGAGTGCTGGAACAATGGCAGAGCGTGACAACGGGACAAGCTGATCCACAGGGACGGGTTGTGTGTAAACGCTGGGGCTGAACACGGAGTTCAGGGAATTACTCCGATTCGACGGCTGGAGGCGTTTATGAACCCAACATAATGAGGAAAAAAAGCCTGTCCTGCCCTTTCTGGTACTCCATGTGATCAGACTTACATTTCAATTAGGGGTGATTAAAAAGCACATAGAAAGGGAATTTGCTGAACAAGACGACAGTAACGACTTTACCACTGAATTCAGGTGAGTTCAGAATAACGGTAGTAACACTCACTCACTCATCTTCTATACCGCTTAATCCTGTATTCAGGGTCGCGGGGACCTCAAGCCCATTCCAGGAGGCTTATGGCATGAGGTGGGGTACACCCTGGACAGGGTGCCAATCCATCGCAGGGCACACACACATATTAACACCAATTAACCTAACCTGCATATCTTTAGACTGTAGGAGGAAACCGGAGTACCGGAGAAACCCACCAAGCATGGGGAGAACATGCAAACTCCATGCACACAGAGACGGGAATCGAGCCTGGCCGGGAATCGAACCCGGACCCTGGAGGTGCAGGGCGACAGTGCTAACCACTACACCACCGTGCCGCCTCACAGTAGTAACAGTGCTGATGAAATATTTTATATTTAAAGTATCTAGAGTTGTAACGATCCAATGATTTGGCTTGGTGAAATGACTTAAAAGGCAACAAGTGAAATGAATCAAGTAGAGATGAGAATCACGAAGGATGAGCAGATACGATATTATAACGATACCTAGGCGTCGATTTGATTTGTATTGAGATTCTGTGTAATGATTTTATAAATATCTTAATTCATTATTATTATTATTATTTATTTATTTATTTTTATGTATTTATTCATTTATTCATTCATTTATTGTGTTACAATTTTAAACCACACAGGATACTATGCTGCCTGCCAATGTGTGAATAGTTTAGCGTGCACCTCCAACAAATTTCCAGCTCAAATGCAAACACATACAAAAAATACATATTTATATATATGCTTCTGAAATAAAACAATTTATTTGAATTGATTTCTTTATGAATCGAACTAAAAGGTTTACACCCTTTATAAATAACCAAGTTAGCTAGCTAATTTGCTATACAGTGGTTATTCATCTACCTTACATTTCTATCTTGCTCAATTAATTAGTTAAGCCATGTGATTTAACTAATTGAATCATTGTGAGCGTTTCTGATTCAAAATTTATTCACAGTTATAAAATTTTATGTAAACTTAAAAATGGTAAAAGTTGGTTTAAATTTACAAAATCTCTAAAAACAATTCGAAAATAGAAATGACTTCCATCTAGCAAATACTTGCATTTTGAAAGCGTATCGATTCTTCTTGAGTTTATGGCCAGTTGGTGCTTTACAGCCAGTCACTGGACTGGAGCATAAAGCAGAAGATTGGCAGGAAAAAACAGATCCTTTGTATGGTAGATGTCAATTAAACAATCAATCAACAACATAAGTTATACTGCATTTCAATGTTTATTTGGTGCTTTTAGTAATTTGTAATACTTGCATTTAGGAATTAGATTTTCAGCCCTATTCATTAGATTAAAATATTTGAATTTCTAAAATGACTTCAATCTAGGTTCACCTTATGTTTTTTTTTTAAAAGAAAGCTACTTAATTAAACATATAAAACTTAAATTAAATGATTATGTTACATAATCAACTTAATGTTTAAATAATGCTAATAATTTGAGGATGATATTAGAGTAATAGATTGATTTGAATGTACACATTTTATTAAATTTTTCCTTAACCAAGACCCATTTCTCCTTTAACAGAAATTATGGGGGATAAAACACAGACCAAATAGACCACAGAACAAACGTTACATGGCATTTTCCCTGACAATTTTAGAGTTAAAAGCCCTACAGCCCTATGTGCCATATAATTCTTTCAATGTTGCCTTATATATTGACGATAAGCCATAATTTAAACTATGACATGCTAATAATTCATAATAATTGTTAAAAAGAATTAAATGACTTTTTTTTTTTAACATTTAAAATACGCTAGTTCTGTCACATTACCATTTTGGAAATGATGTCATGTGTACACAACCTCACAGATTGTCACATGATTGCACCAGAATGTTCATTAGATGAGTCAAGAATAAACCACGCACTCTTATGGGCTACAAGCGAGGAACGCACTTATGTCATGAAAGTTAGACATTGACAATAACAAGGTTAAAAATAGATTTCAGGCCTCATCTTTAAGCCTCCTTGCGTGTGTTAAGAGGTACATGACTCATCAGAAAAAACTCTCATTCAGAAGTCTATGTTGTGCTTGTATTTTTAAGCTAGTCACTTGCTCTCTCTCTCTCTCTCTCTCTCACACACACACACACACACACGCACACATTCTAACACATTCACTTTTGACTAAACCTGACCCAGTGTTTGAAACAGCACTGATATTAACACATAAATCCAAAACAATTCAACAAAATGATGTAGACATGCAACAAACAGCCAGGCAAGATTAATCAGGAGTTAGCATCTTAGCTGCAACCAGACTCCCCTCAGAAATCATACATTCATTAGCTATCTCTCGCATGTGCTCCCATCTTTTGATTTCTAATCTAAGGGAGTAAATCTATAAATATATCATCTGTAACACATTTTCAAAACAACCAAACTAATGGTATGTTTTCCTCCGAACAAGATGCTAGCAGTAGTTACTGTATGCTACTTAGCATGGAATTTCACACGGGCTGTTTCACACAGATGTTAAAGTCCATAAAAGGAATGAAGCCATCCTTTATATTTTATATACGTTAGATCAATATTATAATAACATTTATAAGGGATTTATTTCTAAGTAAAATGTTTATTTAAAAAAAACTGGAAAAACTAATTCAATATTTTGAATATCCTTTTAATTTTTTTACTATAGTATATACTTTATAGTTCTTCATCGTGTCACGGACCCAACACAACAGCTCAAGACTGAGTTTAACAAAAGCAGCAATAACCACTAATTCAGCTGTGTTCAGCTCCACAAACATTTCTTTCGTTGCGTGTTCGTCTTGGTCTGGCGCACTCAAACGCATGTGTCCAATTTACATTGATGCTCATTAAATAAAACTGCTCAAGAGCTTTTGCTTGATTTTGAGAGATTAGCCAGATGTCTCGTAGCAGTAAGTTAACTGAAACTGCTAGTCAAGCAAACACGGTTTCGCATGAGGAGGCACAGTGTCGCTAATGTCTTCACACAGATTGAGACAAAGTATGGATGAAGACAGAAAGCCTCAGGGACTGCTGTTTTCAAAAGCGCTCGATTCAATCTGGCCTGTGCAGCCTGAACGGGTACGACATCGTCTCGAACAAAGAACGACAAACATCTTTTTGTTGCTGTTGAAAAGACATGGCTTCGTTTTAGGCAACCGGAGTTGGTGTGGAAAAGGGAGGGAATAAAAAATAACATATATTATTGACACATATATATCATTCCTTTATTTATATATACGGTATATCTACAGACTCACGTTTGTCATAGCCAAAAAACATCTACTGTACCAATATGAAACACATCCATTCCAGCTCACCATGTCTTTGTAAACTGCTGCTCTCGCTGCATCACAGGGTAGTGTAACACACTCAGGAAATTGCTACCCGCCCTCTTTCGCATAAATGTCAGTTACCTATTCTTTTGTACGCCACTCCAAAATCTTTTTTTTTTTTTTTTTTATATATGTTTGCATTTGGGATGGTAACATGTTTCAGTTCCCCTATAATCCTACAGGTGGTGCACATATTATTTGCTGAGTTTGTTCAGAATTGTAAAAAAAACCTGAAAAAAATTATATCGAATTGCGATATTTATAAAATTGGGATGCTTAGAAAATCGAGATACAAATCAAAACGTCACCTAGGTAGAGTAATAGTATAGCATCGGGTGGTCTATACTGAATTACATTCCTATTGGCTAGTGTTGATTCGATTAACGAGAGAGAGTGAACATGCCATCTTTTTCACCAAGAGAAAACGCAACACACAATTTTGCTCTCTTCACTCCTTGCATCAAAACCTAAATTAAATGTAAATATAATAGACGTATAAGTTACTTGCCTTTAATAGGAAAAAAATGCTTGATTCTGACTGGCTAAATTTTTGGTTTACTGATTACTTTTCCAAGAATGTAGTTCCAGCTACAATGTTTATGCTAATACGCTTATTTTAAAATTATATTGTTTCTATAGTAACAGCTTTAGCAGAGACTACAATAGATGCTAGATCGATTCAATTATGAATCATTATTTGTTTGTGTGGAGATTGGTTGTTGTTTTTCCTAGTATTGCCTTCCTGAATGGTTTATTTCTTAAATATGAATGAAAGGATCCACTAAATTTATAATATAAGGATGACTTTCACTTTTGCAAAATGAAAAAAAAAAATACACAAAATCAAACCCAAAAGGCCAAATCTGTAAAAGCCAGCCTTGGCTTTCTGTCTTTTCTTTTGATTTTTTTTATAATCTCTGTACCATCCGAACAGCTTCAGGCTTAGACATCATACTGTAAACACTCCCAAATCAAAGGCTGGAGAGAAAAAAAGAGAAAGAGAGAGAGAGAGAGAGAGAGAGAGAGAGACGCTACTGAAAACTCGTTCAAACATTGTGACTTGTGATGATACACTTACAGAAGATATTAAGTTTGGTTCAGGTTAATCCTATACAGTGTGTAAGGCTCATGTCGACTGATCAGAACTAAACACCATACACACACACACATGCACACACAAACCCACACTACTTTAAAGCTCTCTAGCCCCGTGAGCCATTATTGATAAGAGAAAGATGCTGGTCAATATACATCATCTAGCTGAAAGGATTACATTCTTATCTGAAATGATATTCAGTAAAGTATGACCACAGCAATGCCACTGGAAGTCTTTTCTGGAATTGCTCGAGTTCTAATAAGAAAAAAAAAGGAAAAAGTTCGGAAAAAATGTTTTATTGGAATTATGATCGATGTCAAGATTAGTCAGAGAAACAGAGTGTGATTTCTAGTTAAGGTTCTTCTTTGCTGCGCTCTGTTTTCCACATCCAGCTGGTGCAACTTGTATAGAAAGCAAAGTATAGAAGTTTTTACACATGTGCGTTATATACAGTACCGTATAGTAAACTCGTTGCTACAGGGTTATTAAGCTAACCAGTTATTTCTATCCAAGCTCTGATTTGTGAGTGACCTACAGCACAGACAGCTCTGTGTCAAACCCAGCAGGAACCCTAACGTTGGATGGCCGCTGTCATTCGGTTATAATGATGGTTCTGACGATGTTATTGTTTTTGAAAGTTGGAATGTCTTTAAAAAAATAACTTAGAGATAACCTTGGATTGTCCCAAAACACAATGTTGAAATACAACCACAAAGCAATAAAATTTGTACTTAAGTTTGGGGCATTTATGTTGATTAACATCAATTTGCACATTGACTTGACCACCTGAAGCAACCCCAGATCATAACACTGCCTCCAGAGGCTTGTACAGTGGACACTATGCACGATAGGTGCATTGCTTCATGCGCTTCCCTTCTTACCCTGACACACCCATTACTCTGGAATAGGGTCAGTCTAAACTAAACCACATGATCAATTTTCCAGCGCTCCAAAGTCTCCAAAATCTTTAAATCAAATTTAAAATGATCCCTAGCAAATTGAAGCCTTTTTTATGATTAGTCTCACTAACAAGTTGTTTTCTTATGGCCGCACAGCTGTTTAGTCCCAATCCTGTAAGTTCTCGTCACATTGTGCATACGGAAATGTTCTTACTTTTACTCACTATTAAACATGGATATGTTTTTACTGCTGATTTTTTACCATGCAACTTCGCCAAGTTTTTAAGTAATTTCCATTTATGATTTCTTTTACAGAGTTGAGAGTTTAGCACTGTCCTTACAGGATTTGATAATGTGTTTATAGCTTCTTAACCCAGTTCCAGTTATTTCAAATCTCCTTAGTTGTTTTCTTTGCTTGATGCAGCCCATTAATTTGACCCTTTTGAGATGGCGACTTTTTGTTTGGCCCAGCAATGTACCTTGAGGTGCAACTTATTTCCCAAATTACTATACTGTAATATGGTGTTTGTGGCACTCATTGTTATGTACGGTTATTTACTAGCATCAACAGCATGTTGCTTTGTGGTCTGGTGGTTAGCTCACAATGTTCCCACTGCAGACACCACAGTTTACATCCTTCTCAGGTCATCGGTTTGGCTTTAATTTGGTTTTGCAAAATTGCAACAAGTTGTTTTTGCAAAATTGTGTTTAGGAATTGTTTTTCCATTTCCATTTTCCATCATGGAGTCAGCGCATTTCATCAAAGTAATTCTAACCTTCACAAACAACACAAGACAAACACTTTAGGCTTGACAAACATAAACGTTAGATTCTTACGTAAAGCTTCATTAAGTATATCAGCTCCCCTGAGCCATGCCCGCCTTCTTAAAAAGCTCATTTCCACAGGTTTGCATTATCGCAGTGGTAAAGTGCTCGCCCTATCATCCGGAGATCGCGAGTTCGATTCCCGGGTGATGCTGTAACCTCTCGCAGC
>JAOVVA010000027.1:13042323-13044990 GCA_028565275.1 Leiocassis micropogon | reverse complement strand
ACACACACACACACACACACACACACACACACACACACACACACATACACACACACACACACACATACACACACACATACACACACATACACACACACACACACACACACACACATATATATATATATACACACACCCACAAACACACACACACACACACACACACGGTGAATGACATGTTGGCAGCCGAGTCAGCAGCACTCTGTCAGTGGCGTTTGGAGTTGTGTGTGTGATAAATCCCATGCAGAGATCTGAGTGTGAGCTGACAGGCCTGGTTGCGCTCTGGCGTGACATCATCGGCTCGTGCGTTACAGCGCGGACGCTATGAAGTCGGATGACAGCCTATTACACATGCCATTACCACTCGGGCTGCGCTGCACTACTTCACTGCGCTGCAGATTTTGCGCGTTTCTTAAAAACGACTGGGATAGAACATGTACGAGTGCAGTGTGCGAGTGCATGTGTGTGTGTGTTAAATTTTTACATGTTGATTTTTACAGTGCAATTTTACACTTATAGTTCAGTCAGATCTAAGCCTTCATCATACATCTTTACTAAACCTAAAATTACATTTAAAAAAAGCACAAAAAAAAAGCATAACCAAAAAAAAAAGCATAACGAGGAAATAAGAAATCCTATCACAATACTCCTATGGCATGCGATACACATTACGATATGCAGGCCTGCCGTCAAAATCAGTAGTAATGTTGCACTTATTCTAGAACAATCTAGAAAAGTACATTAAAATAATAATTTAAACAAACTAATAACAGAATTAGACAAATCAGAGTTTGTAATTGTTTTTCAAAAGTTATCAAACAATTACCACAATCTATTTTGCAAATATATTTCAGGATTTATTACAATAGTGATTTTAACTTGCCGCAGAATTTAAATATAAGACAGACGCTCATTAGTAATGAATTCCCAATGAAATAATTCGTAACTATTTTTTTTTCAATTATAATAATTCGTAAATATATTTTTTTCAACATCAGTAATGAGAGTGATGATCCCTGTTTTATATCAGTGTTTTATACCTGCTTCATATGTCGATATATAGACGGATAAATGAGCGATACTTTACTTATGGTTGAATATTAGGGAAAGGAATCACCAGAGACCAGCCGATACGATACTCGAGTCGATTCGAGTTGAATTGCAATTTAATAAGCGTCACGATTTAATCAATTAATTTTTACGATTTTAGCAAATAATGTGCGTGAATAGTTCAGAGTGCTCCACCTGTAGGATTATAGAAGAATTGCAACATTGGCAACACTGAAGCGCTACATGAATTGTCACACAAAAGAATCACAAAACATCACCGAATCAATCTCTATTAAATATATTAATAAATCATGTAGATTTGATAAGTGCAGGACTGCAAGATGAAAACAACCCCTGAATGTTTTTTTTGTTGGTTTTAATACTTGGGTCAATAATCAAAAGTTCAAAGGTTAACCAGGGTTTATATACAGTATATGAAAAGTTGTGACAAGCAGATAAACAAAAAATAGAATGTTAAATAGAATAAAACACTACAAGAGCGTGGAGTTACCATGATAACGCTGATTCTCTTCCTTTCCTGTAGTGTTTTTTTGTTTTTTTTACGTAATTGCTGTCGTTTTACACCTTTATAGTTACGTTTAGCTAGAGTTTGGACTGGGCTTTGCAACTAATATCAGCATTGGATCAATACCTGCAGCAGAAATGACGGATGAAATTTCTGAGAATATAAATCTGTAACTAACGGCAACCTGCAACGGCATTTGGAATAGGAATTTCATTCCAACTGAAAATGCTTACACAGAAATGGACTTGACTGTTTAATTTCCCATTTGATAGGACTGATGTGACTCTAACTTTAAGAAACTTTATTAGATTTACATAATTTAAATAAGTGACTTGTGAGGTGCTTTAGCATAAAAAAAGTAATTTTAAAACCTGGCATCTATCATGTTCACATTATCATCTTAGTTTTAGTATTGAAATTTTAGTAAAGAAAAATAAAAACTGTCATTTACTTCCCATTCCTTTCGACGCCTCGCTTTTCTCACTAACATGGGAGACTCCTTCTGTGACTTTTTAATAAACACTTTCTCTATAGAAACCGTCACTACTGCAATAATTCAACATTTCACTTTTTTAAAAATCTCTTTCTGTTCCGGCTAAAATTTCCCGCCGATAATGGTTACTATAGAAACGATAACATATTCGAACAAGAGTATTAATATAAACCTGTAACTTTCATTATGGGGCCCTAGAAAATTCAGCCAATCAGAGCAGCACTGTAATGTAAACCTACACATACGCAAATATTTTTCAGAACCTTCTACATTGTATAAACCTCCAGCTTTTCAGGGTATGGGATAAAAAAATTAATGAATACAATTTTAATAGGAGGTACAGTTAAGATTGTTTCTACAAGTCTTTATTCTTCCTCGTTTAACAAAATCCATCACTGCTCCTGTCACTCGACTCACTCCACAATTCCATACAAACCTGTGAAACTGTCAATCAGAGTCTCTGCTAATCCACATAGCATCTGCGTTTGTTTGTTTTTTTCGGCATAAAAACAGGTAAAAACAACATCTGTACACATCTGGATCTTAGTCTTTATTCTGAAATTAAACAGTAAGAGGAGACTGATGCACTAGCTACTGT
>JAOVVA010000027.1:13032323-13037323 GCA_028565275.1 Leiocassis micropogon | reverse complement strand
TAAACATAAATGGTGAAAAAGGTGTCATTTCTGTAGGAGATTAATTGCTGTCGTGGGTAGACTATTTGTGTGTTTTTTTGTTTACTTAACCCTTAAGAACACCACTGTGAAAATGGACTAGGCTGAAGGCGTCATATTCCATCTAAACACCACAGCTGACTATCAATCAATCAATAATTAATAAGATTTTTTTATAAGTGTAATTATTCTTGTTAATTCATTAAACACTTACAGTAACATTCAGATATGCAGTAGAAAGGAGAAGCCACAAGCTGATAAAAATAAAAATGTTTAGCACTGTCGCTTTGTACCTCCAGGGTCCGGCTTCGATTCTCGTGTGCATGGAGTTTGCATGTTCTCCCCGTGCTTGGTGGGTTTCCTCAGGGTACTCCGGTTTCCTCCCACAGTCCGAAGACATGTAGGTTAGGCTAATTGGCGTTCCCAAATTGCCCAAAGTGTGTGTATGAGTGTGTGTGCCCTGCAATGGATTGGCACCCTGTCCAGGGTGTACCCTGCCTCGTGCCCTAAGCCTCCTGAGATAGAATCCAGGTCCCGTGACCCTGAATACAGGATAAAGCGATATAGACAATGAGTAAGTGAGTGAGTATAATGAATAATCTAAAATTAAGTTCAGAGTAAGTGATTTTGGCTTTTACAAAAGTGTAACTTCTGTAGAATTAACAGGAAAATGTAATGTATTATTTTATTTTCTTAATCAAAAATAAATAAATAGATCAATTACAACCGCTTTACACAGTTGTAAATATAAATTTAGCAATAATTGCTCTAACAACCACTTTTAATGTAATAATCCCACGAATGTAATAAATCTCATATTACATTTTTGGGAAGTTATTAAAATTTTGAAAGCTGAAGTTTTCCATCTTCTCACAAACATAACAAATCCCTAAAAATGTACTACCTTTTACGTTTGCTTTTACGTTTGCAAAATGTACGTTACAGTACGTTGGTGGGATTATATCATTAAACACTATAGATTTAGATTACATTTGTGGTTTATTATGTTCGTGGGCTGTGATTACGTTAATGTATATTTAAAATATTGAGTTTACAGTAATATTTAATTATCTTTTTAAAGGTAAACTTGCACATTGCTAAACGTGTCATGACACAGATCTTACTCATCTTAATGTGTGTGGAATAACTGTTAATAATCCGCCAGAGTTTATCCAGGGGAAGAAAATGAAAATGTCATTCCTGCTTGGGAATATGATTAGGTTACTGTAGATTGTTGATTTCTAATGTGTGTATTCTAATGTAATGTCATTCTAATGTCTGTATTATTGCATCAATAAATAAGAAGAGCAATACCTCATATGCTGAGCTTTGTTATGAAACTTTGTTATGAAGCTATTTTCATTTTTATATCGTTTTTTTTTTTAATGGTCATTAATAATTGAATAACGGAATAACTAATTTAGTCACAATATGCAGTTAACTAGATGATATTGCATTTTTTTTCACCATGACCTAATAAAATGGTTTTTGCAACTCCAGCATTCATTCACTTATTATATAAAAATATCTTCTCTGTAAGTTATTATATTTAGGGATCCAAGCACCAAAATCAACTGTAATTGGTTCTATCAGAAAAAGAAAGCTTATGAAATATTATTTGATGAACGTATATAAAAAATACCATAATAAATCCTTATTAAGAAGATCTTTGGAATTAAATTTGAGTGTTAAATTAAAGAACTATAATAACAGCAACAACAACATGCATGCATGATTTTTAAAACAAAACTAAAGTGTTAAAAGTTTGATCAGATGGTCTAAATGTCCTTCCTGCTCTGTTCTGTCTGGATTTTCAGGATTTTCAGCAGGAGCCTATGGACTCATATATTACCAATATTAAATAAAATCACTTAATTGTAGGTTTAGTAGTTAGTATTATTCAAATAAATCTCATAAGCACTCTAAGAGACAGGCAACAAATGACTATAATTTGGCTTTTAGGCTTCTACCTTGTTCATAAATAAATGTAATTATAAATCTCCTAAATTATTTGACTTGTTTTCCTAAAACAAAATCCAAGCTGACATAAATTATAAAAATGTATATCAACACATACATCAATGTTCATGTAAAATTAAATGTATTTAATAAAATAATAATACTTTTTTTTTTTTTTTACATTAATGCAACTAGCTAAAAAAAAAGTTAGTGAAAATATATTTTTCATATTATTACTGCTTTAAATGGCTGTGCAGGAAATTTTAATTTTTTTAAATAAATATTTTTTATTTAAATTCAATTAAATTTATTTAATGCAATTTGCTTTAGATATTTAACTACTGTCTTTTAGTTTAATGTATATAGATTAATTAAATTGTATAAATGTGTAAAGTCTACAAAAGAGTTACAATAATTTCCGAATGATGACCAAAATAAACTATTAAATAATTTTCTTATTGCAGTACCTGAGAAAGTTGATAAATAAATAAATAAAAAAAAATCAAAGTATGGCTGCACCAAATTTTGGAATTTTTCTTTCTTTCTTTCTTTCTTTCTTTCCCTTTTTCTTTCTTTCTTTTTTTGTTTACTGCTTTTATAGTCATTAAATTGATCTACAGAAAAATTTTGTTTAATTACTTTAAATTAAGTGAGATCAGTCATTTTTAAACAAATGTTTTAAAGATTGAAAAACAAACAAATAATTGGCTGTCATCACACGTTGGCTAGCAAAATGGAAAGAATGACTTTTTTCTGTTCAGAATGTCTGTATCATGATGCAAAACCATTTCGCTTCTCAAACTGTCACCGAACTTTTTCAAAAATTTGCCAAAAAAAAAGTTTATTTTGTTTCTCCCACACACCCTGAGACTGGAGGCTTTTTTTTTTTTCTCCCTCCATGTTTGGCCTCATATATAGTCGAAGAAATCCAGCAACATCCACGTCATGGCAAATCCTTTTTATCGTCATTACTCAGATTTTAAGTATCATTCCTTAAACAGTGGCAGGGCCTGGAAATCGCCTCCTTCAATTAGCCAGTTGAACTGCCAAGGAAGACGAGCAAGTCGCCTGTGAAATTATCTTGTAACCCAATTCCGGGACTTTGGAACGGAGTGGGGAAACGGCATAATTTCAAGGGGTTAAAACTAGTCAACAGTGCTGCACCTTGAGGAAGGCTTTTATCTGCCTCGCACCAGTCTGCCTCAGCCTCCTCTACCCATAACAAGCTGGCATGAGGAGAAGTCTCTCAGCCTCACTTTCTCCGTCTCTTTCCTTCTATTTCTCGTTTTCTCTTTAGCTACATGATCTAAAAAAGAACAAAAACAGATTTTGTTTCCCGGGTTAAGTTTGGTGTTTTTCCAACTTCAAGTTGAACTTCTTCAATCTTCAACCGAATTGACCAGAGTTGTGGTGCTGGAAACCCATAACCAGTTCATACCTAAACCTTGTCCATGCCTTAGTGGACAATCTGACCGGGATACGCTAGATTTGTTCCTAAATACGGTACTGCTGGTGTAATCATAAACACTGTCCTGTGTTCATCTCAGGATATTTTCTGCACTTTCCTACACGTTGATCTCACAATCATCCAGTTCCATCCAGAAAAGCACAGCCTTCATTTTAAATCTGCTTCCTCTCTAGGTTTATTCCTCATGCAGTCTTATGGTGAGTTTATTTTTCCACTTGACGCTGTCCCATTGGGGTTGCTCATTAGGGATCTGAATTGACATCTGCTTTTTTTTTTTTTTTTGTAAAGCTGCTATATGAGAATTGAACTAAATGCAATTGAATTTTTCAACACTAAAGGCAACAGCATACAAGTTGGCTAATCTAACAGTAAGGATTGCTATAACATGTAGATGCACATTGGAGATAATGGAATTCCTTGTACAAAAATTTAAAAAATAAATTTTTTAAAGACTTTTTCATTTTTGCAGTATTCCACTTACCCCAAAAGTCAGAATTGTGTTGTTTTCTCTTCTCTTTTTTAGTGGAAAAAAAATCTAAAAATGATCGTGGAAAAAAAATGAATGACTGAATGTTCATTGTTGGTAGACAGACATTTAGAAGTAAGAAGTGCTACTTTGGCTACTGTTCATGATGCAAGCAGACATTTGATTTGATATCAATTTATGAACATATTGTTGAGAAGATATTGTAGAAATTCCAAGTTGCTGCAGTTTTTTCCTTATGGTTTTTCTGAACCATAAACATCAGTACAGTACACAGTGAAACAAGACAATGTTTCTCTAGGACCATGAAACAGCACAAAACTACACAGGACTGTTGTTGTTGGTCTTTCAGCTGCTCCCGGCAAGGGGTTGCCACAGCGGACCATCCTATCCGCACACAACTTTGCACAGGTTTTTACGCCAGATGCCCCTCCTGATGCAACCCTCCCATTTTATCCAGGCTTGGGACCAGCACTGCATCCAGTGGCTGGGGTTTGGGCATTGTACCACTGAGCTACCAGTGCCTTACAGAACTAAACAAGACTATGCATAACTTAAAAAAATTACGTCAAGAACACTAAATACATAAAGTGTACAAGTGCAGCATGTGTAAGTCAAATAAAACAGAGCAGCATTGACCAGTACAAAGTTCTGATGATTTCACCAGATGTTGTTAAAAAAAGTCACATAATTCTACCATATGATCCTTCTCCTTAACTTGCCATAACTGTTGTTGTTAGTCTTTCTTCTGCTCCCATGGAGGGGTCACCACAGCAAACCATTCGATCCACTCACAACTTGGCACAGGTTTTATGCCAGATGCCCTTCCTGATGCAAACCTCCCTTTTTTCTTGAAATCGGCACTGCATCCAGTGGCTTGGGTTTGAGGATTTAGTGGGAACTGACCTTCCGCATGGCAGGCGAGAAACCTACCACTAAGCCATCAAATTTGGTACCATGGTACAATGTTTGATGTTTCTTGCTACAGTAACTTCAAAAAACATCTGTGGCGGGAAAACCCAAAGCTCCCAAAAACCATTCCCCAAAGCAGCTGTTTTTACATGTTTTATG
>JAOVVA010000027.1:13015114-13032223 GCA_028565275.1 Leiocassis micropogon | reverse complement strand
ATACATATGAAAAACATAAAACATGTAAAAACAGCTGCTTACTTACATACATACATATATATATATATACTGTATGTACACAATATACATTCTTCACTACATTCCTGAATCTTTTCTTAAGGACTTTTAATTAATTAATTAAGGAATGAAACATGCTGGTCAAGCCTCTGTGGTGGGCAAGACATGTGTGAAAATAATTCCTCATGCTTTCAGAACCACTCTTTCACAATCTCCTGGAACATGCCTATAACCTGGTCAGTCAATACAGGTCGTCAGCTGGGTAAATCTTTTTGCCATATAACCAGTCAGTGGGCTCTGTGCATGATGGATGTATCAGTTCATGCACTTTTCTATCTTACCTATCACTCTGGAATAGGGTCAATCTGGACTCATCAGACTACATGACCTTTTTCCATCGCTCCAAAGTCCAATCTTTATGCTCTCTAGCAAACTGAAGCCTTTTTTTTTTTTTTTTTTTTTTTTTTACTAACGAGAGGTTTCCTTATGGACACACAGCTGTTTAATCCCAAACCAGTGAGTTCTCATCACACTGTGTGTAGGAATGCTCTTACTTTTACTGTTAAACATAGCTGTAATTTCTACTGTAGATTTTCTTTTAAACATGCAATGTGTTTAAGTGATTTTTTTTCTAGCCATATTTCTTTTATAAATTGACATTTCATTACTATCCATCCAGGTTTTAATAACATAATTTCAGTAGTTTTAGCAATCTCCTTAGTTGGTTTCTTTGCTTGATTTTCCATGACTAAGGGAAACGTCTTGTGACATGGTTGTCTCAGCTATAAGAAGCTACAGTAGCTTAAAGGTTAAAAGAAGTGTTGCACTTGAAACATACTAATCACTGCAGTATTTATTCAATCAAAGTATCTTACGCATTTGATCATTTAAATCCAAATTTAACTGCACAATGTAGGAGTCATGAACCTCCTCAGCATTTCCTCCTTCCCTCTCTTTCACTTTCCCTTAAAGATAACAAGACAAGAAAATGAAGCAACCAAATTTCCTGATGACTCTACAAAGTTCTGACACTGGAGACTCCTTCCATAAATGTGAAACAAACACATCCTTAAAATCAAATGGCTTATTGTTCTTTACTTGATCACTAAACATGTTTAAATGTGTTTAGACTTACTGTAGCTGTAGATTATTGGGAAAACTGTTATCAAAAAGTGATCAAGACCTCTCAATTAATCAGATTTAAGATTTCAGCAGCACATGCTACATGTTACAGTAAGAATTAAACATAGATTAAGTGTTAAATATGAGCTTTTTTTTTTAAATTTACAATATTCCTTTTTCGATATTGTTCCTGAATGAGGAAATGTAGGTGCAGACTTGATGGTAACATTCATTTCACAGCCATTTTACTGTGCTATATATGGATAGCTGCAGAAATACAGTATATGAGAAGATTGAAGGACGGACCCAACCTATCTGTTTCAGGTCATCAAAATGCACCATGATGGTGATGTATATTAATAAATGCCTTTAAATTAATGAAGTCACCCCAGGCTATGCTTTTTTTTTTTTTTCACCCTCTGCCCTCTTTTCTCCATCACTCAAGGTCAGACCACACACTGAAAGCCACATTTCCGTCCTTTAAAAACACTATGGAAAAGCTCTAGTTTTCTTAAAGCAATCAATAATTGAAAGAAAAAAACATTTTTAAGGATTCTACTGGGTGAGATATAATTGCACGGTGCGACAGAGAAGCCGTATGTAAAAAGCTATGTAATTTCATAAAGCACCAGAATGAACCAGATTTATTCAGTGTTTATTGCTGAACATTCTGTTGCATTTAGTTTTTCACAGCTGGATAAAATGAATGCATGGGCTCTAAGAGTTTTTTATCGTTCCTAAGACTTATAATAGCGGTGTGATGCACATATGGAGAAAGGACACGTCGGGATTTTACAGGTGGTGAATTAAAATAAAAACGGTATATATATGACAAATCCACAGCTGTTGTGGTGATATTGGTGCAGGAAAGGTGTTATGATACTGTATTCTGTTTCAATGTAGTTCTTATGGGGAAAATGGTTAACGCTACAGTACAGTAGGTTAGAATGAGGAGTGAAACACCACAGCACGAATGTCATTGTTAGATGACTAGATCGAATTATTTTTCATCATTGAATCAAATACAACTCATTGAGTTCATGTGGTTCTTTAAATCCGACCCCCAGTCCAGTTGTATACGATCCAGAATCATTTTCACCCTCCTTTCATTAAATCCCTCAGGATGACTTGGACTTTATTTCCATGGCCACCGGGCCTGACAGGTACAAATCTGTTTGGGGTGGAGGATGCCTGTACCACGGGCTGGACCAGATGGTTGAAATAATTAACATGATACTGTTCCCATCGCTGGGGAAATCAGTAGCATGCAGTTCACTCCTGTGGTAATCTAAAGAACATACAGTGTGTGTTTGCAGTATCAGTGTGTGTGGGGGCGGAAATTCAAACGGGAAACATGGGAGGAATTAATGTGCTGATGAATTCATTAGGAGTGCTAAGTCATACTTAAATACTGTACAGTAGGGGTGTAAGGGTGTGTCCCTGTTTGTTTAACGTCAAGGCAAGCTATTTATTAAAGTGGACCATATAGGGGACATGCAATTAGTGTTTGTTTTAAAATTCTGCCAATCATGTGACTGAGTTTCATGCGAAACTTTTATTTTGATACATATTTTGATCCACATACTGTCTCGTTTTCCAAGAAATTAAGCCTCTTGCTGTTCTGTACGAGCTAAAAAAATAGTGTTCTGTCTAAGACACTAGTGCTACTTGTTTAACTAGATCATAAACATATATTAACAAAATTTGCGGAGAAATTGTAGCATGTGTACGACTTAACTAAAATGTGTGGGTAAATTGTTTCTCAAGCTGTGAAGTGATGTATTGGATCTCGATTAACCAAAATGGGGATACGAATTGTATCTCACACCCACGAATTATTGTTAGGAAAATATAGGGATTTATTGTATCAAGCATAGGAACTAACCAAAATGTGGGGGCGAATTTGTATCTCAAGTGGATAAATTACCCAAAATTACACAAAATGTGGAGATGTATTGTATCTCAGGCAGATGAATTAATCAAAATGTGACTGAGAAATGCATCTCAAGCGGATGAAATAACCAAAATATGGGGATGAATTGTATCATGCATATGAATTAATCAAAATGTGGAAATGAATTGTATCATGCACATATGAAATAACCAAAATGTGGCTAAGAATTGAATCTCAAACAGACGAATTACCCAAAATGGGGAGACAAATTATACCTCACACACATGAATGAATGAATGAATGAAAGAAAATGTGTAGATGAATTGTATCATTCACAGGAACTAACCAAAAAGTGGGTATATAACAAAATGTATTATGCACGTATGAATTAACCAAAATGGGGCTGAGAAGTGTATCTCAAGCAGACGAATTAACCAAAATGTGGGGAGAAACTGTATCATGCACAAAAAAAAGAAAGAAAACTAAAATTGCATCTCATGCATATGAAATAACCAAAATGATAGAATGATCTACTGTATCAGGACAGCTGAATGACTTAGAAACAAAAAATGAGTTATTCCATAAGTTATTCCCCTACAGTGCAGTTGAATTGTTCCATCTGATTGATCGCAAGGTTTCTATTCAATTCCTATAGCAGCAAAGGTTGTTTAAGAACAAATAATTCATAAATCTTTCTGTGAGGATATGTTTAATGATTATCAGTTTTATAGTAAACCTGCTCCTTTAAGTTTAATGCACTGGGAAAAGTCTTCAGTAAAAAGGTTGTGGTTTTTCAAAGACATAACTATTATGTAAACTGCGTAACTCTAATATATTTCCTGTTTTGTAGACATCAGTAACAACAATAAGTGGAAAAAAAAGTGTGACGTGTTGTTCTTTGGCACGTTGTTGTGGTAGAAGAGGAATAAAACTCTTCATGTGCTGTTTACAGGAAAATGATGAATCAAGTTTTTTATTTTCCTATAACAGCATGCTTGCTACCTTACCCAGCTCCCTTTATAAATCCTTCGAATTCTGCACGAGATCATGTTGTAACGGCAGGATTAGTGTGTTGTTGTCCGTCCAACACAGAAGGCAATCATGTGAAAATCAGACGCTGCCATCCTGGCTTAAGAGCAGCATCAGCAGAATGCCTTGAAGATCTGCCATTTGCTGTCACGCTGTACGATGGGCGCACCAACTGGCATTAGGGGACTGGCGTCCATCCAGGGGTGGTGAGGACAGAGGTAGAGACAGGATGAGTGTGTGCGTGCGCGCGCGTGTGTGTGTGTGTGTGTGTGTGCGCGTGTCTGTGATCACACAGACAGCTGGAGGAGTGGGCCATGTCAAGGCCATCCACGCCTGCCCGTCTGCTCTAAGGCAGACTCAACTCAAGGTCTAATGGTGAAGATGAATAAAAAGAAAGAAATAGAAACAGAAATAGAGCTAGAGATAGGACGCCGCTTCAAGATATCCGCAGTGAGCAAAAAACAACAACAACAAAAAATGTCCTAAAATTGAGCCCTGTGGCTTGCCTTGAACTCTTCTCCCAATCTTTTGCTTCTCGGTTTGCTTTCAGGTCCTGTGCCAATGTAAGGTACCTTACGCGGAGAGGCGCACTGGCATCACAGCGGCATCGGCTTGCAGAAGGGCATTATCGGCGTGCTGCATTCCCGCCGGTCATGGCTGCGACAGCCCCCCCTTTTCCGATGGCGTCGGCAGCAGCCGAGCGCAAACAGATGTCTGAGAGCGTGCCCGCTCCGCCACCCAGCCTGCCAAGCCGCGCCACGCCGTGCCAACCCGCTGGCCATCCGCGCAACCACTCATCCCTCTTCTTTTTTCTTCTTCTTCTTTGCTCCTTTTCTCCATTTCTCATCGTTCACATCCAATCCCATCTCCTTGTTTCTCTTTTGTGTTTTGAGATTTGTAAATCCCCGCTTAATATAACCTTAGCGTTTAAAAAGTCCTAATAAAAAAACATAATAATAAAAATGCAGCTCTTAATATTTAAATCCGGTGTGAAATGTTTCTTTTTAGAACGGGATAGTATGAAATGAGGGTACTTATCTGTGTCTTTATAGAAGGAGGAATGAAATCAGAAGGAAACAGTGAGCTTTTTGGCTAGTTTGAAATTTCCAGAATTTGCATCGGGTACTGTAGATCGTCAATGAATGATCAGGTGGGCATCATATCGATCAGGCTCTCGCTTTATTACAGTAGTTTTCTGAACTTCATGTGATTGAATTTTGTTTGCATGGTGGGAAATTCAGGGTTTTCTGAAATACATGTTATAATCACATGCTGTACAAAAAATGGTTTACGGTATTAGGTTTATTATTTGGTTGAAACACTGATTTATTATTTTACAAAATTGTACTTTTAGTGATCACGCAAATACAACAATGCATTATCAGATTAGACTATAACACTTGCATTATATATGATCAAATATGGAATATTAATCCTGTCCATCTGAGAGCCACTCAGAGCCATGATTCATTTAAAGCTAACTTAAAGACTTTTTTATTCAAGAAAGCTTACAATTGTTGATGTGGTTTTATTTTAATTGTTTTATCCTTTTTTTTTCCCTGATGTTAGCACTTTGAGATTTAATGAATGAAAAGTGCGTTACAAATAAAATGTATTATTATCATTATTATTATTATTATTATTATTATTATTATTATTATTAATATATAGTATAAAAATGTCAGAGGGAGTAAAAGAATGGATTGAATTATTAGTGACATAAGGAAATAACTTTAATTTCATTAGATAGATATTTACAGAATTCAGTTACATTATTGTGGAAAAAAAAAGAAAAAAAGTATTATATTTATAAAAGTTATATTTACTTTTAAGTGGAAATGTAGGGGTTTTGTGTCCAGTTTGTAGCTGTGAATTAAATAAAAAAGGTAAATAATATCCAAAAATACCATTTTAAAGTAAAGAACATCTGATGGGTCTAGGTATTAGCTAATATTTATGATGAATATCATCATGATAAAATAGATGTTCGTCAACATCTGGAAATTTGTGGATATTTTTGGTGTGTGTGTGTCTAGCACAAAAAAATGCCACAAACTCTAAATTCACATCCAAGTTTAAGTTTTATGTTCATAAAAACACTTCGGTTCCAGTGAGGCATGGAAATTTATCAGTTCCTGTGAGTAACTTCAGAAAAATTTCAGAAGTTGACTCTTATCCAAACAAGTTGAGCTAGAGGTCAATTTTACAATACATTTCTCACATTACATTCACATTCACATAATCACTTGAAAAAGGTAATCAATTTTTTTTAAAAACTTGTTTTCATATAATTTTCACACAAATCTCCGAAGACATGTAACCCTTCCCCTAACAACGATCTTCATAACAAACAAACAACGTTCATAACTATTTAAACGTACTGTTTGGAAAGATTGAAATATTAAAGAACAAATGCAAACGGTTTATCATAATCTTTAAACGTTTATGGTTTATTGTGTTACTGACAACTCATATTCGAATCCTTCAATGATCATGAGATATGAATGTCATAAAAACAAAACGGAGCTGTACTGTAATATTAGTGTCAAGCTGCCAAAAAACAATATAAATAAATAAATAAATAAAAACTGGTGCATAGGATAAAACAAAAGTGAACGTGTAGCTCAGTATACATTTTACATTGTCATTTTTTTGTGACTCGTACCAGATGGATGTGTTTTTTAATTTAATTGTGTTATCTGAGCGGAGTGTGAAGTTTCCCTCTCGAACGCGTCGCCATCTGATCGATGTCATCTGTAACAATGTGTGATGTGCAGTCTGCTCGGCTCGTCCACGACACATCCTTAATCGAACAAGGAACTACAACTTTAAAAAAACAACATGGTGTCAAGTAGTGATTCAATTACTGCGGGCAAATTATTAGCTCTAATTACGGGGCAATTATGATGAATGGTAATTAATTAGTCTACCTTTATAATCCCAGCATGAATAATACACTGTTACAGAACAAGAAAAGTGTCACATGACGAATTAATGCTCATGTTCGGGCAAACTGACAATTGAGGTCTTGTTGAAAACTCAGTAATAAATTTGAATTGAAATATATAAAAAATATTAATGAAAACTGGCAAAACCCATTTACATGCTGATGTCAAGTGGAATTTTAAGGCAGTCTGACAAACAGTAAAATGTTTTCTTGCAGTTTTGTTTCTTGCAGTTTTATAAAGAAAATACTTTATACCGTAATGAGTAACTTTTTGAAATGATTATATCCAATTACGGTTCGGTTCTAATTATAATTAATAACTATGTCGATTATCCACAGTATGACCTCACACGACCTCAGTAAATTAGCTTTTAGACAATATATAAATAATAAATCAGCAAAAATATGATCGAAAAATATTCCAATATGAGTAATGTAGTAAGATAATATTAATGGAAATATAGATACGTGCTTGGAAAAGTAAATGAGCTATAGATTCACAGTAAAAACAGAACTTCTTAATGGGAATAAACTTTTTTCAAGTTGTGTCATGAAATAATTACCAACAACTATTTTGTCCAACGTTATAACATCAGGCTGAATGGAAATGCCAGATAGGCTTTTCAAAACTATAGAAATGATGCAACAACTCCCAATGAATCATAGATACTGTACACTTGTATGTAAGTATGTCTACAGTTCCCACAGAAAAAAACATGTCTGTTCCACAAGTTGGTCACAAGTTATCCATCGATTTTCAAGGATTAGTCATTCCACTCGCTGCCTTTTTCCAATGTCTGCACCATTCAAATGCTTCACTGTGGTTTAACGATTTATCAGATTTACCATTTGATTCATGAGAAATTTCATTTTGTCTTGAACTCCGCTTGTATTTAGTTTGCTGCTCAGCAATGTCCTACTGTTGTTTTGAAATTGGTATTCTTTATACTCTGTCAAGTGTCTTCACCTCAATCAATAGCAACGACACTAATGGGAAGAGACATACTGTATGAACAGTATCTACTTTTAAAAGTATTTACATTTATGTACATTATATTCATGTGGCAGACATCAAAGACCTGTCTATTGAGGCATGATTACAACTGAGCAGCTGAAGGATACAACAGTGGCAGCTTGGTAGTTGCTCATATTCTGTTAACAGTGGATATCCCACAGTACCAGGCCATCTTTTTTCTATTGACTTTAATACCTTCGATACACTTCATCAATTCAAACAATTCTAATGGAAATGTAATCATATTATAGATTATATACTTAAACTATTAAACTATTACATCTACAGTGGAGCCCAAAAGTCTGAAAGCAATAGTTCAAATGACAGTATTTTGCTTCCTAATATAATTTAATACAACAACATTCATAAAAAATTATAGTATTACCAACAACTTGAACGTAAAGTAAACACTTTAAAATATTTAGATGAGTTTCATAGTATTTGGTTTGTCCCCTTTTTGCTTTAGTTACAGTGTAGACGCAATTCAATTCAATTTAGTTCAACTCAACTCAACTCAACTCAACTCAACTCAATTCAATTCAATTCAATTCAAATTCCTAACATTTAAATAGAGAGTGCAAAAATTGTGCAGAATCTTACATATCAAAATATTCACTTCAATTTTATTTGTAAAGTGCTTTTAACAATGGACATTGTCGCAAAGCAGCTTTACAGAATCAAAAGAAATATTGAAAATAGAATTTCGTTTTCTGTATGGTCATTTGTAAATTTTAAAAGGAAAATTGAAGAAATAAAAAAAATCTAAATATCATCAATTTCATCTCAGAATTTGGACCCCAGTGTAATTAAGAACAACTATTTTCAATCACCAGGCTTTTTCTTGGGAGAAATTAGACAATGTTTATCTTATACAATATCTAATACTTATAAACCATCTTGAACGTCATTGGCGGCACTGAGGCTTAGTGGTTAGCACCGTTGCTTTGCACTGCCAGGTCCTCCAGCAAACCTCCAGTTTGCATGTTTCCCTTTGCTTAGTGGGATTCCTTCAGGTTCTCCGGTTTCCTCCCACAGTCCAAAGACATGCAGATTAGGCTAACTGGCGTTCCCCATTGTGTGAATGTTGACAGGAGGTCCTACCATAGTCATACAAAATGGGAATAAATACAGTGGTCACCACTGGCCTCCACGGTCCCTGGTTGGACTGCAGAGGTTCCTAGATGGATGGATGGATGGATGGATGGATGGATGGATGGATGGATATCATTACAGATATCTATTTTGAGGCAAAGTTTCACATGATTGATTAACACTCACATTCAGTTTCCTCCTTTATCTTCTCTCTTTCCTGTATGCACTTGACACATGCTTTGAGATGTTCTTGATGGCAGACACAGTTGACGCTAATGCTCATATCTATTTTATAATAGGCGTCCCATTATCCCAGTACATGCTTTTTGGATTTTTGTTGTAAAGTAGACTTTTCAAATGGATATTTATAGTTTTTAATCAAAATTACTAGCTATAGAAACAATCCTGATGGAAGTAGACATTAAAAACCTATTCACATGGCTTCTCCTGAGAGGTGTGAAGGTTAAGTGTGCAAACAAGACCTTCACGAAATGCAACAGGGAATAATGATATTTTTTTCTCAACTAATAAGTTAAACAAGTTTTACTTATCTTATTATTTTGATAGTAATATTAGAGGGATTAAATACCAAGTGATACTGGGTACTTCAACAATACCTCTTATTACAATGTTATTATTATGATTCTTCTTCTTCTTATTATTATTATTATATCAATGTCCAATCTTAGAAATCGAATCTCTACCATTACCTCTTTTCCCCATTACATTTCTGCTGTAAGCCCCCCGAGCACAGACAATATTATAAAAACACAAGACAATACCTTTTATGCCTTGTTATTATACATTATTCCCTATCATGGGCGCCGGGTGTAATATACTCCCCTGGTAATTTATGTATGCATGGCAACATCATTTGAAGGCGTTGTTCAATTTGGCTTTGTGCGAATAATATACGATCGGTATCACCCGGCCATGGCATATGGATGCTGAGTGCATAGTGTGCGCGCACCAGGTTTTGACAGATTAATTGTCTTGAAATACAGCTGCATCCAATTTATGCCATATCTTCAGTTTTTTTTCTTCCCCCGACTGCCAAGAGAGGGAAGGAGAAATAGAATAGACAAAATATCGAGTTGATTAATCTATAATTATTAGATCACAAGGGTCCAAGGACGGTCTGGAGCATTTTTCGTTTAATTGCACAGTCGCAGTAGTTACTGCTGCGCATGACAGATGCAAGAACAACGCCATGATGTCCGATTTCATAGCTGAGCTGCCAAATAATCAGCACCTTTTATTCCAATGTCTGCATCGAATAGGAAATGGAATGGCGTTGCAGTGGACATTAGTCCAGCTTTGCATCATATCATATCATATCATATCATATATCATATACTGTATCATATCATATGATATCATATCGTTCTGGGATAAAACACTTGGGTAAATGAATATTTCAGTTCACCCTGCGTTCACATTTTTATAAATATATTCATCATTTTGTTTTTACAGATTTTCCAGGTGTGTGTGTGTGTGTGTGTTTTTTCTCTGAAGCTCTGCCGTCCTCATGCTCTGCTTATAATACTGAATGCTTAAGTGACTGTATATGCAGAGGCAATCCTACACACACACACACACACACACACACACACACACACACTCAAAACCTCTCTCTCTCTCTCTCTCTCTCTCTCTCTCACACACACACTCACACACACACACACACACACACAAAAGGAGTGACAATGCATCAGAATAGGCCGAGTGTAGACAGCTCAGAGAAATAAATCTACATCTGCCTGCCTCCATGCAAAATAGGCTTGCCTGCCCTAATGGTGAAACCATCGATGAAAAACAGATAAAAATATTAAATATTCAGGCTCTCTTTTCAGGCAGTATCAAAAGCTGCCAGATGTGCGAGGCAGGAGTTGTTATCAGGCAGCCAAACGACAGGCATTGAAAGAAATTCCTCTGAATTTCCAAACCATATAAAAGTATTTTATGCCATGCAAATGAATGGTAATTTTTTTTTTTTTTTTTTTTTTTTTGACTGTGGAGGAGAGGGGAAAAAAACATGCCAATAAACGCTATCATTTGGGACTAAAACTCCAGAAACAGGAGGCACTTTCAATTCACATCGCCCGTCTCTGTCTGCGTTAGATGCTGGAGATTGCCGCGAAATTAATCCATTTACCAATCTGTGGCTTAAAATTTTGAGGATTTCCAGTTTTTTTTTTTTTTTTTCCTTCCTTCCCGGCATATCAATAAGTTCCAATTGAAGAGAGGATTCTTTTGCAATTCAGGCATGTGAGGGCGATAACGGAGGAGTTGGCATGAGGAGAGGCAGAGATGGATTAATTATGCAGAGAACATGGAAATTCCGCTTATCATCGCTCAGCAAAGGAGCCCGGCTCGCACAATCAGAAAACCGGGATGAAGGGAGGGTGGTGGTGGGGGGGAAGAAAGGGGAGAGAAATAACAATGCAGTGGCACCTTCCAGCCCATCATCTTACAAGTTAGATTTTTTCCTGTAATTAAAAAGTAACATACAATTATATTCCTATCTCATAGGCAGACTCTGAGTGGGTGTATATTAAATAATTGCATTGGGATATAAGGGTTGGGAGAGAGACAGAGACAGAAAATATGACACAGAGAGAGAGAGAGAAGATGTCTAGAAACCTTCTTACATTTGGGTGCACGTCCCTTGGGAAGGATTGAACACCAAAATGGGAAAAAAAAAGAAAGAAGTCATTTGAAACAAAGCCATAACAGTAATGCAAGCGGTGTGCCCTTATTTGCTGCTAGTTATTGAAATGTACTCTGATTCATTTAGCCCATATTTATCGCCCCCACAAACTTTGAAGCTAATGTCCATGGCTTGACTTAGTAAATCCCCTCAGAGCGTGTGTGTGTGATACGGCCAGATCGACTTTGTTCAGCCTTCATTTCCTCTCTGTTGATGGCAATGGCATATGAAAAGGGGGCATGCTGGATTATTTCATATTTCCATGAGACAAATTGGAAAACTTTGCGGCAGCAGCGCAGAACAAAACCCTTCTTTGTTCGTTTTTTTACCGCTTACTTTTCTTAGGAATGGCACCAAAGGTATTCGACTTTCTCCAAAACGACTCCTTTCATTTCTCCTGGCTGTATGAGGAATAAATGCTTGCAACACTTTATCTGGTGTTTATTTTCCCCTTCCAGTCAATAAATGAGATAAAACTGAAACAAATTCATGTTTAAAGGTACTAAACAAAAGAGAGTCTGAACAATTGTAGTTGTGTTTAATAAGCATTCAAGTATAATATTGTTTTTTTTTTTTTTTTCCACAGCATGGTGGCGTAGTGGGTAGCACTGTCGCCTTGCACCTCTATTGTCGAGGGTTCGATTCCCACCTCAGGTCTGTCTGTGTGTGCATGGAGTTTGCATGTTCTCCTTGTGCTTGGAGGGTTTCCTCCGGGTTCTCCGGTTTGCTCCCACAATCCAAAGACAAGCACATTGGACTAACTGGTGTTCCCAAATACGTAGCTCCTAGTCAATGAAAGTGTGTGAATCTTTATAATTAGCCATTAGAAGGCTTGGCTTGTAACAAGTACATAATACCAGGTATTGAAATCTAAATAGTGTGACATGATTATAAAAATGAAGGACCTTTAAATAAAGTACTTTTAAAAGTATGCATACACATGCAACTTTTATTATGTACAGTATAAAAGAGATGGAAGTGGAGAAAGATCGAGCACCTTCAAGCTATTGCTCTTTTCCTACGCATCTACAAGGATTGAATGTCATGTTTTGGTCAAATGATTCATCGGCCAATTTAAACATCAACTGCTTTCACCATCCACAGCTTAAAACGTACTTACTGATTCAAAACATCCCGTTTTGGACAAAAAAAATCCCCAACAATTTTGAAACAATGACAATCAAGATAATAAGATTCATTTGTTGTTTTATGCCATTCTTCAAAAAAAACCCTCTAATACTGTAACCACTGTATATACACTTACAGATAGCTTTAATCTGAAAATATCCACCTCTGCTCAAACACACACAAGTATCCAAACGGCCAATTACATGGTAACAGTTCTGTGCATAAAATCATGCACATTCAGGTCAAGAGCTTTAGGAAATGATACAAATCAAACATCGGGATGCATAAAATTGGATTTTAAAATGACTTTGACTTTGGATTGATTGTTGATGACCTCCGTGCTTTGATCTCCTGTGATTTTTACATACAACAGTCTTTAGGGTTTACAGAAAATGGTGCAAAGAACATGCAGTAAGCTACAGTTCTGCAGACAGAAAGATCTTGTTGATGGAAGAGGCAAGAGAAGAATTATCAGACTGCTTGGAGCCAATGGGAACATTGCCATGGAAGCGACATTGTCTCAAACAACCACTCTTTACAACCATGGTAAGCAGAAAAGCATCTCAAAATGCACCACTTGCAAGAAAATGAACTAAAACTGTCCAGTTTTGGTGTGCTGTATCCACTTTTGTTGCCTGGTAGAATTGGAACCCAGTAGTCTTCTGCTTTTGTAGCTCATCTACTGCAGGCTGTGTTGTGCACTGGTGGCATGGTGGTGTAGTGGTTAACACTGCCCAGGGTCCGAGTTCAATTCCCAGCCAGGTTTGATTCCCACCTCTGAGTGCATGATAAGTTTGCATGTTCTTGGTGGGTTTCCTCCGGGTACCCCAGTTTCCTCCCACAGTCCAAAGACATGCAGATTAGGCCAATTGGCATTCCCAAATTGCCTGTATGTGCCCTGCAATGGATTGCCACCCTATCCAGGCTGTACCCTGCCTCGTGCCCTAAGTCTCCAGGGATAGGCTCCAGGCACCCTGTGACCCTCTATACGGGATAAAGTGGTACAAATGATGAGTGAGTGAGTAAGGGTTGTGCATTTTGAGATGCTTTCCTGCTTACTATGGTTGTAAAGACCAGTTCCTATTTAAGCTTTCCTGTTAGTTTAAACCAATCTTACCTACAGTATATCAAACTGTGAAAACCTGTTTAATGACAGCTTAAAAATTAATTCTAATATACACGAAATGAATCATATTTAATGTTTTATTATTATTATTATTATTATTATTATTATTATTATTATTATTATTTTTATTATTTTTATTATTATTATTATTATTTTTATTATTATTATTAGTCATTAAAACTGTTGTGTTCCTTGGTATAATAAAGATATTAAAACAAACCAGGGTAGGACTAAACTAACAATATTTTAAAGGTCAGAGGTTAATAAATCTAAATTTAGAGAAATTGTTCCAGATGATGCAAATCAATATCTACTATTAAAAGTTAATTGTGAAGATCCAGTGAAATTTGCTTTAATTTATGCATAGACTGGAAAATTTTATTCTAAATTCTAAAAAACTAAAAAAAAAAGAAGAAGAAGAGGAAGAAATCTGAAGATTTCAAAGAATATCAGCATCGCCTTTCTTGTTTCTGCAAACCCACTGATCCCCTGTTCACATCCTGAAGATTTCTCCCAACTCTTTGATCACACACTTTCCTACTGAAGCATCTTAGATCTTTGTCTCTATCTCCAGACAGCCTGACGGATCTGCGGCAACTGCAGGGAGAGAAGAACCCCTTCTCAGTTGAAATACGGCACATTTAAATGTTGGGTTTTTCCTGTAATTAATAAAAAAGGGGAATGAGCTGTCTTGAAGTCTGATGTTGAACTTGTGTTGGAACACTGAAACTGCCCCAATGTGTATCAAGTAGAAAAACATGCAACTATCATGCATTTTACCTGCATTTTCTACGACTAACCCATAACTTTAAAGTGAGTGTCCTTGCAAAGAAAATGAAAAAAATAAAATAAAATCAGACGCAGAGACTGCACCTGTTGCCCAGACCTTGATTCTTCGTTTGATCAGGAAACTCTCGGACAAAAAGCCAAGAAGTGGAAACGGAAAAAGGCGGGAGAAAAGACGAGACGAGTGGGGGATAGAGAGTGAAGATCTTTATCAAACGAAAAAACTCTCTGCCGGACAAAGAATTTTTCCACCACCATTCAAATGTGTCTGGCGAATGCTTGAGTGATTCATTACAGATGATCCTGTGGGGCCACAATGGCCCAGAGAAATGAGTGATGCTATCTCGCCCCTGATGTCATTTTCCTGATCCGCCTCATCCTTTGGCCCTGTGTACCTCTATTAATTAGAAAGTAGGGGATTTCCACTCATCAGGCCGTGCCTCTTGCGCTCCGTTCCACCACAAAGCTCCAGCTACCGCTATCTCCAGACCAAAACCTTCTTCATCTCCAGAAAAAGAAGATAAACCCCAAATCCGTGATTTGACCAACATGTCGCTGTCACCTAGCTGAATTTCTAAAAAAAAATATATATATATATATAAATAACAAATAAAAATGCACTAAAAAACACTGAAAATTTAGATACATGAAAAACCAAAATAAATATAAAAAATATTTAAAATATAAGCTTAAATTTTGGTGTTGTGAAACAGTTTTTTTTTTTAAATTTAAGAATTGCATGTTAAATTAATTCAAAGTTGATCTAAATAGCAATTAATTAATACATCCAAAGAATTTGTAAAGAAAGATTTGAGGTCTATGAAATTTAATGTTAAAAATTCTGAAAAATATGATTTTTATAGTTTACAAATATTTCATTATTTTCATAATGCAGGTGATGCTACAGGTGAAATAAATGTATCTTCAGTTAAAAAAATTTTTTTAATGTTGGTTATTCAAAAAGAATGTACATATGCATAAAATCAGGCAGATACACATCAAGAGAACTAAAAAAAACTTAGGGGCTTGATTGTTTGTTCCAGATAAGTTAGTGTGAATATTTTGGAAAATGTTGTTTAAGTTTTGTAGGCATAAGTAGTTTATACTGCATAAGGTAGTGGCCAGATAATTGCTTACAATAGGTCGCTCTTTATAAGCATGAGCAGAAAAGCATCTCAAAATAGCAAATCTAAAGGGCAGATGGGATTCAACCACAGAAGGCCACACTGGGTTCCAAATAAATAAATAAATAAATAAATCTAAGACTACAGAGGGCATGATTAAATGAAGATTGAATCTTAATCCTAATATTAAAATGCATATATATATATATATATATATATATATATATATAAAATTTTATTTTTTTTATTTTTTATTTTTCCCACAGATGCATGCGTCTTGTGATTTTTGCATTTTGCGACTTTCCAATTGTTGCTGCGTTTTCGCAGCCATGCCGGATGTCCAGTCCGCCATTGTGCCCATCTGTAAAGCACTAATGAATATTAAGATAATGTAAAGAGCAGATCACCCCTTCAGGGGCTAAGATCGGTCTGCTAGCAGGCGATCTTCATCTGGCCAGCCTGATGGCCATCTGCTACACTTCTCACCCAAGTTCTTGCCCTCGCATTTTTAATGGCACCTTCCATGCTGGCTCGTCTAGCCCCTGATGTTGCTAGGTGACATCCAAATCTATAGCCACATTGTCCGCTCATTGTGTCTGTCACTGTGGATGCTGTTTTTCTTGTTTGTTTGTTTCCTTTGTAAATCCAATTGCATGACAAACTTTTCATGCAGAGCGTTAAATAAAAAAATGTGTAGAAAACCGTAAGGGAAACTTTGGAAAGGAAGGAAGGAAGCGTACAGTATGCCTATAAATGTCTAAAAGGAACCTCATCTTGTATAACGTATAGTATTATAGTCCTCTTTATCCACTTATGGATATTAACATAATAGAATTTGGTTTATATTTAAGGTCATTTACACATTTAATGTCAAAATCACTCAAAATGTGTATTAATATAAGAGAAATAAGATTATATGTAAATATTTATTAAACTGTTGATGAAAACATACAGGATCTACACAAATATAAGAAGGTTTTTTTTTTTTATCTGTACATTGGTCAGAACTGTTTGGTCAGAAAATTTCTGTCTGTACGTATGTCTGTCTGTATGTCTGTCCAGCCAGATTTTGTCACAGCATCACGCAAAACTGGCTGGACAGAGTTAAAAGAAACTTT
>JAOVVA010000027.1:13004316-13015014 GCA_028565275.1 Leiocassis micropogon | reverse complement strand
GATTATATGTAAATATTTATTAAACTGTTGATGAAAACATACAGGATCTACACAAATATAAGAAGGTTTTTTTTTTTATCTGTACATTGGTCAGAACTGTTTGGTCAGAAAATTTCTGTCTGTATGTCTGTCCAGCCAGATTTTGTCACAGCATCACGCAAAACTGGCTGGACAGAGTTAAAAGAAACTTTGATATTTGCCTGAAGTTAAATCTGTTCCATAAATGAAATCAAAATGTTAAGTAGAAGTGAAGTTATGAGCAGTTATTGTAAGTGTCACTGCATCTAATGCTTTTTTGGATGAACATTTCCCTCGAGGTGGGCGTGGCTATACACATCACTCAACAGAGCTAATCAACTTGATAGTTTACCGTGTATACACCGAGTATGTAGAATAATTCTCAACACACACACACATACGTACACTATGAAAACTGAACCTTGCACCATAAGTAAAATCAAAATGTTGAGCAGTTATCTTTCAGATGCTGATCAGCTTATTTTCTGGCTTGAACTATTTCTACAAACTCTTTACCAGTCAACTTACGCTAGTAAATTCTATTTGGAGAAGATCTAGTAAAAACAAGCAATGTATTGTTATTTACACCATATTTATTAGAACATTACTAATCATTTTAATCAAATAATCAATCACAGAATGCGGTAAAGCAAGCTGACATGAAGCAGAGGTGATGCGTCTACCCTAAGTTTAATTATTACAGCTTGTCTCACGTTGGATTTTTTTTTTTAATTGAGCAAAGCAATGATGGCATACCGTTTGTTTATCCATTTATAGCTACATTTAATGTCTAACAATGAAGTTAATTCCAGTTATCGCTAACACCAATCAGCCATAAAATAAAAACCTCAAAACATTAACATTGATTGTCAATTACATACCAGTAAACTGGTGACCGGATCATGGGCACCCAGGACTCATTTATGCCCGTGCGGAACAAAGGCTAGTTGTTTTTTTGTTTTGTTTTTTGCACAAATGGCTGAAAAAAAAAGTTAATAATGACTAGACTACCAAAATCATCATAGCTTGATTTGCAGGGGCTTAGCAGGCAAAGAGTTTAAGATTGTTGCTCCGTCCACCAAATTCCCTAGATCTCTATCCGATCGAGCATCCATGGGATCTCCAGGACAAAAAAAAAAGTTTGATGGAGTTATGATTTGAGCGGCCAGAGCTGTTTTAGTTTCACAAGGAGAGCATACACAATATTGGGCTCGATTCTTTCACTAAACCTTTTTTTTCTCCTTTTTTGTAGTAAAAAAAGCAGCAATTCAAGACCTTCTTTCCCCATGAAGACTCTTCAATATATGACATCTGAGTTTTATAATGTACTGATGATCAAGTGAAGACTTGATCCATGAATGCTGAATCAATATTTCATTACAAAATTCTATTGTTTTCATTGTTGAATGGCAGCAACAACGACGACAAAAGCAAAAATATCAAAATAAACTTATTATTAGCTATAGGTTACACGGAACATCCCACCATACAGGTGCCTGTGAACCAGCTGTTACCATAGAAATGATAATGAATTGAGTTTTTTGCAAGTAATTTCTATTTGTAATTTATTATCATTTCTATAGTAAGAGCTCATGCACATGTACTTTTATGGTGGGGTGATAATGATGATAAATTAGCAATTTTTTAAAAATAAAAAGTCAACACTGATTTGTGATTTTTTATTAGTATTTTTTTGCTAATTTATTATTGTTTCTATAGTAACGATAACGAATTAGAAAAAAAAACTCAACACTTTCTCAAAAATCAGTGTTGTATAACAAACTATAATTCTGCATCATTCATGTTGAGTTATTAAATCATAACATATTATTAAATATAATAGGCAATTATTATATAATAATTATTATATCATAAGGTTGATGGGTATCGTTTGAGTACTCTGGTTTTCACCTACTGTGCAAAGACATGGGTTGTATCCTAATTGGCATTTCAAAATTGTTAGTGTGTGTGTGTACTGTATATACCCTGTCTTGTGCCTTGAGTTACCTGGGATATGCTCCAGGCCCCCTGTGACCTTATACAGGGTAAATGGTATAGACAATGGACTGATGGATGGATATATATATATATAAAATATACAGAAAACTTTTTTATGTTGAATCATACTATCCTTAATTGTTGAAATATGAATAGCTCAGTGTTGCACAGTTATTAAGTCTGTAGCCCTTAAAGCTCACAGCATTTTAGCTGTTTTTAAAAAAAATTTTTTTTTTTATAGGACTCAGGGTTCTGCAGTATAGAGTGAGACATAATTTTTTTCAGCACTAAATAGGCATTATGATGAACGGAATTTGAATTCATTTTAACCGACTACCCAAACATGACTCGGCAAAAAATTAGAACGTGGGTCAATAGGCAAAGAAATAGCACAGATACACACGATCACTTGTTTTTAATTGTTGTTTTTGGTTGTTTCTATGACCAAAAAAAAAAATCATTATAATATGCTCGGTTCGACGTTTTTGCAAGGTCATTCCTATATCCTGATACAGGTAGTGATAAAATTTACCCTTTATAAAACTAATAATAACTTTTGTTCTACCTGACATATCCAAAAACACAAATACACAGATCTGAAGGCTCCCTGTTAACACACACAAGGCTTCCATATAAGCACTTTAAAAATTTTTTTTATTTTCATTCACCTTTGCTGTGTTGCCAGAACGTCTCTGTCCCACTTGTGCTTTAAGGATATGTTTTGCACTTATCCCAGTTATTCTAATGCACTTATCCCAGCATTTCACTAGTGCTTGGATACCATCAAAGTACACCGGAGCAACGATCGGACAGCCTGCTTCACCTCTGAAACCCTGGCCTCCCAGGAATTCCTTTAATGGCCCAAACATGTGGAAATGACTTGGACTGAGTTCAGGACTGTATGGGGGATGTGGTAATAACTCCCAACCGAGTTCCTGTAATGTGCAAGTGGTGTTTGTAAATGTACAGTGTGTACAGTTCCCACAGACAGATGTGTCTCTTCTACAAGTTGGTGAGCAACAATCTGACGTTTTTTAAAGGGAATGTTTACGGGAACGACTGCATAGAGTTTCCAGCCACCTTGGCTCGGATCGTCATTCAGAGACATACAGCTTTCTTTAAAATGTTTTACTGCGGTGATGACTAAGAGTATCATCACTGTACCATGCTTCTATAAATGTCAATCAATTTTAAGCCTCTGTGTCCCGGTTTGACTTGAATACCCCTCACGCAATGATGCTTCATCTATTCTTGATACTTAGTAATGCATTCACAAATTGTATATTTGTGTGTGTGTGTGTGTGTGTGTGTATATATGTGTGTAAGTGACTGAGATTTTGCTCAAGGGTAGAGACCTGCAATTAGCAGATACGTGGGCGGCCATCACAGTCTGCATCAAGGTTCGTTACTGCGATGCCTGCACACCACCAAGGAGCGAGTCTCTAAACCAATACCCAGGCCTGTCTTCTTCCTTAAATATGAAGACATTAAGGTTGATTAGTCTTTCTAATTAAAGCACGCTCCCTTGACAATGCAGATACGTGGGCTGAAATTGCGTAGCTGTGTGTATTATGGATGTTATGTTCGAAACACTTGAAGATGTTGCCGTCCTCTAAGGGAAAGACTGTGATACGAGGTTGCTTCGTGCCGCTCGTGAAACAGGTGGGATATACAAACAGCATCCGAGGGGCCACTTGACTTCAGATGAGGTTCGGAATAAGAGCCGCAGACGCACGCACAGAAAATTGAGACCTCTCATCGACGAGATGTGCGCTCAGCACAGAGTTATTATTATCGAGATCCACTCGGAGATGCCAGATGAAATCTGACTGTTCAGGTAGGACGTAGAGCTGCAGGTGATACATGATTATATCACAGAGAGAGAAAGGGGGAGGGGAGGGAGCTTCAGGCTCCTGATCTTCGCTGAGCTGATGTCACCGCTGCAGGTGCCTCGACACCCGCCTTCTACGAATCATCTTCACTGAGGAGTCATTGTGTGCATGTGTGTGTGTGTGTGTGTGCGCGTGTGCGTGTAGGCGAATGCATGCGTGCACACACACACACACACAAATTCCCAGAGAACTTTTATCTCTATTTCATCTGTGTGGTCTCAGGCGTGATGATCTTGGACATCAGCCATGGAAGACTTCACAGCAGATCTGGACATGGAGAGAGAGAGAGAGAGAGAGAGAGAGAGAGAGAGGTAAACCTGCTCTATTCATAGCAGATTGATCGTAGCAGAAACTTCAGCCTTTATCTGTATGTTTTTTTTTCAGAGCAGCACCTATAACAGGACCTGAATTCTCCTTCTGCTCTAGCGAGATTTCCCAGCAAGCTATTCAGTTTTAGTGGATTTTCACTAATTAACACATCAAATCCCTTCAAAATCCCACCGCAAAGTCCAGCCTCTCATAACAGCATGTATTTTCAGATTCATTTCATTGTACCTGTGTTACATAAATCAGAATAATGTTATACAACCCCCACCTCCCCAATGCAATTGGCAAGGTCAAGCTGGTCCCGCAGAAAAATATGTTCACACACACCTTCCACATTCTGTGGCAAGAATACAGTGCGTGCATCAGACTTTGACACGAATGCTTAGTATGCACGATTCCTTGCCGGCATCATTAAGCCACGCCCACATCGAACATTGATGACTGACATGTAATAAATAACTCGACCTCGCTTTTAAATACACTGTAGACCGTAGATCACGTCTGGTGAAAGGTTTATGACCAGGCTTCCAGTATAAAATATGCTTTTCTTGTCCACTTTTCTGCAACTGCAAGCAGGTCACATGGTAACGCAGTAGGACAACCATATAACCATAAACTTCTTGTACATTAAGTGTAAGAACATGTTGAACCCCCTTTCACAAAATTACACTACATAAATTAAAGTTTGCGTTACTCTAAGGGCTAAGTTAAATAGAGTTACTACTAAATAGATACAGTTTAAAAGTCATTTAATGATACACTGATACAAGTCATGAGTATGATACACTGTCAGTCATTCCTCCCCATGAACTTCAGATATTTTAGATCTCCTCAACACATCCAATTTTACATACGTCAAAGGTCATGTCTGCAAAATCAATTTTTTGCTTGGCGATCTTCACACTTTTGACCTTAAGGTGTCACATTTGCCCTGGTCGCCTTGCACCTCCAGGATCATGGTTCAATTCCCACCACGGGTCCGTGTGCATGGAGTTTGCATGTTCTCCTCATGCTTGGTGGGTTTCCCCTGGGTACTCCGGTTTCCTCCCACAGTCCAAAGACCTGCAGGTTAGGTTAATTGGCGCTTCCAAATTACCTGTAGTGTGTGAATGAGCGTATGAATGTGTATTAAAGCACGCTCCCTTGACAATGCAGATATGTGGGCTGAACTTGCGTAGCTGTGTGTATTATAGATGTTTCGTTCGAAAGACTTGAAGATGTTGCCGTCCTTGTGCCCTAAGTCTCCTGGCATAAGCTTCAGACCTCCCGTGACCCTGAATACAGGATAAAGCAATACAGGCAATGAGTGAGTGAGTGAGCATGATGTCATGGAAGCGGTTACTGGTTCATTTGTAATTATTATAATTTTTTTTTAAATAACTATAATGTTTTTTTTTGTGATTTCAAAATTCTTGCTTGTTATTTATCATATTATTTAATGTAATTTGTAAACTGGCTGCTGTAACATTATAATTTCCCCTGGATATTAATAAAGTACTATGTCTGTCTGTCTATCTATCTATCTATCTATCTATCTATCTATCTATCTATCTATCTATCTATCTATTCATCCATCCATAAAATATCAAAATTTATTTTTCATTTTAGATTATTGTAAATATACAATAGGCTTTGACCATTAATATACAGGCAGGAAGCTATTTAATATATACAGTACTGTGCAGAATTCTGCAGCCAGCTCGCTCTCATTTTCAGTCCAGTCCCTTTACCTGAGCAGTTTCTGAAAAATATTTGACCTATGAAAGCATAAAAACCATCTACCTTAAGGCATACACTCCAGTCAGAAACAGATCAGATGATCAGGTCGGTGATTAGTAAACTGGTGATGTGAATGCTGAGTGGTTGGAACAGATGAGAGGGAAAATGAGGTCGCTGCTCAGGGTCTTGCATAAATAACCGGTTTTTAAATGGTATCTTTAGGCACTTTGCAGCCTGTCACAGTAAAACATTTGTTCCCATTTCTTTATTTTAATCTACATCATTTAATTTAATTTAATAAGATTTGCACAGTGACAACAGAATCAGCCATATAAAATAATTTCAAAAGGGAAAATATATTTAAATTTATAACGCCTAGTGTAATACATACAGTACCAATGCATTTCATGGAATAATCATTCTAATCATTCCATCACTAAGGAGGTTATTTAATTAATTTTTATAATGAAATGTTTAATCAATTTCAAAATCCAAACAATAGTAGGTTTATATAAAAAAGTTAATACTTTTTTCCCCCCAAAATGAAGTGAAATAAAAATCCAAGGCTTAACCTCGCTTTCAGAGCCATCAGTGTAGACGCTCTGAAGACCTCTAATTAGCCTTTACCTTGATAATGTTCTTAATTACTACTGCCTTTTTTGTGATGCCTTTTGTTTTTTCTTGCCTTAGGAGATTGCCTTTATACATCCAGCTTAATAAATTATTTGAAATGCCTTTGAGGTGCCTAGTGGATAGGTGGAAAAGATTTGAACTTGCAGTTTAAATTAAAGCTAAGAATTGTTTGCAGGCTGATTTTTTTGGGGGGGAAAAAAAAAACAAATCAATGAAATGACATCAGCTGCTCTCAGATCAGACCGAGATGGAAATAATATTAGACAGGAGAATGAGTTCACAGGATAGACAATCATTAGCCAGAATAAATAAAGGCTAAGCAAGATAGGCAAAGTTAGAACAAGGTCTTTTCATTTATTCATCTTTTATACTGCTTATCCTGTATGCAGGGTCGCAGGGGGACTGGAGACTATCCCAGGAGACGAGGCGGAGTACACTCTGGACGGGAGGCCAATCCACAGCAGGGTACTCTCATACTTTGTGAATATAATTTAGGAACGCCAATTAATCTAATGCAGGTCTTTGGACTGTAGGAGGAAACTGGAATATCCAGAATATACCCACCAAACAAAGAGAGATCATGCCAACTCTCGACTGTGGAGGTGTGAGACCATGGTGTTAACCACCATGCCACTGTGCTGCCTGTCTATTGTCTTGACAAATTAATTTAGAATCATGTTACTTGTTAAATCTTGCTAAGAGACAAAAGAACCTCTTGAATATATATATATTTTTTCTTTTAGATTCCTTAGAAATAATGGCACAGTTTTTTGCAGGATGCACATCCTGACTCAACCCTTTGAACTAAGGACGGACACTGCATCCAGTATTGGCTGGGAATCGAACCCGGGCCTTCTACATGGCAGGCAATTCCCAGCCAATGCCCAAACCCCAACCACTGGATGCAGTGCCGGTCCCGAGCCCCGGAAAAAATGGAAGGGTTGAATCAGAAAGGGCATCTGGCGTAAAATTTGTGCCAAGCTTGCGTGCGGATGGGATGGTCTGCTCTAGAGACGAAACATATCTTTGGAATGAAGTTTACTTCAGTTTGCTTAGCAGTTTCCCACAATGTTATTGAACTACCTGCTACAGCGGTGCTGAAGAAATTTAAGATTAAGATCCAATTATTTGTCATATGTACCTTACAGCACAGTGAAATGATTTTTTTGCATATCCCAGTTAGGAAGCTGGATACAGTCAGGATACAGCGCCCTTGGAGAAGTAGAGAGGGTTAAAGGCCTTGCTCAAGGTCTCAACAGTGGCAACTTTGGCAGCACTGGGGATTGAACCTCCAACCTTCCAACTAGTATTCCAGTGCCCCAGAGATTTAGCTCTTGGTTCATCTCTTCATCGCTACATAAAGATATCTACTGTATGCTGCAACATTTTAGTCTTTTGGTTTATGTGGCTATATGTATTGACTCCTCATTTATCCTTTGCTTCAACATTCATGCTAATATGATGTCGCTATCCGCGCCATCACGCTAAGTCACCTCTTATAGATAACTCAACCGTATTGATAGAGTGTACAGTAGCACTGGATTTTGGAATCTTCATCCCAGCATTTGCACTACTCCCATTGTAGCTGGACTTCCTTAATGCAATGTCTTTGTGCGATGCCACTTGGCAGGAATAACAACAATACCCCATGAACAGGAAATTAGCAACAGAATGCGTAAACATACTTCTTGTGTGTTATAGAAGTGTTTCCTTTAAAAAGAAGTTTCTTTTCCATCCAGACACCATGATCAGAAGTAATCGCATGGACTCTGGGCTAAATCATCGCATGGACTCTGGGTTGAATCATTATCTCAGGCACCCACTGAGCAGGTAAAATGTACTGTACAGTAAAGGCTAATGCTGGTCTGTCCAATGGTACTAAGACAGAACAGCACCCATTGCCCTCTTCTAGCATTAGGAAGTCCTGATCTAGTGACGGGTGCAGATACAGAATCATTAAGCTAGCGCTTTACACATTAGGCGCTCTCCATGTTTATGCAAATAGCCTTCTTAAAGCGTAGCACAATGCCACAATCGTTACATTCGACGCTTTCTCGTTAAGACCACTAGCTTTTGTACTCCTCCACCTTCCACCTGTAGCCTTAATGGCTTCCATTCTGGCCTGCAGATTGACACAGCGATAATGCCCTCTTATATTAATGCAAGCGCGTTATCATAATGCGAATACAAATCATTACTATACCCCGCAGACATGTTGTTAATTTATCATACAAAGCCCAATAATATAAATAAATGAAGCCGCATTTTGAGTGGCATGCGATTACCTGAAAATATGATGGATGCCTGATAAAGAAACGGAGGCAAAGTAACTCAGATGATTAGGATTTTTTTTTAATTCCCTCGTTCATCTGTTTTGCATTTGTTTTGCTTCTTTTTGGTTGGCAAAGTGTACCACCTGCTCGGTGCGGCGTTAATGGCCTTTTTTAATGCTCTCCTCAAAACTCATTTAAGGAACAATCCTTTCACTACTTCCTTAATTTCTGATGTAATTCCTCCCTCCCTTCTCCCCCGTAATTACTCTTTTCGTTCCGTTGTTTATCATGACTGTGTACCTGCAATGGAAATATAAGACCTCGACTCCACTTCCGCTGGACCAAGACGAAATTTAATTTGATGCGTTTGGCCGTCGGACGTAGCTGTCGCAGGGATGCAATTAAGACAATATTATCTGCGTTTTTTTTTTTTTATTTTAGCCTTAGAGCCAGGACATGTGGGAGCTTTCTGATAAGGAGGGAAGAAATGCGGCGCGCAGGGACGGCTGGCCAGTGTCTGAGCCCGTGACTTCAGTGGCTTCCAGAGCAATTAATGGTGTGGAGATTGCTGGATGGCCACACTAACAACGGATGCAGATGTGCTTATTGGCCGGCCAGGTAAGGAAACAGCCGTTTCCCACATGCTCCCCTAGCTTGTTAAAACACAAAACGGAAGTGCATGTGTGAGTCACATGCACTTGGCCTCCTTTTTTTCCCTACTATTGAGCTCCTAAACTGAGAACCACGGCTCACCCTTCATCACCTTTTTTCTCTCACTCTTTTGCTATATCTACCAGAAATATAACACATACATACATGTATGTTTCTCATATTCTTTGCTGGAGCAGGAGTTGTGACTTAATGAAGAACCAGATTGTTGGATTGTTTTTCGATAGCAAAACTAACGAGCAATCTGTCAAATATTTTCAAAACCTGAAATTTTTTTTTTGAAGAGAACGACACGTTCTGACAAGTAGATGAGAATTAGTCGAACAGGGGGAAAAAAAACCCCAGCTAATTCAAATGTATTGCAGAAGTGCACGCTTTGTTATGGTGGCTGCATCCTAATGGCTGAATTTCTGCTCATTATGACGAGTGAGGCAGATCCCAGCAAATCCCAAATGGGCCCTTTCATTTGTCAAACTCGAGCATCGTTACGGTCTTGTGATGCAAATTTGTCTCCCATTAAAATCTGTCTGCGGGAGTCGAAGAGGCTCTGTGAAAAACTTGCCACTACATGGAGGAGTGCACATACTTGTACATCAATATGTGTCTGTTACCAAGCGTGTCCTCAAAGCATCTATAAGTTGCCATTCACGAAACCCTGAAATGATAACGCGGTGAAGCTTTAAAACATGCAACGAACAAACAAACAAAACCAAAAAGCAAAAGTTTTCCGTGCACTATTTTTGGACCGTCTTGAACAGAGCCAGGTTTTCGAACACAACCTGCTATATGTTATGCTGTCAAAACGGTGCATGTCCTGGTGCAGGGAAATTAATGAAGCTGGCGATGGAGAATTAGCTCTCGCGTCAGGTTTGGTGCTGCAGAGTGCCAGAATGCAGGTGCACAGCTGGGGGGGACGGCGGGCCAATCCTATGCCTTCTGTGCCTCACATGGCTAACTGCACTCCCTCGCGCTCCTCATCCCTCTCACACTCTATGGCTCGAAACAAAGTGTTTATAATTCTCTTTCTCTGAGTTTCCTAAAGGAAGGAATATTACAGCCTTAGGAAAGCATTCTCTTATTAATGAACATGTGTTTGGCATTCCTTAGGATCTGTATTCAAGGTGTTACTATAACTCATTAAAAGCAAATACAGATTCAAATGTGCAAAT
>JAOVVA010000027.1:12987434-13003102 GCA_028565275.1 Leiocassis micropogon | reverse complement strand
TATTTTTTTTTGTGTGTGTGTTTTTTTATTTAATTTGCACATTTGAATCTGTATTTGGTCAAATTAGCTAATTAAATTTTTTTTTTATGTGTGCACACACTTTCTTTCGAATTGCCATTTAAGATATTGTGGATGGATGGATGGATAGATGGAGTACATAGCATCTACTTATATTCACTTCATAGATGCTTACACATAAAAATATAATTTGGCTTGAAACTTTTTTTCCTATGTGAACACACTTACTTTCGAATTGCCTCTCAAGATAGTGTGCCCTAAAAGCACCAAAGTAAAATTAATTGACAATGTATTCAGACCTCTACAGACTTACCTGCTTGGTTCAGAGTGTGCCAAAATTCATGCCATGCCTTAGTTACAGTATGTCTGATTTTGCCAATGAATTTTAATTTTTAAATTTTTTCTTACGCAATATTAAAGTCTAGTACTCCAGAGAGCTTTATCACTGGAAATTCCCATACATTCAAAATAACATTTAATATGATTCTAGTATGTTTGCAAAATATTGCTACAAGGTTTTTAATAAAGACATGGTAATAATGAATGTGAATCTAACAACATGTTTTCTGTTCCTATAAGACTGAACTTGATCAAGCATGGCATGCTTTTCATGTTGAGAAAAACTGTTGAGAACTGCTGGACATGACTGGACAGGATGCAAAATGCGTGTTTGATCCTGTATCTTATTACAGTATATATACACTACCAGTCAAAAGTTTGCACACACCTTCGAATATCTGCTACTTATGCTCTGTAAACCCTTCATAACGGTGCTGTTTGTTATTTGGTGATTTCTGAGGCTGGAAACTTTAAATTGAACTTCTTCTCTGCAGCAGAGGTAAGTTTCGGTCTTGCCTTCCTGGGAAGGTCTTCATGAGATCCAGTTTCATCATGGTGCTTGATGGGTTTTGCAAAATGCACTTGACAATACTGTTCTTGCAAGAACGGTTCTAGAACAGCTGACCTTTGTGTCGTAAAATAAATCAGACTGTGGTGTTACTTTTGTTATTTAAGTTAACATAATTCCATGTGTTATTTTATAGTTTTAAAATCTCAGTTTTGTTCATTAATGTGAACAAAACACATTATTACAGCCAGATTAGAAGATGTGTCCAAACCTTTGACTAGTACTATATGGTCAAAAGTTTGTGGACACTTGACGATCAATCCCACATGTGATTCCTTCTTAAACAAAGTTTAAGGCACACCAGGTTTTTGTATGCTGTAGCATTACAATTTTATTTTACTAAGGTGCCCGAAGCTGGTTGAGCATGACCATGGCCCTGTGCACAAAGTGAGCTCCATGAAGATATGATGTGCCAAGGGTGGAATGGAAGAACCCCACTGAACACCTTTGGGATGAACTGGAACCCTAAGGTCTACCAAAAGGGTGCAGGTTATTACAATATTAATCACAGGCTAAATGTGGAATGGGATGTTCAACAAGTACATCTGTGTCATGAGCAGGCGTTCAAAAATATATATATTAATAATTTGACAATGAGATACTCCATTGTTGTTAAACACAAATCACACAATTATCCAAATCCAAATGTTGCAAATCCAGAGATACAGACAAAACCTCTGGTCACCTCCAGAGCAAGTATGGCTGAAATAGAAACAGGAGACAAGCAGAACAGGACGCTCAACTAGAAACATGCTGGACACTAGAAAATGATCTCATCATCTAGGAAGAGGTATTGCATCATGTAATAAACAATGTAACTACACCAATGACTTACGTCATAACAACATGTCCAGATGGGTTGAAATTTACACATTATAATAAAGTATAATGTAACATCTCACACGCCTGAGAGTCTAGTACAGTCTTGACAACAGAACAATTGTGGTTGGACATAAACCAAGTGTTTGTTGACAGAAGTGCTTCAATACTGACACTTCATTTACAGCACCAGCCACTAATTACAGAAACAATGGCACTCTCTTGACTTTATTAACGCGGAGCAATATTGGTCGGCTGCCTGGAGGACTTTTTACATCTTATTAATGTGTTTCGATGTCTGTGTGTACAACAGTGCTCTCTGAATTACACTGCTGATGCACATGATGGGGAGGTTTAGGGAGGTAATGACTGGCATGTGGTACATCATAATAAATGCTAATAAACACTCATTGATTTATGTCGGCCTCTGTTTCAGGACAGTTTTGGTGAGCCTTTGCTAAGTGTAGCTATAGCTTTCTGTTTCCAGGTGATTTTCATGGTTTTAACAAGTAGGTACTGTTGCTTGGCCATTTCTTCTGTCACCTCTCTCATCTGCATTGAGAACTGCATTTGAAAATCATAAAAAATAAGCATATGATGCTTAATAAGTATATATAATTAGGTTTATAATTACATAGCGTATAGGGCAGTGGTGGCTCAGGAGGTTGAGGCTACGGGTTTCTGATTAGAGGGTTGGGTGTTTGAGTCACGCCACAGTTGGGTTACCACTGTTGGGCCATTGGACAAGGCCCTTAACCCTATGCCCATATAAAATATCAAGCCACTGGAGATGTGGGGCAAAGGTCCGATGTGGCACCCCCGAGAAAGGGAAAGAGTCCTAGAAAATAATAGTTATATTGTTATATATAAGATGTAGTAATATCATTCTTGCTGATTGGTTGGAAAGTCATTTGACTTGATGTCACTGCCATGTGCCATCCCAGATGGTGACCTGATTAAATAAACAAACAAACAAAAAATAGTTTGCATTTTACATTATTGTAAATAAGCGAGTGTAATTGCTAGTAAAAATGTTCAGTAGATGCCGACCAGATATTTAGCTTTAAGTCCGATTTCCTGTATTGGTCAAGTAATAGAATTTAAGGATGTCACGTTGGAGGGAAATGAGGAGACATGAAACTTGCCTGGTAAATTTTATGAAAGTGGATAAAGCAAAAAATAAATAGAAAAAAAGGCATTGTCTGACACTTTTCTGTTTCAACTGTATAATAATAATAATAATAATAATAATAATTATTATTATTATTATTATTATTATTATTATTAATTAGTATAATCTAATATTTGTATTTTTGTAAATAATATTGGTAACTTATATTACTACTAATTATATGATTTTTTCATTTTTTAATTATTTTTTTTTAGGATTATAAAGCTGGTCAAGCAGCAACATTTCTCTAAAGCAGAGTTTTCCTGTATCCAAGTTCCTCATTTCCGAGCTCATTTTAAAACTAGCCCTTCTCATCACTGCTAATTAACTGTTAAATAAAGCCAACTCCTACAATTCCCATTCCAAAAACCATTTGAAGAAAGTCAACCGCTGATGTTTTGCACTTTATTTGACTTCCTCACTCTACCCCACCTCCTCCTCCTCCTTAGCAAAAAACTACTAACATGCACCTTTAAGCAAAAGCAAAAAAAAAAAAAAGCCTTACAATTAACAGGAGCCGTCATTACACTTCTATCTTGCCAATGCAAATCCAGATCGAAGAGGAGCAGGGGTAGGATGCGTCGGCTCGGGAGGAGAAAGCCGCCTCGCTTCTGTTTGCCGAATTAATCGCTTCCTAAATGGCTCGGGGCCAGGCAAAAGTTAACATTTGCAGTTTCAAAGGTTTTCAGCGCCTGCAATGAGCCATGAAATTACTGCATGCCGGGCGAGAAGCGGCAGCTGATGAAAAGCCCAAGGAGCAGGTCCCACAGGCGGCCGGGGAAAGCAGGACCTCCCTCTGCACAGCACAGCGGAAGAGGAGGAAGAGGGGGGTGGGGGAGAGGAGGAAGAAAAGGGCTCGAGAGCAGAGGCCATGGACTTCATGAGTAAACTTCATTGCTCTTACAGCTGACTGAGTCTCTCATGGCCAGGAGCTAAGAATAGTTCAGGCCAGGGTGAACGCTGAGTTTCGGAGTTTCTTAGGACTCCAGCAAATAGGGTTTTTTTTCGGGTTTTTTTCAAACATAATTTAATATATTAAACGAAATACAATGAATGAAGCATACATTCATGAAGAAAAAGAAGGTTTAGTGAAGAGTCTGGTTCTTGCAAATGACACCTGCTCCCCCCCCCTCTCCCCCCAGCTTATTTTCTGTGCAGTTCTGCTCTCTGGTTTTACCTGCCAGGAGTAAAACCCAATCTTTTCCACATCAAGATTCAACATTTTGTGCATTCGGAGATGCCTTTCTGTCTAACATGGCTGTAAAGAGTGATTATTTGAGTTTTTGTGGCCTTCCTGTCAGCTCACACCAGTCTAGCCAATCTCCTTTGACCTTCCACATTAACAAAGAACATTCCATTCTATTCTTTTCTATTGCCATTCATTAGATTTTTTTTTTCATTTATTTATTTTTATGTAGCTTAAATCCCATGAGCAGCTCAGGAATACTCAAAACATCAACACCCATGCTATAGTTAGATTCACTGAGAACACATTTTTGTTTTCGAAATGCGCATGAAATTTGGTTCAACTGAAATCATTTTACATTAATCACCTTAATAATAATAATAATAATAATAATGATCATCATCATCATCATCATCACCATCGTCATGAAATAATGCTTTTCGCCGAAATAGCCAAAAAACTATTACACAGAATTCATTCTGATCATTTCCCAAGAGCCTAAAACAACTTTTTTTTCCTTTATGAAATGCACTAATCAGGACTCGACCGATTTCTCAGGATATCATGCATGAATATTCTGGTTCAAACTTGATCATGGTGATAAACCTACTAAAAGAAACTCGTTTCCCATTTAGTTTGTGTTTTAAAGATGATGCATCCTATTAAAGTATGACTAGCAAACCTCATTTTCTATATCAGATGATCATAAGCTATTTAAGAGGTTAAAAGCTAAGGCTTTTTTCTGGTTGTTTGATTTCATTCCAATAATTAATATTGTATCTGGGTCTATATTGATTTCCAAAAAAACATTTCAGAATTTCGCCCAAATAAGTCTTCCAAGCCGTAGAGCTGGATCTGCATAAAGTGATTCTCGTGTAACGAACCCAGAAGAATAATTCCACAGAGATTAGCCTCAAACGAGAAGCAACCAAAGTCTCTATCATGTTATCCTCCATAAAGCCGATCACATTGGCATAAAACTGGAATGACATCACAAGCCTTATCAAATTTTTACTAGGAAGTCTTTTTCTTTCCATAAATAATTTCCCTTTAAAACTTTCCCCCCCTTGTGTTTGATTTTACATTCCTCTGTACTTTAGCAATGCACCTTAGAGATTAGGGCTCTCGTCAGACTCCTACTGAGCGCGTGCAGAAGCGTTCTGGCTCGGCCTTGCTGATCAATCTGAGCTGTAGGTGGGAAATGAACACCACGGATGCACTGACCCTTATTTCAGAGTCGCTCTGTCCTTCAGTAACTTTGAACTATGTTCTTCTGAAATGTTAATGAACAATTATTGCTTATATTATGAAATGACTGTGTGGTGTGTGGCTTTGTCAGCTCTGAACTGACCTTTTACTAATAAAAATAAAACTGGTAAACTAGGATATCAACAGATGAGCAATATGTTCATTTTTATACAGTATGTGTATACAGTATTATATTGTACTATACTGCATACTTACTCATAACAGCCTTGAAAATAAAGACTATGCAAAGAAAAAATTTACATGATTATATGGATCACATGTAAACTTTACAGTAAAATTTACAGTTTCACACACAGGTTTACACACTGATTTATTTTTACATGATTCATTTAATTCTATCTTATTTTTTTGTGGGTTATTTTTTTGCCAATTTCTTTTTAATTTTATTTAATTTTTTACAAATGTCTTTTTTTCACTTCAATTTTTTTCAATTCAGTTATTGTGTTGTAACTTTTTTCACTGATGCATTTTAATGTTATTTATTTTCATGTCTTTATTTGTTGTAATGTTTTTGACACATGTTTACTTGAGTAAATGTTAATTTTCTGGGTTTCACATCTTGATATATACTTGCATATATTTTTCACATGTAAACACACATATTACTCAACTAGTGACATATCAAGTAAAACAAACAAAGGAACAATCATATGTTAAATATACTGTATATAATTTTTTTCATGAGTAATAGGTAATTACTATAATATATAACAAATTTTTATATTAATAAAGCAAACAAACAATAATATGAAAGTGAAAGTGTTATTTAACTAAAATAAAGAATAACAATAAAAAATATACTATTTATAATGTAGGTCAAAAATGCCCAACAGTCTATTATTTTCTTTTGAAATCTCCCATTGTTGCCTTCCTTAATTATTACTTCTCTCCTCAAGACACCACCTATTACTGCTAATAGCGGCTGAACACATGTTTATCATGCTGTTAACATATTAATGACATTTAAATATGTTATGCCTGAAACATTAATCGTTAATACTCCATTGTTAGCCCGGATTCGGAATGGCATGTTTATAGACGAGCACTTAATTAATTAAAGAATGCATTAGGATTTAATGTGAATTGTTAACTTTCCTAGTACCCTCATTAATATGAGCCCTATGGGCATTGCAGTGCTATAATTTCAACTGCATTCTGCAGTCTCTCTCTCTCTCTCTCTCTCTCTCTCTAGCTATTTCATGCTGTTTTAGATTGATGGATGACAATGCTATTAATCACTGGGAGAAATGAAGTAGCTCACCAGCCTGACTGTAAGTAGCAGAAGATCACTCACTCAGGTTTGCTTCCGTACCCATATTGAATGTGTGGCAATCTGAGAAAAAAAAAACAACAAAAAAAACATGGGCTAAATTTCTGAAAACCCAATAGCATGAACAACAACTAAAGCAAGAAAAAAAGTTTTGAAAGTTATTGGCCCAAAATATTCTTTAACATCTGGACCTTTTTTTTTTTTTACTAAAGCGAAGCTTAAGTTTAATAGCCTGTTTAAGAAAGCAGGTTTAATCAACACACCTTAGGGCAATGAATCACATACTGAGCTGTGGAACGTCTGCAATGCTCATGCTGCAACATCACATCATCATCACCATCACCATCATCATCATCATCAGAGACCTAATGAAAAGGACGTAATACAAATTTGAGAGGTGTTTAGGTTTTAATTGTGCATAATAACAAAACACAGTTATGAGTGAAAGCTTCAACAACACTTATCCCAACGTTTTTCTACCACTTGGGTTCCATCAAGGTAAAAAGCTTTCCCAGTAGCCCGGAGCCATGCTTCACATTGGAAACGCTGGCCTCCCAGGAACTCCTTTAATGGCCCTAACATGTGAAAATAACTTGGTTTTCGTGAATGGTTGGGTGTAGAGTTCCCACATACAGACGATTTTCTTCCTGAAGTTGTTGCTATAGTAAATATCCACATTATTTGTTAAAGCTGTCAAAAATTGGTAATGAAGTGATTGGATCCCTATTTAGAACCTAATTCATAGAAAAATACTACAAATTATTTTTCATACAGGAAATAAGATTTGTATAATAACAAAGTCTAACAATGTCAAATACTGTACAATGATTAAAATAAGACTAGGCTTTATAATAATAAAAAATAAATAGTAATTTTTCAACCCTGTTTCCTTATTAGAAGCATTTGAGAGGGTTTTCCCTGGCAACATCAACTCAATCCATCTTTTTCACTTAAAATAGAAAAAAAAAAAAATTATACCCAAACATGGAACACCGAAGTCAAGCTGGGTAAGGCAGATGATCCGTGAAAATGTCACATCATAATGACACACTTTTATGGATTAAAAAAAAGAGCTGTGTGCCAGGGCCGGACATGGCACATGCTTTCCAGGAAGAGCAATGCCTGAGGGCAAAGCGCTCCCCCCACAGTCGAACACTTATGACAGGAAAACAGCTCCGACCAAAGCTGCTCCTCTGCTACTCCCTAATTACCAGCGCCTCTCCAGAACATTCTGTGCCCTCTCCATCTGTCCCATCAGTGACAAGCAAGGAGGCTTCAGTCACCTCGTTGAGCGGGTAACAAATGGGGGGCCAGAACCTGGCCACAGCAGAGGTGGAGCCACAGCAGGGAACCTCCATTACCCAGCATGCACCAGCAGTTCTGGCACTGAACAAGCTCAATGGGCACAACTCATGCGTTAATAAAAGTCATTGGGAAAGTGAGCATGGTCACAACAACACATATTTCAACCTACAGAATGAAGCAATTACGCAATACTTGCGTATGTACAGTATATGGACAAAGTTTGTCTAAGACAGACGCATGTCTCAGTCGTACTGTATGTAATCATGTCCTTGGACTTAAGTCCATAACCATGATTGAGGAGCAGTCTTAAGTCCAGGGTCACTATTTATGAGTTTAATGTAACCACTACTGATCACACTGAAATGTTTGTTTTAAAGTCCACACACATATGATGGGAATTTCCCAAGAATTTTTTTCATAAATCAATATTTTTTCAAAAGCGGTTAGCATTGTCGCCGAGCACCTCCAGGGCTGGGGTTTGATTCCCACATCGGGTCTGTGTGCATGGAGTTTGCATGTTCTCCCAGTGTTTGGTGGGTTTCCTCCTGGTGGTCTGGTTTCCTCCCACAATCCAAAGACATGCAGGATAGGCTAACCGGCGTTCTCAAACTCTCAAATGTAGTCTGTATCAACGACAATTTGGCGTCGAGCTGGAAACCCGACCCCTTAAGCAACTGCCATAGAAACGACAAATATATCTTCAGGGTGGGGAGTGTCTCTCGCCCGATGTCCCGGTTGGGGACATCAACGACATAATTTCTCTTTGTGAAAATCAGCATTTATCTTTTTACTTTTTACCAACTTTTCGCTGCCACTCTCGTCATCAAAAAATTTCAACATGTAATGCAGTTATTTATGATAAAAAGGACAAAAATTAAAAAGACAATGAGTACAATATGTGGAAATTGATAGCTGAAAAGATTCTTATTCCTTACTCAGTCATTTTTAGAAATTTTGTTTACATTTTTGTACTGTGTATACGACGGCCATTCCAAGAGTAGCATACAATGATGAGCAATGTAAAACATAATGTTATGGACATCAAATTTGTTGTTACTGTGCTGCTAAAAAAGAAAGATGCTTCTTTATTGGCATTATACACTCACTCTCTCACTCACTCATCGTCTATATCGCTTTATCCTGTACAGTATACAGGGTCATAGAGGTCCTGGAGCCTGTCCTAGGAGACTTAGGGCACGAGGCGGGGTACACCCTGGATGGGGTGCCAGTTCATTGCAGGGCATGGCATTATACTGTGCATTAGTATATATTGAGTGTGTTCGGGTGCAGTGGAGTTACTGTTCTTGTGTGTTGTTACTGAGGAGGTAATAAAGCTGTGAACAAATCTTAGAGATATGTGTGTGTGTCATGAGCAATATTAAACAAAAATGTAAATATGGCAATTGTTTTTGTTCTACTAAACTGAAGACAGTGCTTAGCTCAAGTGTATTGTAAATATAACAAAAAATGCTTGGTTAGCTTATTCTTCAAATCGTCTACATGTAGCAAAACTCACTAAAAGCACTGGCAACAGCTCATCAAAAGTGTCACATTACAGTTTCATGGGATTGATTTAATATCTCATGGCTTCATTAAATTGGCCGTGCATTCATACAGTAGGTGTAATGCTGCTAAAATGATGTTCTGTCACTTTTTCTCCAAGAGTGACGAGTAAGCAACATGCATGTCAGGCAGAAAACAAGGGAAATGGTCTATGTTGTCGTAGTTATATTTAAGGTAGGTTGATTGATTTACAATGTGAATGCATGCATTGTGTTACTGTACGTAGCAAAAATTTTGCATTAAAAGCTGTGAGTAGCCTTTCAACAGCACAGTGGCTTACTCTCGCCTTGCAACTTCAGGGTGATGGTGTGATTCCCGGCCAAGTTCGATTCCCGCCTCTGTGTGCTTGGAGTTTGCTTGTTCGCCCCATGCTTGGTGGGTTTCCTCCCTGTACTCCGGTTTCCTCCCACAGTCCAAAGACATGCAGATTGGGCTATAATTGGTGTTCCCAAATTTCCCATAGTGTGTGGTAAGTGTATGTATGTGTGTGCCCTGTGTTGGATATGCACCTGTCCAGGGTGTACCCCGCCTCGTGCCCTTAGTATTCCCGAATAGGCGTCATGTCTCCTGCAACCCTGAATACAGGATTCAGGGCCAGGGGTAGCTCATTGGTTAAGGCATTGGACTATGGTTTGAAAGGTCCCAGGTTCAAACTCCGCAACCACCAAGTTGCCAATGATGGGCCCTTGAGCAAGGCTCATGTGTAATGAGATAAAAATAAATAAATTAATGTAAGTCGCTCTGGATAAGAGTGTCTGCCAAATGCCTAAATGTTCAGGATAAAGTGGTATAGACAATGAGTGAGTGAGTGATGGCTAATGTTAACTAGTCAAATAAAGTGGCAGTGAAGCATTCTTAAATTTTTTTAGAACAGCAAAATAGGTGAAAGCATTGAAAAATGATGTAGGTGTTAGTGCTGATAAATGCATGCATTGTACAGTATGTGCACCCACACTTAAACAATTAGCACTACAGCTCAACATTCAATTAATTGTCATTTCCAACAAAATGCACAATAATACACTCAAAAAAATGTAGTTTTTACAATTCTATGTAATGAGTTTAACATACAGTAGTACCTCGGCATACAAATTGAATCCATTCCAGCCACCCAAAAAACTTTACCAATATTATCAATTTCAAACACTATAATCATATTTTTACAATCGTAGGCTCCCTTTTCTTCTTGCCACCGTCCTCGCTATGGGACCCATGGTGCTACGTCTTCACTAAATCTTGTAAGAAAAGATTCACTTGGCTTTCCACTGATGCGAACATGTTTTGAAAGTCTCCTGGATGTACACTCAACTTAGCCGTCGTTTAGTTCGGCTCGGTTCATATATTGAGGTCAATTTCTTGCAAAATTTCAGTTCTTAAGGTGAAAATTCATGAGTTGGGCAGTTCGTACGACACCTTTATCTTATTTAGGCTCCAAACTTCATTCCTTCTCTTTTCTGAAATCCTTTAAAAAAATGATGCATTGCTGAACATCTTACAGTAATAAAAAGGTTTAAGTACTAAAAATCAACACAAGCTCTTGCATCTAAATGCTACATAATTTTTTTCAAAATTACTAAATACTAAATTTCTGAAATAGCATTTAATGCAGCTTTAAAATGTGCTTATTCCTGGACTCAGGTTATTCACCCATATTGTTTCGCCATGCCAAAACTAAAAAGACTGTACTAAAAGATTGCTGTTGATAGAACATGCTCTTTTTTTTTTCTTTTTTTTTGTGAATGGTGAACTGAGCGGTTCAGTTTTCAATTAAAGAATGTGAGCGTCGTTAGCATGCAGAGTGATGAACATCAGCGGCAAAGGCTTCGTTTATTCGATTGCTAATATTACTAATACTGACATCCCACACACTGATAGCAGCTCCCTGATGCCTGCAATTCATATACAATATCTCAGAAATTGATGTTTTGAAAGAGAGAGAGAGAGAGAGAGAGAGAGAGATAGCATGCATACTGATTTGTCTTGCACCAAGTGAACCTATCACTGATCTTAGTGGGTGGGGCATTGCATTTAACCTCTATTCCACTTTTTGTTTGCTGCATGTTTCTGTTGCCCATTGTGGATTTATAAATTAGGTTTGTAAAATACATGTTTAGGTGAGTTTAACTGCCTCATTCGTTCATTAGTATTTCATAACTAACATTATTAGGCTAGCTTCTACTCTGTGTTAAGGCCCTTTGTGATGAGATTAGACTTCCTGTTTATTTGATTAAGGTTCTAAAGAATAGAAACAGCATCAGGAGTTGTAACAATATACAATATTGTAATATTTTACTATACTATACTATCCATCCATCTATTCAGGAACCTCTGTAGTCCTACTAGAGACCGTGGAAGCCAATAGTGACCATTGGTTTTATTGCCATGTTTTTGGGTAGGACTACATTCAAACACTACGGGAAACTTGGGAGCACCAATTAGCCTAGTCTGCATGTCTGTAGGAGGAAACCGGAGTACCCAGAGGAAACCCACCAAGCACAAGGAGAACATGCAAACTCCAAGCACACACACACCCTGAGGCCTGATCCCGTCTATACTATACTACAAAACAATGTTTTCATGTTACATGCATATACCCAAGGTAGCAGAATCATTAAGAGTAGGGCAGTGGTGGCTCAATTGGTTAAGGCTGTGGGTTACTGATCAGAAGGTTGGGGAGTTTGAGCCCCAGCACTGCCAAGTTTCCACTGTTGAGTGTTGTTCCTTAAAGGGGATATGTGAAAAAATTATTTAATTAAATCATTCATTAACATTTTCTTTTACACAAGACAATATACTGTAATAAGGATACGATGAAGATGCACGCTATGCTCGAGTTTCTTTTGCGGAGCATGACATAAAGTATTACGGAGCTCATTCACAGGGAAGCAGCTCAGGTGTTTCTCAGGTCTTTTCAGCAAAAAATAAAAAAGTCTGACAGAGAAGATCACAGGAGCTGAGGTACTTTACTTCTTTCATCTTCGAACACAACCTGACATTCCTAGGGTGTAAACACTCAGGCAACTAGTATGATGCTGGGTTGTACTGGTACTGATGAGTTTTTGCAAGGTGGGATGTCTGCTAATATTCTCTGAGCTGAGGAAGGAAGTTACCAAATCTCTTTAATCAAACCAGTTAGAGAGGAAGCAAATCATGTGACAATCAGATTTCACATGTGAAGAGTTATGTTCAGTGCATATGGGCTTGGGTTAGATGGGTAGAAGGAGGTTCTATTAAAAAAAAAAAGAAAAAAAAAAAGGACCTGTACTACTGTACTGTACACAGAGCAGCTTGTTAAAAAAGGGGACATACATTTTTTTCGTGACCCTAAACTTAGTTCAGAATTTTAAATTATGAACCACAGTATGAACGTGAACTTCTTTATTTTAATGTTTGTGAACTGAACTGGGCTGGCGCTTATGGAGAGTGATCTTGCACAACACTGTTGCATTGCTTAGTCGGCATTTACAGCACCTCTGTCTACTGTCTACTCTGACCAATCACATTTCGTCTCTTCTATCAGCCAGATGATGAGTTCACAAAGTGAAGAGGAAAAAAAAAAACATAAAACTGTTTTGTAAGTATTAAATATTATGTTGTTTTATTATAGGGCTAAACAGGTAATGATGTGATTTATGGTTTTTCTCATCGAAATGCATGATGCATTGTTCAGTTCTTTAAATGGTGGCCGATGCTATAAAATGCCTTTCATTGTTTTATACTCTTAATTATGATTAATAAACATCATAAACTTCCCCTACATTTATTCTTTTCATGCTGTTGTTTAACAATTAATTTTAGTTTAGTTTAGTAGTTAATTAATTACGTTTTTTCCCCAAAAATATTCCTAATTTTTTTTAACCACTACGTCGTGGTCCACCTTACCTTGATCGAATAATTTATAGTTTACCCACCGCATCTTTTTTTCACCGCTACAGCCCTGCACCAGATGGTCTATCCAGATGGTTTTTAAACCATTAGCTGCAGCATTTTAACTTTCTTTATATAACTTTCTTTAATACCTTTCTTTTCCATGGCAGTTTCTTTCAAGAAAAAGAAAAAGAAGACATGTGTCACTCAGCATGTATCATTTTTCTTTGCCATTCCTTTCGGCCATGAAAGTCAAAGACTGACCAGTGAAGATTTTAAGTTCTATGGAGAACATAGCTGAATGTCTTCAGGAGGATTTACGAAGTTCTGACAAGCCTGTGTTAACACACACCAAACTTTTCTGCAGTGTGTGTGATCAAGAGAGCGAGAAAGAGAGAGAGAGAGAGAGAAAGACAGGAAAAGGGCAGGCCATTCTCCAGTGACTGTGTTCATCTCTCTCTGATCCAGCCTTGATTCTAAGCCCTCATCTCCCAGTCTGCTATCTTTCTCCCTCTTCCTTTCTCTTTCTCTCTCTCTCTCTCTCCATACACTTGATCTTCTGGATGTCAAAATCGCCTTACAAAAGATGAAGGAAAGTAGCCGTTTGTGGGAAAACTTTCATACTTTTAAAGGGCCCCCCCTTTTTTTTTACTAACTAAAGTAACTAAATGACTGAGGTTTTCTTCTACTTGAAAACCAGGAAAGTTATAAATCAATTTCAGAAAGAAATGCTTTGTTATGGTGGTAATCATGTGGGGTTTGGACATTGGCAAAAAGGATTTTAGTTTAATAATACAGTGCCTTGCAAAAGTATTCATATCCCATGTACTTTTAAGTGCATTTGTATTCAACCTTTTTTACTCTGATACCGCTAACTAAAATCCAGTGGAACCAATTGGCTTCAGAAGTCATCCAATTAGTAGAGTCTGTGTGTAATTTAATCTAAAAAATAAATACAGCTGTTCTGTGAAGACCTCAAAGGTTTGTTAGAGAACCTTAGTGAACAAACAGCATCATGAAGCCCAAGGGACTCACCAGAAAGGACAGTGATAAAGTTGGGAAAAGTTTAAAGCAGGTTTTTAGGTGATAAAATAAGATCAAGTGCTCACGCCATCATCCGAGAATGGAAAGAGAATGGCACAACTGCAAAGCAACCAAGACATGGCCATCCACCTGACCAGAGGGCCTACCATGGTCATACAAAATGGGAATAAATTAAATGGAAAAAAAATGGAATTGGGAATAAATACTGCAGAGGTTCCTAGATGGATGAATGGAGTGCATTATGTACTGTTTACACAGACCAAGTAATGCCCTTGTTTAGTGGTTAGACAGGGATTTGGGATTCAGCCTTGTGTTAGAAGCTAGATAGAGTTCCCTTTCAAAAGCTACACTCGATGCTGCGTGAAAACGCTATGGGAACATCTTTCTGTGTTTCCGGTTGTGAAGCATGTGTGTATCAAACACGCCAAATCTTGGCATATATAACCTCGGTCAGGTGACGTCATCTGATGAAGCACACCTGCAGGTTATAAATAGGAGTGAACCGGAAACATTCCTCAGATCTTTTTGTCTTCAGGACCGTATTGTGTTTGCGTGTAATGTGTGCAAGCGAATTTAAAAGTATTAACTCACCGATATGGTGGAGTTTGTTAGGAGATCCGTAACCTCCGCGTGATATATCTCTTTCGGAGCACAATCTCCACACCTTTGTTTCGAGTGCTTCGCGCATTCTTAAAGAGAAACCGCGAGTTGCGTCGCATTCCTGGGGTTAAAAAGTGTAATCTGGCAGACATGCACGAGACGGGTTTCCCCCTTTCTCTCGCGCTCTCGCCGGATCAGGAAGTTTTCCATTCACTTCTCAAGCGCGCATCGGCACTTCTTGTGAATGGATGGGAAAGACATACTCTCGCTTCTGCGGGTATGGAGGAATTACTAATGCATGCGATCGATCGATCGCATATCATATTTGGCTGCAGAAGCGGGATTTTTCCCCAAGCGCTCAAAAAAAAATAAAAAAAGAATTTAGACGATAGGTTTCTGTCGGGTGGCCGGGGGGAGGAGCCTCAGCTGCGCTTTCTCTCTTTCTCTCTCTCCCTCCCTTTTTTTCGGCAACCTTCATGACAAGTTAACTCTTTCATGGAATAGCCTTATTCATCCCGTGTTTTTCGTGCCATCAACTTAGATTTATTCAAATATTGTTGATGCGAAGGCGCGGTTATATGATGATGTCCCAGACAGAAGAGACGCTTGTGGGCTATCTCTCTCCTGGGACATCATCCTCCCTGAAAAA
>JAOVVA010000027.1:12975490-12987334 GCA_028565275.1 Leiocassis micropogon | reverse complement strand
ATAACATAATGAATTTTATGATGAAGGCCTAATATGAGCTTCCCCTGTTTCAAAAGCTAGCAGCCGCCACTGGTCATGACGTCATAAGCAGAAGGTCAATAACAAAGTGCAGCTAGAGATTTAATAGTAGCTCTAACTAGTTCCGTGATCTGACCTAATTAAGCCAGCGGCAAATAGTCAGGGGCATCTTAAAATGATAATTCGCTGACAATACAGAACTCAATACACCACAATTAAATTATGAATTCCAAGTAGAAAGAGCAATTTTATGGGGTATGATACAAAGAAAGATATTCTAGCCAACTGAATTAAAATGGATTTCCAACATTGGGACAGTGTTGATGAACCTGAAGACACAGAGAGGTCATGGATCCAGCGCTGATTATTAGATTGGGTTTGACTACACTGCTCCTTTCTACTTAGGCTGACATCTCCAGTGTTATTGTCTTCAACAGGAGACCCAAGTTTCAGAGTCGCTTCCACCGAGGAGAGCTTTTGCCTGTGTTAAATGAGATCCCAAAGGGAGTGCGGGGCGACAGCACAAGAGGGGAGGGAACGGCATTATCTCCCTCGCTAATGAACGATTGTCTAATTTCCATCAAAAGCAGTCCGAAGGCCTAGGCTGCCTCGGCACTATCTCTCTATAAACACTGTCACGATAAAGGAATGTTAAAAGAAAGAGGGGGAGGGACGAGTGCGGGAGGGAGCTGAGAGCTGTCAAGAGGGGCAACATGGTCAGAGGGAGAGAGCTGGAGGAGGTGGAGGGGAGAAAAGTTCTCTTTTTTTTCCGTCTCTCGTTATCTTCCATTTCCTCAGCTCGTCCTGGCTACATGAATAATCTGAAAGTACAGACAATCGCACACCAGTGCAGGAGATAAAATACGGGTGACATAATATCAACTTCCTTCCAAGCCCCTTTCCAAAAGCGGTTATTAGAATATCAGCACAGGCAGTAATTAATTTCGGCTTTAATTACTCATGCTGCTCCTGCTGATTAGATCGCAGGTCTTAGATGGGTTATTAAAACAGCTGTGAACTGTGCTGCGTGTAAATTTCAGGGAAAAAAAAGAAGAAGTGTGTATTCATTTTCCCAGCTCCCTCTTAACCTGCTTGACGAATGTTGCGATTACATTTAGTGCTCTGAAGACACTGTGTAATATGACTGCGAGCAGAGAAGGCGGCCGCGATATCATCGGGCTCAGCGGTTGATATTCCGGGTTTTGTTTCTTGAAGGTCAGTAAGAGTTTGGAATTAATATGGCTTTGTGATATCGAGGGAGCACAGCATTAGCAGCACTTGATCAGGGGATTTCTGTGGCTCTAAATCAGTTCGAGGAGGAAACTGATAAAACGGGGTGTACTTTGTGACCTCCCAGTGCAAAGTCAAACTTCTAATTCCACAATTTGGAATTAGTCTCCAAAATGTATCCATCATGTGGAGGCAGTAGATAAAATAATCCGGTATAATTACATTTTTTTTAACTGTCACTATTGAATTCTATGCAAGTCATCTGCTGTTAAAAACAATAATGATCTCAAAGTGAAAGCCAACAGCTGAAACTGTGATTATGTGCAAAGTTTCAGCAAAGTCAATATTCACTCTGGGAAAATTCAGAGTAATGCAGAGTCAGGTTATGGAAGTGCACGGTTTTCTGGACGACTAATTCAGATCATGCAAATCACCTGTACACGTAGCTTATCAACTCGTCCAGTCCACAACCTCTAAGCAAACAATCAGGAGATAGAAAATGCAGACTAAACAAGTCGATACAAAAACACTGGGTACACTGTTCTTATGGTTGAATGTCCCACCTTTATACCTCCAGACGTATTGTCAAAACTAACCACCATAAGGCTTTTTCTTTTGTTGTTTCTCAAGCGTGAACTTGGTGGTTTTGGAGCAGGGTCTCTCTTCTTGCGCGGCAACCATTCAGGTCATGTTGATGTTCATGACAGGCTTGTGCCTTGGTGGTTCCTGGGTTGTTCTTGATCATTAGAGCCAATTTCTTCTCAGCTGAGGATGACAGTTTGGATCTTCTTGTTATCTAGAAATGGCTCTAAGAGACTTGGGTAAATATATTATCCTTTTTCTTAGATCTAGACTGAGCTCCTTGGACTTTTTCATTGTACTGTGCGTTCGTCAACCAAATAAGTGCTTTTTATGTTGGCACAGAAAAGCTATTATTAATAAAAAGGAGGTTTTGAGGCCTTTGGCTTGGCAAATTAACAAGCATTGTAGCACCTACTGATTCATAATCCCTATTGGCATGTGTATATTTTTGACTCAGTTTGCATGATCAAAAAACCCTAAATAAAAGAATATTTGTGCTCCATATTCTTGGGGTTTCCTTCTTTTAAAGATGTACAGTATTATGCAAGAGTTTCAAGTATTATATTATTTTAGTACAATAATATGATAATAATAATAAAACAACAATAATAACATAATGTGTACAAAACCATTCAATATTTCCAAACATAATTTAAAATGAATAAATAAATAACATTACAAAATAATATTTCCATACCTGTTAAGTATGAATTCTTCTGGTAACTCTGTCACAATTGCTTCTTTCTACAGTATCATCTATTTTCATCTGCCTCTTGAGGATTGACCACTTGTTCTAAATCGGATTAGGGTCTGAGGAGATTCCTTGCCCCCAAGAGCAACTTCTCCCAACCATCCAAAAACAGTTTGGGGATGAAACAATGCCTTTTCCAGCATGATGGAGCACATTGCCATAAGTCAAAAGTGGCTCAGGGAACAAACCATTGTATCTTTGGGTCCATGGCCAAGAAACCTAAACAAAGATGGGCAAACAAAAACCCACAAATTCTGACAAACTCCAAGCATTCATTATGTAAGAATGGGCTACCATCAGTCAAGATGTGGTTCAGAAGTAGATTGAGGTCTTGAAAAAGAATGGTCAATGATGCAAATACTGACTCTTTGCGTAAACTTTATGTAATTGTCAGAACTTGTAATTATACAGTACTTCAGTATACCATAGTAACATCTGACAAAAAAAGATCCAAAAACACTACAGTAGTAGACTTTGTGAAAATTAATAGTTGTGCCATTGTCAAAACTTTTGGCCCAGGCTGTATGTCGTACAATCATTTGTCTCCGTAAAAAAAGTCTAATTCAAGGAAATCATTAAAAGCCCAATTTTGCCATGCCATTCATGGTCATGATCAGTGTATGACAGCAATGGCTAAGTAATTTTAAACATCTGTAAAGATTTCCTAGAAAACGTCAATATCACTTTCTCTTTTTCCATTGCAGAATATTCAAAAGCAAGGTACCAAGGTATGATTTTTCACTTGCGTTAATAAGCCCATAATAAAGCACATGTCAGACAGGTCTAACAAAATCCCCATGCATCTCTTTTCTCATCAATCAAAAGTGTATTTATTTCAACTATAAATAAATATTGTGGTGCTTCCTGTCCCGTCTTTGGCTTATGGAAAGTCAGAACAGATCTAACAGCCCAATCTAAAGCACTCCTGCCACACATTCAGAACAGTGACAGAGGAAGATGTTGACGATAAGCCACAGTAATGAAAGTGGATGCCGAAGAAGGAAGACAGTTTATAACAAAGAGGATGTCAACCGGGGAAGATGTTTAAAAGAAGTTCAAGAAGGGAGATAAAGTCTTGAAACGATGCTATCTGCCGGATTGAAGAAAGCACTCAGGCGACTCAAGATCTCTTCCAATCACTTAATAGGTACGGCTCCACCCAAACCCATCCCTGCTTTATGTCATACGCTGTTTCCCCACTTGAAACACTCCATCAGTTCGTTTTATGTGTGGGAATGAGAGGAGGGGGTGCTGGGTCATAATAGTTCTGATACTGATAACACAGATTGCAAGCTTTTATCAAAGTGCCAATTCAAGTAAGCTTATCAAGATTCAATTAAAACGTAAACTGACCTTATATTTCTGTAACAGTTAAACTGTATTCACATAGACATCACCACCTACCACAGGGGAATTATTTACCACATGCATTAGAGAGATATGGGATGTTTATGTAGTCTTGGTTGAGGTTATCAAGGGGTCTCGCCAACTTAATCCCATCTTAAAAGGGACTTTTCTAAATATTGCATTTGTTTACTTGCATTATGAGTAATCAGTGGTGGTGCTGGGAGAAGAACTTGGGTGTGAACCAGGCCCAGCTTTTTTATACTGTGATACTTTGGGATACTGATGGGATACCGGTTGTGAAGCTCGTGAATACAAACTTGCCAAAGTCATTGTCATTGTTGAATTGGACAAAATGGTACAATGTCGATTTTTTCCCCCATCCAATACAGATGGTAAGACACACGTGTGTTAATCTGGAGAATTAAAAGATAAGTTCAAGCATAAACTATGCTCTGTCTCTACACATGGACTAATAAACTGAACACTGGAAAGGTTCATTGTTCCCCTGAGACATGTAAAGCAGTCAACTAAAAACGCTATTCACCCACTTCTGCATAAGTGAGCTCATGAATGTTCCATAGTTTCCTGTCCTTACACGATATGATCAATAGGGCAGAGTGTGTGTGTTATCCCTTCTATCCAGACAGCATGGACAATTTAACTCTCTTGGACTTCTGCCCATGGATTGCTGTGGCATCTTCAGGATTAGATGGGATGATAGGATGTGCTAATCTGTTGCACCACTTGTCATGTTTACTTGAATTTCCAACCCTGCCTCGGGTTCACAAAGTCCTGTTTAGAATCGGCATGTTTAATCCACATTGGCATAGTATATCCATCCATCCATCCATCCATCCATCCATCCATCCATTTTTTGGTTCCCCATTGTGCCACCAGGGCATGGCTTCACAGGACCCCTGAGGGTGTGGTGTGGTGTCTGGCACCAGAACATTATTGGATCCTTTGGGTGCTGTCGGTTGTGTGTTGGGGTCTCTGTGGACCAGTCCTGATTGGCCAGCATGTACCATGGGCTATCGATTGGGTTGATTTGGGTGGATTTGGCAAATTTGCAGGCCTGGTCTTTAACTTTTTGCCTGTTGCCTCTGACTCTTAGCTCTTATCCTGCGTGTTTTGATTCCTGTCTATCATAGCTAGTGTTCACATTTTTATTTGTCCTGCATCAGCTTTTCTGCGGGATAGAGCTGAGTGGGCTAGCCTTTACTCCTTGTGGGCGTAGATGGGCCTTGGGTGCTCATGATCCTGTCACCAGTTTACTAGTATATATAATTAATAATCAAGGTCATTTAATGCAACTGGCGATGGTGTTAATGTTATATGTACAGTAAATACTTAACATTAAATATTTTTATATTTTATGCAAGTATTTTCCACATAAAATAATAATCAGGCTGTTTAATAATGTTTCCAACATATTTCCATATTATTTGTAATTGTCCAAAGGAGGCTGAACATGCTTTCAGTATTTCACATTTGTTGATTTGCAGAGAATCTGATCAGAATTTTGGAAGCATCTGAATATTTCATTAACTCTGCTTTCTGAAAGTACAAAATATTAGGGGGATGTGTGTCAGGCCAAACTCCCACATCTTGGCTCCATGCACTCGTTCTATAATCCCAAAGGGTGCCATGTTGAGACTCTAGAGTCAAAGACCATCAATATCAAATGCACTTTTGATAGATCAATTTATGAAAAATTCATGTTTGAAAAATGACATCTCTCGTCCTTGTTTCTGGAGCTCCTTTCCAAATGGACAGCCACCATCTCAGCATGGAGCTCAGCAGGCCAATGGCCACTGATGAATGAAGCGACCAGTGCTTGAGCAGTTGTACGAGTCATGGAGGTCACAGGAACCCCTCTGAGAGAAAAGGCAATGTTGCACCTTCCCCACATGGTCAGAGAGAGATGCTCACTTATGGAGGCAAAGTAAGGGGTAATGAAGTACATTGAAGATTCAAAATTAATAGAACATATTAATAAATTATTTAACATATAAATAGGAATAAGCGTTCGTATAAGCATTTCACTGCACATCGTATCCAAAGTATATATGTATATATTTTGTGCTTCAGGGCACTAAAATATAATAAAAACATACCTACCTACTAAAAATGTTACTAAAAGGAAATGCAATATTTTGTTGTAAACAAATACAAATGGGGTTGTGTTATTTGCTTTTATAGTTGACCTTGAGAAAAAAGGTGGTCAGGTAAACTAAGGTGACTTGGTAGTATGTTAAAAATCTAAAAAAAGAAAGGAAAAAAAGATAAAACATCTATTTGCACCATTAAACACCCTTACACATGTACACACTTGTCAAAACTTTATATATCTTTATTTATCTACATCCTTAGCTAGCCAGATAACTAAACACTGCATTGCATTTTGTAGCCAGTTAGCTTAAGGTTATGAGTAAGGTTATTTCTGTAAGTTCTCTAACAACCAAGATAACATTAGACGATATTAATACAGTATATTTTGTAAGTAACACTGAGTGATGATCAATTAAGCTAGCTACAACCTAAATCAACATTGCTAAAAAGCTAGCTAATGTTAGGAAACCACTATTGGTAGCCAAGAGAAACAAGCCAAAATTGGGCTACAATTGAGTAGCCAATGTTTTTAAGTCGAGTTAATTCAAGCCTTTCTTTGTCACATACACATTACTGCAAAGCAAAAAAGGGTTCTTTGTATATCCCAGCATAACTGGAATCAGAGCACAGGGTCAGCCATGATACAGCACCCTTGGAGCAGATAAGGTTAAAGGCCTTGCTCAAGGGTCCAACAATGGCAATCTGGTGAAGCTGGGGAACTAACCACCAACCTGAAGATCAGTAACTCAGTGCCTTCACCCTTTGATATGAGGAGGTATCAAAAAGTTTTGACATTCTGATCTGGCTGCCTTCGCTGTATGTCCTCCCTCAGGCACCTTAAAATCTGGCAGGAGATTTCGCTATTGACACTCTGGCCCTCAAGGGCAAATTCTCGATGTACAATGCCACAGATGACGAAAAGGACAATGAGCATGCACTTGCTCAATGCGTTTTTTTGTCACAGAGACGATGGGCTCTTCTACTGTGAAAACTGTTGCTTGGTCTCAGGGTCATACCCATACACCCAGGTTTCATCACCTGTAATGATTCTTGACATGAAGGATGGCACGCTGACAGAGTTCTTGGCAGACTTCGACTAAATGTTCCTTCTGCTCCTGTTTTAGCAGCCTTGTTGTTGACGAACTTGGCAGCAACATGGCGCATGTTCAAATCACACGTGAGGATTGGCTGAAAGATTCCGTTTGACACACCAACAATGGCAGCAATCTTGTGGATTGTTTTCTGACAATCATCAACACGCACAACTTGCTTGAATGGTTTAGACATTTTTGGGGGTTGAGCTCATTGAAGATCTTTCTGATCTCTCGTCATTTTCCAGTGATGTTCTTCTTCAGTTCTTGAATCACGCGTACCACTCAACACACGTTTAACCTTCTATGGCGTGTCAATGTAGACTCGCCATAAACGTGCAGAATCATGTCAAACAAGTCTGTGGCAGATTTGCAGAGTTTCACATTCGCTTTGTTCTAACTTGCTGTCCAGGATGAAATTGCAGACGCGGTAACACACATAGTCAGAACAGAACCAGTTGCACAGCTTCCGATGTACAGAGGACGATGTCTTTTGGCACACTGACTTATGAAGATCGGTGCTCCCTGTGATTGTGCGTGCTGCCTTCTGCTGCCATCTGTTGGCGTGTTACAAAACTAGTCTTGACATTTTTTTTATATCACCTCGTATCAACAAGGTAGCTAACAGTTAGCTCTAATGATGATGTGCCAAATTGTAGGACGTACAGATAGTACAGAGATGCTAGCACTTGTGGTTTAACCATTGCACTTAAGATTTTGTTAACTTACAGGAGACTAGTGCTAGAGCAAAACAAAAAGTGAATAAAATTTACACAGGGAAAGATAATTCCCTGAACGGGAAATGACACAGGACCCTAAAGACAAATACCTTCTGTTGAGTCAACCTTACCATTTGGTATAAAATAAACCTCCTTTTTTTTTTTTTTTTTTTACTGTAAGGAGCTTGAATCAAACTCCATTTCCCAAACAGGACAGGACAAATGAGGTGATTCATTGTAGAGATGATCTAGATGGAGGGACACAGGCTGGAATTTCTTGGCTTCGCTGTTTAAACATAGACAGAGATAAGATTCAGAGACAATAACACAGTTGAGGTGGTTTGGCCTCCCCGTAGATCAGCAGACGGCCGGCATGGCGAGCTAACCCGCCTTTGGAACACTCAGGCAGGATTTCCTGTGCACTGAATTTACTAAATTTAAAGACTGACACCAATAAAATAAATAATATTGTATGAATAAAATTATTATCTAATATTAATGTATAATAATATATAATAATACAAAAATATAATAATATATAATAAATAAAGTGTGATTGTAAGAGCATTAAGTCGTAAATCCAACCACATACAGCAGAAATAGTTGTGATCAGTTGAGGAACGTGTATCTCATATTTATTTCTTGTTTTGCTCTACATTTTAGGTTTATGTATTTACTGGAATATGTACGTAACTAAATACATCCTTTGCATTTAATACTAGCAAGCACTCACTCATTCACTCATCCATCGTCTATACTGCCCTATCTGGAGCCCATCCCAGGAAACTTATGGTATGAGGCAGGGTTCACCCTGGATGGGGTGCCAATCCATCGCAGGGCACGCACACAGACATATAAACACACCAACCACACAATAAGGGCACATGCATGACACCAAGCACATGCAAACTCCATGCACACAGACCGAAAACGGGAACCGAACCCAGACCCTGGAGGTGCAATGCGACCTACTAACCACTAAGCCGCTAAGCCACTGTGTCTGCTAACAAACAATTACAAAAAGAAAAAACAGTACAATACAAAGTCCGGTAAACATGAAAATGGAAAAATGCGTGCTTTGAGTTTTGATTACTTGACATCAAAAACCTACGTCACATCACACTGTAATAAAAATGTGAATATAAATGCTGTATATATTTGCAAGAGCACCTTTTTTGTTAAAATAAAGCTGATTGGGTTGCAAAAGATGAGTTCCACGTCTAGCAAAGCAGTATGGAAGGAAATAATTACCAGATAAAAAAACAGATTGCACTAATGAGATGAGCGTTTGACTAGGATTCTTTACTCGACCTCCATAGTGTTCTTCCGTCCACCATCCTGGAGGGAAGAAAAAAAAGTAATGCAGATTTATAATTACACCCAGTAATGCACCATGAAATTGTTATTGTGGAATACCTTTTTGAAAATGTTATCAAACTATTACTTTAATTTCTCTCTCAAGAAACTGTTGCACGTGTATGCTGAGTAAAGCGAGCACTGAACAGCGTTTTTTTTTTTCCTTTTCCTGTTTGTGCTTCCGAGATATGGCTCCTTTGTCAGACTTTTTTATTACACTTTCCTCTTTCAGTTTCTTCCATTGAATAATATGATGATTTAAAATAATGTAAATCATAATGTGATGCAAATCATCACCGTGTATCACTGACACTGGGTTACTATGGTGGAAAAAAAAACAAAAAAACATACATTTGTAAAAAAAAAAATTTTTTAACGTTGTTCCATGATGAGTCGGCTCTCGGAGAAAATGACCTCCCAGTTCTGGTGATAAAGTTCTAGCCAAAACGTGCTATCTCATTCAGGACGTGACTCATTAGAAATGGGTGTATGGCGTGGAAGCCGTTCTCGCTATCTGCCAGCGCCTGGCTCGCAGACTGATAAGCGGCTAATGCAAATGTCCTGATAAAAACTCAATGCAAATATTTATGATATGATATTCCCCGGGAATTATGCGCGGATAAAACAAAGTGCGTTATTTCTCCAGACTCCTTTTCAGGTTTGCCAAAAAAAGGTAGCCTTTCGGCTTTGGGAATTTTGCATTCCTTAAAAAAAAATTTAAAAAAATTGATTGGGCCCAAGCATTACGTTAAGCTATTTGTTTGTGGAGGAAGGTAATTAGTTACTGTAATTACAGCGATGACAGTTGGTAAATTGTTTTTAAAGCATTACAGTGCGCCTGTGCCAGAAGATTGCAGTATTCATTTTAGGATTTAAGCAACTGCTTGGGGAAAAAAAATAAATCCACTCTGTATTTTTTTTTTGAACTACAAAGCTGCCATTTTCTAAGCAAAGACATTTTTGAAAATGTCTATAAATTTGTACTAATTGACTTTTTTTTGGGGCCATTCGTTTGTTGATCATGGCCGTGCCACACAGAGGATGTCTTCTCTTCTAGAATCGTAGCTTAAAAAGTTGATACACATGTTTGCGTTCGCTTTGTGTATTTCGTTTAACATGGACCTTTATGTTTCGCGTCCAAAAGCTAATTGCTGGTGCTGGCGTGTGAGCCGCCATGATGCGTGCATGCTTTTAAGCATTTATTTAGCTCTGCCTTTTGATCGTTTAAAGAGTTGATCTGCTTGGACTGTCGAACATTTGTCTCCATGGCCACAAACAACTCAAATAGTAAATAGTGCACTATATGGTAATTAGGTGACTAATTCAAATGGAGTTCTAGTAATATTTGATTGGTTGTCATTACACACTTAAACAATTTGGGGTTCGGTGTTAGAAGAAAAGAGTTAACAATACAGTAGGTTGCTATGGTTATTGTTTCTACAACAAAATTAATCATCTTCCTGCAAATACTGTACATGCCTCGAATGCTTTATTCCTTTTATATCACAGCAATTATATCCAACCTAATACTTTTTTATTTATCAATAAACAATTTTGTAAAAAAAAATAAAATAAAAAAAAAAGAATGTTATTTTCTGTCATTTTATATTTAGATACATTTAAAGATATGGAACGTCCAGGTAAATATAAAACACATTTTCTACTTCGAATAACATATTTCGTTGTTTCTTAATTTCTTATTATTTATGTCGAGCATACACCATAGAATTTACAGAATTACTATAAAAAGAATAATACTAGATTATACGTATAATACTTTATACAATACTTTATGAGTGATTTGGCCTCGCCATAGATCAGAAAACAGAGATAGATCAGAAAACCATGTTCAATATTTTTTTTATAGTAGTACTTTTGACATAATTATTATTTATTCAATATTTTTATAAACTGTGAATTATTAAACTTTCTTTCGGCTGCTCTCGTCAAGGGGACCATCCGATCTGCATACAACTTTGCCAAAGGTTTTATACTGGATGCCCCTACTGATGCAACTCTCCTATTTTATTCAGGCTTTGAACCGGCACTGCATGAAGTGGTTGGGTAGTATGTGGTGTGGCAACCCTCCGGCAGCAGGGCTCGAACCTGGATCCTCAGATCCCCATATCAACAATTATTTACTGTCATAATAAGAGTTACTGCTAATGGACTCAAGTTGTCAGAGTGGCTTACTGGTTAGCACTGTCATCACACCTCCAGGGTTGGAGGTTTGAATCTCACCTTCGCTCTGTGTGCATGGAGTTTGCATGCTCTCCCTGTGCTTGGTAGGTTCCCTCTGGGTAAACCGGTTTCCTCCTACAGTCCAAAGATATGCAGTGTATATGGATCGGCATTTCCATATAACCCATAATATATGATTGTGAGTGTGTGTTTGTCCCCAGTGATTGGTCAGCAGCCCATCCAGGGTATACCCCCCTTGTGCCCTAAGCTGACAGGCTCCAGGCCCTCATCCCTTAACAGAATAAGTGATATTGACAATAGTTGGTAATGGACTTAGATTTTTGCTCCCACTTCGGACCTCCGATTCCACTTTCATATACGCATACAGTGGTGTGAAAAACTATTTGCCCCCTTCCTGATTTCTTATTCTTTTGCATGTTTGTCACACAAAATGTTT
>JAOVVA010000027.1:12935965-12954262 GCA_028565275.1 Leiocassis micropogon | reverse complement strand
CCATCCATGAGTTTAATTTAAAAACAAAAAATTTAATGTTTATGACACTTAAATCCAATTTGCATAATAATTTGGAATGCAGTGTACAATGTCTATATATCTGATTACATATCATTCATGATACTGTATGTATGTATTTATTAATTTATTTTTCCCATATCTGAATCATGCTGTCTGACAGCTCTAGGGCTCGATCCTGAACTACGGTTACTGCTTGTTCCATGTTTTTCCATTTCCTCAGACATGTGAAGCTGCATTCTACAAGGTGATGCTTGAGAAGGGCAAAGATATCATGTGAAAGATATGTGATCAGATATGAAAAAGAATTATGTGAGAAAATAACTAATCTAAATAAATAAAACCTAATACCATATAAACCGGTCAGTCAACATTGAAAAACATTGATATTAAAACTATCCAAGTTTTGGATTCCCCCTTGTACCACCGGGGCACCGCTGACCCTTCAGTATGTGGCTCCGCAGGGCATGTTGGGTGTGCTGTGGTGTCTGGAACCAGGATGTTGACAGTGGATCCTTTGGGTGCTATGTGCTTTGGGGTGGAGCCTCTGTGGTCTCTTTTTGCCAGCCAGTTCAGCAGCCTTGGGCTGTTTGCCTGCTAGGCCCTGTGCATGGTGTGGTGTGGTGCACTGGGTGTTCTGGTGCCTTTCTATCATGACCAGCATTGAGTTTTTTTCTGTGATTTCTTCTGCATTGGCTTTCTTGTGAGATTTGACCAGATGAGCTGTCCTTTGGTCCCCATGGACATGGGTGAGCCTTGGTGGGTGTCCATTATCCTATCACCAGTTTGCTGGTATATAATTGGTGAAGAATGTTGTTCAGTTATTCTGGTGGTGGTGTTGATGTGATGGCTGGTTTGTGTACAGTACACTATGTTAGGGGGATAAACTGCTCAGTGAATGAATTCTATGAAGAAAAGAAGGAAGGAAGGAAATCTCCAGGACATTTCATAGGACATCAGTACATACTTCAAAAGCGATGCACATGTTATAAGTGGACTTATTCTCATGCTGATGAATTCTTAAATCTGATTGGTCAGTAGGTGCTTAAACAGCAGCTTTGACAGCAGTGTTGGCTGAAATTCAAATCACAAAATTATATCAATTTGCTCGTTCTAACATCTGGTCAACTCAACTTTAAACAGATTTAATAAAACGACACCAAAAAAATGTGTTATTTCAGAAAGACGTACAGTTTGTTCATGGCTAACATAAAACTTTATGTAAGGAAATATTTTAAAACATTTATAAAAGAAATGTCTCTAGTGTCAATTCTTTTTTCAGACTGCTTTTCAGTTTCCAGTTCCCATAAATTTTCTGTAATTCATTTCAGAAAAGAAAAGTAATAAAAAAAACAGAGTCTGGTGAGAGAACAACTATTAATGTTATTTTCGAAACACACTGTATTTTAAGATTTCACTACATACTACTTTACATGTTCCATTCTGACATTTTCTATTTTCTTTCCCATCGCCTTTTTTTTTCTTCCTAAAGAGCACTTCAATACTACTTTGCTGACTGCACTTCCTTTTGCACATACGTACAGCGAGCTGTCTGATCTCTCTACGTCTTTATGTGAAACAATTAAGGGGCTGTCGAGTGAGGTCAAACAGAAACACTGTGAAAGGAAGCTTGAATGCAAAATTGATTTTTTTTCCCCCCATTTATTCATTTCTTTCCCCCGTCCTGGTCCTTTAAAACACTGAAGTGTGTGCTCTTTGCCCATGTAAAAGGAACCCATTATCAAAGCATTACGATGCGATTAGACTGACATTTTCTTAAGAAAACCAAGAGCGGAGAAAGCAAGCGAGAGAGCGGGGGAGGGGGAGAGCGAAAGAATGAGTGCGAGAGAGAGAGAGAGAGAGGGAAAAAGAGCATTATGAAAAAGGAAAGAGGGACTCCAGATCTTATCACGAGGCTAGCACACATACTGATCTTTGAAGCCGCTTATTACGGAGGGTGCTAAGAGGACAAGCGGGCCGGTGTTCAGATCAGAGGAATGTTCGTAAACGCACCTGCTAGATTTCGCTATCGTTGCACGTCAGTCAGCATCAGCGCTCGCAGGGGCACTAACATTTTTTAATACCGCGCCGTCCTCGTCTCTCATCATCGACGGAGGCAAGCTCGCGTCTTAAAAACGGCGATGAAAATGATTTCAGAAGAGACAGGGGAATGTTTTGTATGGCAGAGACGCTCTTTTTTAGATCTCAATGCTGGACTGTATGGATTATTACAGTGACGAAAGAACTTCTTCGTGACTGCGAGTCGATCGTACACAGGCATAGCATTTTTAAAATGGATGAAACTTTAGTGCTGATCAATTAATTATATCACGAGGTCTCATCAATACGGTAATAAGAATAATAATAAGAATAATAGATAGAAATGTTACACATACACAAAAAGACATATAGCTTTATATACAGTATATATATATATATAAAAACTTGGATTTTTCCTGTTTTTCTTCTCGATTTAGTCACAGCCAGTTCATACCTACCAGCCAGCTCTCACCTGTAATGCAACTACTGTAACATCTGCTTCCGCTGAGACACTTGAATTCCAGGCAACCACAGCTTTGTAGCCTTCAAAGCTTCGAGCATTTTGCTATTATTTATTTTGCTGTTTTTCTTTTAATAAATCATATATAGAGCTCAGGATTGTGTAGTAAAGAGTGACATTTTTTTTTCAGCACCAAATATGCAATATGATGAACTGAATATTATTTCATTTGAACCAACTTTACAAACATGACTGAGCAGAAAATTTGAAAATGGGTCACATAGGCAAGGAAATCGCACCGATACACATGATCACATGTTTTTTTTTTATGGTTGTTTTCAGTTGTTTCTATGACCAAAAAAATCACAATAATAATACTGTAATATGCTCATATTGATAGTTCTATATTTTTGTTTTTAAATCATCATTGGCCTACGGTATGCTGTGTTGCCGGCACGTATCTGTACCGCTTGTGTTTTAAGTTAAACTTCACTCCCCTCACACTGAAAGGAAAGTGCAATCTGCCTTCTCACACTTTTACAAATATCTCAGAAATCCTTCCACCCCCTTTATAATTTAATTCCCCCAAATAGGCATTATTCTGGACCGGCCTATAATTTTTTTTTTTTTCTTTTCGTTTTTTAGCTATTAAAAATCTGTTTGTGCTTTTTCCTGTCGTTTCACTCAGTCACACAGTACTCTCAAGTAACAAGCAGAGGTTGATGGGGCAAGAAAGGTGCCAAGTGAGCCTCACATGGAGTCGTGACCTGTAATTAAAGGAAACCTTGCCTTAAACAAAGGCACCACTAGTGAACCCTCATAACACATTTGTTTTCTGACACTAACATAACACAATCTGCAATATATTATATACCCATTTCACAAATTTCCAACACATATCTGTTTAAATCTGGACATTTGATACTAAACATATAAAACGTATCAAAATCAACTCGTATGAAAGGATAGAAAAAGTTCCAATCAGGTGTGAGATGAGACTTGAGCTTTTCCTTCGAGATCATTTCGCTTGTGTTTCTCGCTATGCTGATCTCTATAGATACCCGTACACCTCCTCCTCTTATCCTTCTAACATGAATTCTCTTCTTTTTTTTTCTTGTTTCGCCTTTCCACATTTTCTTCCTGTCTTCTGTATTCTTCCATCCTCCTGTCCTTGTTTTCATGTCCTCCTGTCCTTTCATGTTATATATGTTACATAGTTGATTTCTTTTCTTTTCCTCCTCTTCTCCTTTCCCCTGTTCTCTTCACTTCTCCAGTTTTTCCCCTTCTACATTTCTTTTATCTCATTTCCTTCTCTCCTACTTCTCATTCATCTAATTCCCTTTCTTTCCCTTCCTCTACCTCTCATTTATTTATTTATTTATTTTATTTTTTAACTTTAGTCTCATCGCATTTTTTAAAATCTTCTTTTATATTTCTGTGGCCCCTTTTCTTTTCTGTCTTTTGTCAGACATTTTTCATTTATTGTTTTTTTTTTCTTCTTTTCTCCTCAGCTGTTGTCTAGGATCTTATCTCATATTTTCCTTCTCTTTTTTTTTCTTGTTTTCCTTCTTTTAACTATTTTATTTTATTTTTTTCTCTTCTCTTGTATATTTGTGCAGTCTCTTTTCTTTTCTTCTTCCTATTTCGTTCCTCTAGTCGCTTGTCCTCCGCTTGTTCTTCCCGTTGCTTTTCTTCTTGTCCTTTCCTCCAGTCTATTTTCTCCTTTCTTTTCTTTCCACCTATTCTACCTCACATTTCTCATTCCTTATCTGCTCTCCTTTTTTTCTGTACTGTTTTACTGTTTTCTTGTCTTCTGCCATCTCTTTTCCCCTGATCCTTTTTCTTGTCTATTCCTCTCATTTCTTTTTTTTTCTTTCTCTTTCCTGTTTTTTAGTCTCATCATCTCTTGCCTATTCCTTTAGTCTCTTTTTTTGTTCTTTTTTTTTTACCTTTTAGTCCTCACAGTCATTTAGACAAAGCACTAATTAGCAGTCAGGCTATATTTTAAGGATTTACAAAATCGCACTCGTACAGGAGGAAAAGATGAGCAGCGGATGAGGAGAGGAAGGTAAGCTTATTATGTCAGCTGAAGATGGATTATTAGTTGGCAGAAGCGACACCTGTTCTTGACTGGCATCCTGCGCTAAAGGTCATCTCGCTACAAGTAAACACATTTAAATGCCCTTTCAGATCCTTGTTTACAACGGCGCTCTAATAAATAGCACAGATTACATTATGTGGCAGAGGCCCAGAAATGTTTACTGCACAGTTCCAGTGTTGTGAAAAGACACAGCGAGAGTGTGCTGGTTGATACTGTTGTCTTTTTTTTTTTTTTTTTTTTTACGTCCATGTCGGCAGAAATCATCACTCAGGCTGTAATGCCATGGTCAGGCTTGTTAAGAGGATATCATTATCATGAGCTTTCGGCAGTAAGCTGGAGATTTAGTTAAATATAGTGTCCTTGTTTTGTTGCCCTTTTTTTTTTTTTGTATTTTTTTTTTTGTTTGTTTTTTAACTTGAGCCGATCCCTCCCGTGACAATTCTCTTGCATGGAGCAGCCAGCATTTGCTTTCCTTTCACAGTCGCAGCCAATCTCAAGACTAGCCGGGCCTGGGGAAGCAATTTAGGAAGAGACTTACATGTTTCAAAGCTTGCTGGGAATTGTGGAGCAGGCGACAAACCAAAGCATTAAAGCTGAGACACTCACCAGCATGCTGTAAAGAGCTGGAGCTCGTCTGCTGGAGAGATATTTAACGCCGAGAGAGATGGAGATGCACAGATTTAAGAGAAGTTAACTTTAGCTTTTTACGTTTTTGATCAGCAGGAAAAAAAAAAGTGTGGAGCTGATTAAACATCAGTTTAGATTCGTGAGGATATAAACGTTTTAGATTGCCTCAGATTTGGAGAAAAAGCACTGCATGAAAGACTTTATTCTTTCTTTTACCCCTGCCAACAACTGCTTATGTATTAAATAATATCATGTCATGAAATTCATTCATTTATAGCTACGAGTAGCGTTCAAGTCAAACCGGGACTTGTGATGACATGAAGCATAAAACCGATTGACATTTACAGAAGACTTCAAACACAGTAAAACATAGTAAAACATTAGAATGATGAAAAAGTTATTGAATGATGATGGTTAAGTTGTTACCATCTTGCCAAAGAGATGCATCTGTTTGAAGAGATGGAACTGTACAATCAATCATTAACGAATACCACTTGCACATTACAGGAACTCAGCTAGGAGTTATTGCCACGTACCCTGTACAGTCCTGACCTCACCCCAAGTGATCTCCACATTTCAGTAGGCGGTCTGATCACGGCTGAGAAAACGTTCTACCTTGATGGTATCCAAGCACTAGTGAAACACTATGATGAGTGCATTAGTGTAGCAGGGGATTATATAGAGAAACAAAGGAGAGTTTTTACTCTCATAACTGTGTTCTGTCATTCTACACAATGAAATATCCCGGTTTGACTTAAACATCACTCGTACATTAAGAGATATCAATTAGTGTAAATTACATATAATTTTTTTTTATGTAAAATTGAAACCTCTTTTCGAATCAAAAGTCCCAGTTTGACTTGAATGTCATGAACAGTTGTTCCCTCAGCAGCCTCTCTCTCTCTTTTTTGTGAGAGAACTGTTCCTATTGTGTGGAACTGAAAGGTTTTATCCATGTGTGTTCCAAAAGACTGACAGCGGAGACTCCTTCCAAAAGTGCAAAGTAAACATTTCTTCCCAGAAACCTTCATGTATTCTCTATGTGGAGCATCTGAAGTGCTAATCCATGTGGAAGTCGTTACTAAAGAAACGATAGCATATTAAACTAAGGATTTAGTGTCTGTTACAAGAAATTAATCGACAACTTCTGACCAATCAGAATCGAGCATTTATCATCAGCGTTGTGGTATAACAGAAATATTGCATCATTATAAGACATGATTTTTAAAAGAAAAAATTCATTTCATATATGATTTCTACATGCTTTTATACAATAAAAAAAAAAAACTAAATATAAATGATAAAGGAAATTCCTGTTAATGGAGATAGGACAATATCACAGACAATGAACGCACTACACAAGATATACATCATCATTTATGTATTCTTTCACTCTACCACAAATCTGCCGCTCCACCCATTCATCTTCCACTTCAGGATTATTTATCTACTTCTGCTTCTCAGAAAGCACCGATATAAACCTTAACAATGATTTTTGTTTTTCCACCCACTCAGTACATCTTGGCTCCACTGTATTTCCAGTCCTAATTAAATAAGATCATGTCTTAATTAAAGAGATCATGTCACACTTGCTTACTCGTGCGGGCGGGGAAAAAACAGCACCGAGCACGAAAACTCTTTTTTTTCCCCCTCTCTTGCCGTGATTATTGTGATCACGCTCGCCCATCGGTGTGCGATAAAGATGAGATTCATTTACATTCTCTGTAGGAGGGAAACATTGTTATGTCCCTTGGCACCCGGAGCCCGTGGCTATCTCTGCGCACGATCTCGGCAACGTCTCCATATTTATGGAAGCGTCTTGTGTCTCTGAGCAGATCGTCGAGAGCGATAAGACGAAAACGGATGAGGAAATAATTGCTCTCTTAGGTGGGAAGTGTGACACACGGCGAGCGAACACAATAGTGAGACTCATTTTTAGATGCAAAGTTCCAGGAAAGCCAGGGAGGGATGATGAAATGGCATGTACGGGATGGAGCAAGAGCTGCAGGGAAGAATATTGCTTTTCTGTATGGTATTAATAGTAATGTGGGGTTCAGGTAAAGGAAAATACAAGCTGGCAAAAATAAATCAGGACTTATATTTGTTAAACAGGAAGTGAGGAAACAGGGGTATAGAGCAGGAGTTTGGGGAGGATTTGACTTGAGCCAGTCAACTATGTTCTTCACATTGACTGGTGAACTCCTTTCAGCTGTCCTACTTGAGGTCATGGTTTCTCCCGTAATGTCTGATGCCATGACAATTTACACATCAGACATGTTTTTTTTTTCCTTAAGAGTTCTCAAGTTTATAATTATGACTAATGCATATTATATAACATGCCCATAATACTTTATACTTAGTTCTGTTAGCAGGTCCATTAATGTAAAATCAACACTCTTGCTACGTATGATCTATTGTATGTTTACCTTGTTTACCATGAAAAATAATAGAATCTTTAGAATCTTTTTCATGAAATTAAAATAATTGATGAATAACACCATGTCACAAACAATGCACTCTAAAAGTAATACCACAGGAATTTAAGAACCTTAAGAATGTAACTGTTATGTAAGTCGTTTTTGTTATCCCTTACTGTAAATTATCACTCCATTTCCGGCTGTAGTTTTGAGTGTTACAAAGCGCTGACACTTGAGACTCCTTCCAAAATAAATGAAATACGGTCTATCAAAACTAATGTCAGAACTGACACCGTCGAACATGGACCAATGTCTTTTGACCAATCAGATTCAAGGATTTGACAGTGTAGCATTAAACAATTTTAAATCGCATCTCCAGGATCGAGGGTTCGAATCCTGCCATCGTTTCTGTGTGCATGGAGTTTGCATATTCTCTGCATATTGGTGGGTTTCCTTTATGTACTCTGGTTTCCTTCCACAGTCCAAAGACATGCAGATTAGACCAGTTGGCGTTACTGAATTGCCCATAGTTTGTGTGAATGTGTGTATGTTTGCGCCCTGGGATAGGATGACATCCTGCCCGGCGTGTATCCTGCCTTGTGCCCCAAGTCCCTTGTCTGTCCCAAGTCTCATGAGTCTGTACAGGATAAAAGGAATAGAGAACGAGTGAGTGAGTAGAAGAGTAAAAAATAAATTGTTTAGTCAAATCTTAAAATTTTTAACAAGGAATAAAGCATGTATGAGATTTTATATATACATACATATATAGCTAATACAGAGTATATATACTGTATAAAACAAAAAGCTTCATTCAGACACACAAACCACACCATTTCACTTTAATCTTTTCCTTTTTTATGAGAGAATGATCCCCTGTTTCTATTCAGTCTCAGGCGGAAAAAACATGGAACATGTAAGTGTTAGCCCCGCCCATCAATCTCATCTTACATATTCATAACTCCTCTCAAGTGAATTCTTACCATTTTATAGTTATAAGTCTGTATACTGAGGTCTCAGATGTGGACAGGATTTATTCAAATAATTTGACATCATTACTAGATTTGTGCTTGCATTCACATGTATATATATATACGCTGTATATATGATGAGTTATGTTCCATGTCTTTCGCCTGAGACTGAATAGAAACAGAGGATCATTCTCTCATAAAAAAGGAAAAGATTAAAGTGAAATGGTGTGGTTTGTGTGTCTGAATGAAGCTTTTTGTTTTATCATTTATAATTTTTACAAAATTGTTTGCAATCCCTTGCTCACTGGAATCCCTATGGCTCTCATTTGACTGGCATAAAATGCCTAATACTTTCATTTCTCTCCATTCCGTCTTCCTTTCCCCTTCTTCCTGCCCCTTGGTGACATTTGAGGAAGAGCTGGCCTGGGTCAGGCTGTGGAGAAAAAAAAAAAGAAAAAAAAAGAGGAATTTAACCCCAGGAAGAACTTAAAACATTGGAAAATGTCCTCTCTGATTCAGAGGCGATAAGTTCAAATATCAGTCTTTTCTTCTCCTAAACAGGATGTTATTGCTGTCCGCTCGGTCTGCCAAAGCCCGCTGACCCACAATTCCGTTCTGCCTTTCAAAACGCCACCATTTCAGAAAGGCATCCGTGAGTAAGGATGTCACGAAGGTTTTCCTAATGTCTTGTTTGGTCACCCAAACAACGGTACACAGCCTGCAGCCTCTGCGGTACGGCGGGGTGGGGTTGGGGGGATTTTGTGTGTGAACGCGACTGAAATGACTTGCAAAGATTATATGCAAAGAGAAAGACAGACAGAGGGTTTGGAAAAAAAAAAATCAAGAGCTAAAGAAAGAAAGAAAGAAAGAGAGAGAGGGTGTCATCTAGTGGTTGTACCAGCTAGGGGGGGTGAAAAAAAAATAACACCCATAAAAGAGAGACAGAATATGTGTATCACTTTGATCTGTATTATTTGTGCTGCCAGTGTCCGCTTTTGTTCTCAGATTCACTCCGGCACTGATTATAAGAATAGCGTTCGAATATCAATTAATTAACCGTGCAGTAAGTCGACAGATTCATTCTACATACGCATCAGATTGCAGCAGCAAATGAGTTCTGCAGCAGGGGACCGGTGTGTGTGTGTGTGTGTGTGTGTGTGTGTGTGTGTGTGTGGGTGATTATAATCTGACATGTGTGTTTGCAAATCTTTTAATTAAGCCATGTAGGCTGTATGGAGGCTCTAATAGAACTGTATCATGTGTACAGTAGTGTTACAGCCAAGGACGATCCGAATGCATCAGAATTTCTTCTTTTTTTTTTTTTTCATAATTATCCCAAGACATGATGACCTTGAATTTTTAGGCCTTTATAGAAAGGATTTTGATGTATACAAGCCCTCGAACACAATCAGAATTCTCAACACAACCTAAAAAAACATATTTTACACCATTATATAATAGTTTTTCTTTTTTTTCCATATTTATGTTTAATATCATGGGACTTTATTGTCTTACATTACATTTTCAACAAAAATTAATAAAAATTTTTTAATTTAAAACGCATCTATATCAATATTTCTATTCTATGATGTATGTGTGTGTGTGTGTGTGTGTGTGTGTGTGTGTGTGTGTGTGTGTGTGTGTGTGTGTGCGTGTGTGGAACAGCAACATCAAACCATTCAGCATTCATGACAGAAAAGTACATTATTTTAACCGATAACTGTTCTTTTAAATTTAATATTAGAAAATATTCCAGCTTTCATTAAATGTAAATTAACATTTTATTTTTAAATATCTACCACAATACCAGCAATGTTTATGTTTACATTTTCTCTTTTTTTTTTGTCATAGTAACAGAATTTCAGAATCTGGCACAAAACACTTAAATTCAATACAGGAGTGGTGTTGTCTGGTGTTGCATGTTGTTGTGGTAATGATGAGACTTTGGCGATCTAAAAATAACTCCATGTAGCTTCATAATCTGCTATATCCTCATTATTTTTTATTTGTTTTTTTTAACGCTAAATTGAAAGTGATATATTTTATTTCTGAATCAGCCATTGTATTACAGTTAGCCATGTGTACAGGACAGACAGTATTGCGTATCGGCTCCTTTACATTTCCCTGATAATGAGCATCAAACCTCCTGCCACGTTTAAGCAGGTGAGTCAAATGAAAACCGTAGAAGTGCATGAAAAAGTAAACATGTGCGGCTGGCCGGTTGTTCTCAACAGCCCCCTTGTACTTGTGCTACAGTATCTTAACCTGGTACACGTTTATGCAAAAATAAGGTTCCGATGAGAGTTGCCCTCATACAGGACAGACATGACATATCGCGTCCTTTAGCGTCCACCACATTCATTACACCTATATGATTACACATTTATGAGTGCCTGCCCCTCCTTCCCCCACTATAGTATGTGTGTTTGTTTTCTGCCACTGCTAAATGCCAAGTCCCCTAGGTTGAACCGCAGCCTGGTGAGGGTTAAGCAGACTCAAGCAAAGCGTTAAGCTCCCAACAATGAGAGGCGGCACATGTGAAGGGGAAACAATTAAATTACGCCTTGCATGAAGTTTGCTTTTCATTTTGGGAGGCAAATTCGGCACCACGGCTAATCATTATGCTGTCGAACACGATTCGCCGAAAAAATATTCAAGAGCTTTACGTGCCTCACTGCCCCTTCTGTATTGGAAAATAATGGGCCTCTATCCAATTAAAAACTGCATTAAAATCGAGGGAGTGTTACGCGCACTCCGCCGCTATCTTTGCGATTAAAGGCTTTTCTGCTTGTGCAGATGCCGACTGGAGCTCGCGCCTCGTCGCTGTCGAGCTGTGCCATCATCTGCCCGACGCTGGCACCTGGCACCGTCGACAACGCACAAATTACTGTTTCCCTCAGTGTGTGCAAAAACACTGTGAAAACATGCCTTTACCGGCATTCAGATGTAGAGATCTTTCTGGAGAACTATGATTTGCAGGTAAAAAACAACACAAAACAGGCCTACAGTATGTGATATGTAATCAGACATCAAACATAGTAATCAGTCTGCAATAAAATGTGTACGTATAAAATAACATGGAACATACAGTATATCAAAGACATGTATTGTTATATGCAATATATTGCTTATTATTTAAAAATATATATATAAATAATGCTTTATGACATTTAATACTGAGCATTTGCTCGTTTGAAACGAGTTTTTAATCCTAAACTGCAAAACAGACAGCTGCATGTAGGTGTGTATTTATTTATCTATCTCTTGGCTTAACACCCCCACAAATACGCAACAACACACTCATAAATATACCATAATTACATATTAAACCGTAATAATGTGGCTTCATCACATCTCAGGAGATGAGCGTAACTACAGAAACCATTTTACATTCATATTTATATTAATATTTGGTTTAATTTCCATGTGTTATATTTAAAAGTCTTTTGGCGACATTATATATGTATATATATATATATATATATATATATTAATTCATAATGAATCTCTATATAGAAATATACAAAGTTCTGTATTAACATTGAGTGTATTTATTTCAACATTGACTTGACTGCGTGTGTGTGTGTGTGTGAGAGAGAGCGAACAGGACAAGTAATAGTTTATCATTATAGACGATAAGTGTAAACGTGTTTTATACTGTAAATGATAAATCAAATATATTAAGTATGTAATAACCTTGAGATAAATATAGTAAACTACTGAATTTGTAGGTAGTTTAAACATACTGAAGTATCATATCCTCTGAAATTCAATTAAATACGATAAATAGTTAATAATCAGCTGTTTTTCTTTTAAATGGGTAAATCAGGTTAGATTTCTATATAATATTTGACAAAACACAACCCTGACTCATTGCTGTATCGCATTGTTCAGCTTTTAGTGGCGGTAAATGCTCCCATCTGGTGGTACACGGGTGAATATGACATCATGACTTAGTGTTTCTTTTTTTCATTTTTTTTTTTTTCTTTTAAGATCTTTTAAAATCACTACAACTCATAATACCTGTGAGGTAAGGATAAGGGAAAAAAATATGAGAAAGTTCTCAGACTTTAGCATTCATTCACAACCTCAATTCCTAAAATGCAACCGAGAGAACAATGGGCCGATGCTGGGTGACTAAAAGCTGGCATCCACATTAACTTTAAAAATGATATCATTTGTTTGGTCTGTACAGTATAAGGTTAAGTGTTTTTATTATCTTCAGAAGAGAAAATAGAGACAAAATTCTTTTTTAAAGGCAAAGGCAATCACAAGTGTTACTGTCACACAAAGTATAAGAATTAATTGGATTCATATGCAAACTCGAGGCATGCAACTCCGGTTTTCCAGTGCTCAAAAATTATTTTTAATTAATTATTTATTATTTAAAATAAAACATACCTAATACTGTTTAATGAGTTTAACCAGTTAAACTATTATTTAGTGTAGAGTATAAATTCTGCCCTTAATTTAAAAACATTGATGGATTAATGCTTTTTTTTCCCACTGAGAAGCGACACCACATGTCCAGTGGACACCACCAGTTCTCTAGAGGCAACATCACTTTATTCTAAGGACAACGCTATTTTTGCACTTGGCAAAACCACTTTTCCAGTGGGTAACAACTGTTTTCTTGCGGTAACAACACTTTTCCAGTGGTCAAGACCACTTTTCCAGTGGACAACAACAGTTTTCTAGGAAAAACACCACTTTTCTAATGTACAACAACAATGGGCAACATAGGTTTTCCAGGGGCAACACCACTTTTCCAGTGGACAACAACAGTTTTTTAGGAAAAACACCACTTTTCCAGTGGAAAACAACAGATTTATAGTTTAAAACCATGTTTTTAATAATTATATACTCTGGATTTCTTGATGAGGGTATAAATTTAGTTGTTTAGTTGTGACTTTTTGATTATTATTTTTTTTTCTATTTGTGGAACTGCAATGTCACTTTCAAAAAATAAAAATAAAAACAACTTATTTCTATATATACTGTATATATTTTTTTGTTTGTTTTTAATGTTCAAATTGTATTTAAGGTAATTTTAATGACCCAAAAATACAGTCCATGCAATCATGCAGTACATGCAGTCACCACAGTAAAAGCATATACACTAATAAAAATTCAGTACATCTACTTAAAAAGGCAAAAGACTCAAGCAGGGGTGCTGCTCAGCTACCAAGACTTTCTCGTTAGCATTTCATACACTGATTGCACTTCACATCACCCTGCAAATCCTCTTAAGGCATGCAGTAGTGTTTCCTGCCTCTGTGTGTGTGTGTGTGTGTGTGTGTGTGTGTGTGTGTGTGTGTGTGTGTGTGTAAGAAAGATAGAAAGAGACACAGAGAGGTATTTGTAAGCCCAGAGGACTTGCTTATCTCACCAGTACATGCATCTTTGTCTCTCCGGAGTGTTTCACTTTTCTAATTCTTAAAGAAGCAAAAACAAATAAAGTTGCACAAAAAAGTGACATGACATTGACAGTGTCCCTGCTGTGTTGAACAGGCTAAAACAGACTGCATGCCAGATGATGCAAACTGGTCAGGGTTTCAGAACATCATCTATGACTTAATAAATTAAGAAGACATCCATTCATTGTCTATACTGTTTATTCTGTATGGGGTTGTGAGGGGCCTGGTGCCTGTCCCCGAAAACTCAGTGCACCGAGTGGGGGCCATCGCTCCAGACAAACACACAGTGACACTCAGCATGTGAAAGGTAAGCAGAGTTCCCAGAGGAAACCCACCAAGTATGGTGAGAAAATGCAAACTCCTCACTCAAACCAACCCTAGATAAGATCAGCCAACCCTGGAGGTGCAACCACTAAGTCATCACGCTGCCAAAGACAATTGAATAAAAATAGGTAAAACTGCCTTTTCTTTACAGTTAAACATATAGATGTTTGTGAGGAGTTTAGTCGACCTTTTATACAAAACATGTAGGAATTTGACTGATATTGTTACATTTTGTACAACGTGATGTTGGGAAGCGTTATGACCCAGAACCAGCTCTAGCCCTACTGTAATGTAACTCCTACAGTAGTGCTTTTCCTTGTCAGTCTTTTATAATGCGTTCATACTTTAAAAAGATTGTATGTACATTACAGGACTCGATTACTTGAAGATTTAAATCTGTACTACATAGTATAACTTTACAGTTAAAAGATTCTTAAAGTACAAAAGATAATTGATCAAGCCTACTGACAAGCACAGGTACCTTTTTTTTTTAAATGAAGCGAAATTGGATTTCACCAGTTCTAATGTTTCATACAAGTTGGCATAATTTAATCAGTAAACATATAACTATAAACTGTTTGTATCCCTTTTTAATATTTTTGTTCTTTAAATGTACTTTTATTCATTTATATACAAACAGCGCACCCATGTGGTCAAATAAATAACAAACTTACATTATTGTAAAACTTTCTGACAGAAATTAAAGCTATAATTTCATTTAATACTTTAAAAAAAAAAGAAAAGAGGAGGGGAAAAAATAAAATGCAAAGAATCAGCCAGATTAGCATACATTTTCGCTAGTCATGGCTAATAGCTGTTATATGCTAAGTATTCCTTTATCTGAAGTATAAATTTGATAAACTGGTAAAAAAAAAGAAAAAGAAAAGTAAAAAGTATGAATGAAAGTTTTTATTTTTGGTATTTTGTATGGAATGTGCAACAACAGGAAAATGGCTGTTCATTTGGCTTTGTTTTTAAATTGTTAGCATTGCTTTAGCTAGACATTGGTTTAACATTCCTTGGACTAAAATGTATTATTATTATTATTTATTTATTAATTTTTTATTGGTAAACTTTGCTCATGTTCATATGGTTAGATATATGGGAATAAGACAACGTCTGTGAGAAATAAAGTGGGAGTCTATGGCAACGTGAGGTTTGCAGCTATAATAGGGCAATAATAGTGGGGGGAAAGACACTCCGAATCCGAACTTGGAATGTCGGAGCAAGGCAGGGGTGTGACCACTAAGTCACCTCAGAAAATATGGAATTGATATTGCTAAAAAGACTGCCACCATGAAGTAGAAATTTGTTAAACTTTAAAAAAAAAAAAAAAAAAAAAAGACAAAATTATTTGCCAAATGACTGGCAAATGACTTTGTGGTCAGCACTGTCTCCTGTCACCTCCAGGGTCTGGGTTTCTGTGTGTGTGTAGTTTGCATGTTCCATGTGCTTGGTGAGTTTCCTCCGGGTACTCCAGATTCCTCCCACAATGCAAAGACATGTACTGTAGATTGTCTAATTGTGAATGTGCGAGAGCGTTGACCGAAGGTTCCACCACAGCTGAAAAATGAGAATAAATACAATGGTAATCACCAATGGCCTTCATGGTGCTAGATGGATGGATGGATGGATGGATGGGAAAAGACGATTTTGTGTGTTAACATCTTAATAACCAGCAGATTATGTTAAATTTAGCTTATTTTCTAAACCAATCATCTTTTAGAGTGACAAATTCCCACAAATGCTTCATTAACAACCTCCAAGTCTACACAGGACATGCCATACATTTAATGCCAAAGTAAGGCAATGTGTATCAGCTGCAAGTGACAGACCAACAGTATTCAAGTTCAAGTACTGGCTGTGGGCGTTCAACATGACATTTTTGGTTGGTTGTGATTGCACCAAACAGAGGGTTTTTTTAAGCAGACACAGACACAGAGTTTTATCATCATTTGCATAAGTCAACAGGCAAAACTGCCTTTTTGTTATAGATGGACATATTAAGATATTTCAAGTTCATTCAAGCCTTTCTACAAAACATGTGGGGGTTTTTTTGTTGCGTTTTGTACATCATTATTATTATTACTGTTGTTGTTAATTTGTTATATTTTGATCAGTAAACTTTTCTCATGTTCACACGGTTAGATATATGGGAACACTCAAAAATAAAAATATTAAAAGGCAAGCTTTCTGAGAAATGAAGAGTGAGTCTATGTAAATGGGAGGAGTAAAAAAAAGTAAAAGAAAAAAATGAGGGGGAAAAAATCACTCCACCTTTTAGGACTTAGGTCAGGTTTCGCAACTGTAAATGCATTTGCGGGTCGGGAAATTGTAGTGTGTAAAAGACTCTTTTTGTAAGAATTCTTTGTATTTGGATTTACACAACTTAAAGTTTTTAATTATAGCCAAGAGTAGTCACAGGATAATCACAGGATAATAAGGATGTCACAGAGGGGCAGGATTTTAATTAAAGGAGGTAAGGTGGTGAATGAGGAGCACTCTGAGCTGGCTGATGTGCTTATAGAGGATGGGGTGATCAAGGCAGTGGGATCCGAGCTGCAGGTGCCGGAGAGCGGGACTCGGGTGCTGAATGCAAGTGGGAAACTGTTGCTGCCTGGAGGAATCGACACTCACACACATATGGAGCTGGAGTTCATGGGCACTGTGGCAGTGGATGATTTCTGCTCAGGGACCAAGGTAACAGAGTCTTTCCCTTTCAACATAAGGGTAACTGAGGCTACAAAAAAAAAAAAAAGAAATTCCACTCTCTCTCTCCGGTCACTTTAATAGGAACACCTGTTCCCCTGCTCATTCATGCAACTATCCTGTCGGTCAATCCCTTGGCTACAAGTCACACAGTTCAGTTAGATAACAATAATGTGAACTTTGTGACTTTGACAGTGGCATGTTTGTTAATGCCAGAACCTCATTTGAGAATTTCAGAAGTTCTCTGAAAACTTCAGAAGTTTTCAGTTTTTTTCACAACAGTTTTTAGAGTTGGGGAATAAATAAATAAACAAATAAACAAACATGCAATTCTCCAAAAAAATTTCCCTCTTGATAAAAGAGGGAAATGGGCTAGGGAATTATTTTTACAGTATAGCTTAAAGAAAGCCTATGGTAACACAAATAACTCTTTGCAACCATGCTCAGCAGAAAAGAATTGCCAAATATTGTATTGCTAAAACATTTCTTAAAATTTGAACTAATGTGGCAAACTTGGTGTTATAATAATAATAAAAATAATAAAAATAATAGTGGTTAACAATGTGGCCTCACACATCCAGGATCCAAGTTCGATCGATTCCTTTGGGTCTGTTTGCATGGAGTTTGCATGTTCTCTCAGTGCTTCGTGGGTTTCTTCCAGATACTCTGGTTTCCTCCCATAGTCCAAAGACATGCAGATTAGGCTAAGTGCCACTCCCAAAATGACCATTGTGTATATGTGTGTGTGTGTGTGAGTGTGCGCGCATGAGAGAGAGTGTGAGCACCCTGCAATGTCCAGTGTACCCTGACTTGTTTTTGAAGTCTCCTGGGATTGGCTCTAGACCTCCCCCTGTCCATGTACATGACAAGCATTATAAAAAAAAATGAATGAGAGAGTTAATGAATTATTATTATTATTATATTTTTAAAGGCTTGTAAGACTTTATAAAAATGACAGTGTAAAAATAGAAGAGTAGACATGCAAAATGGAGAACATTTATATAATCTTTATAAATTTGTAAAACTGATGATGTGTGTGTTTTTTTTTTATAGCTTTAGTATGGCATAATCTATTTTTAAATTTGATGATAAAGAAACAATCGTGGCATCTAACCGACAAAGAATTAATTTCTTTGTCTTGTTGTTGTTGGTCTTTCGGCTGCTCCTGGCAAGGGGTCGCCACAGCGGAATACCCAGTCCGCACTACAACTTGGCA
>JAOVVA010000027.1:12877807-12908241 GCA_028565275.1 Leiocassis micropogon | reverse complement strand
TGTTCCCGTAGCGTTTTCACGCAGCATCTCGTTCCCGCCTTTTCAGGGAACAGGGTTACAGCAAAGTAACCCGAGACGCTTTCCACAAATCACACTTAATAATATAATGATAATGAAATCACTATTTAAAAACTGCATTTTGTGTTTATTTGCGTTATCTCTGTGTTTAACATTATTAACATATTAACATTAGTCTGGTGATCTCAGTAATACAGTATAAGTGTCACAAATTTCAAAATTCAGGAAATTCAGGCAAATACTTTTTCACGGCACTGTATCTGACTGAAGAGTTGTACTAAAATGACCAACATGTAAAATGACCAATTTATTTTTATTACCTTGTTTGTCATTATAAAAAAATATATACAGTATGTCATTAAATTTCACTTTTGTCTCTATACTTTTGGTCACCAATGTAACTACCAAACAAAATAGTTTCTTTTTTTCATAATGTAATTTTTGTTTTTTTTTAAAGCATAAATACGTAATAAAAAAAGAAAAAGAAAAAGACATAAAATGAGGTTTTATTTTAAGCAAAGAAAATAAGGGTGAACTTAAATAGCTTTTAGTCCAATACAGTTTGATCAGGTTTTTATAACCGACATACTTTCAGGTTTGAGAGCTGAAAATCACATTAAATGGTAGTTACAATGTGAAATTGTGAAAAATCACTTAAGCCTTATTAAACAAGGTCAAGTGAAATGAAAGTGGGTCAAAGTATTCAAGTGCTGCATGTTGAGGCGGTTTGAAACTTTTTTCAAGGAAGACCATATTAAATGTTTAATGCAATAAAACTGTATGACTGAGATTTTCATTTCTTTATTCACTTAGCAGATTTGATAGTGATAGCAAAGGTTCTGTGTTTGTGCATATACAGTAATAGTATATAGCTTATTTATTTGTAGTGGCTTATAAATGAAGCCAAATCTAATCCAAGTGCATATTTTGCAAGTTCTATAACTAAATAATTGTTATTTTGATTAAAAAAAAAATAATAATTCCATATTAACATAACCTGGATGTTTATTTTTCTGCTAAACTTTATTGATGCTTAAATATAAATACAATGTACATTAGATCATAAATAATCCAAACAATTAGTGTTATATACATGAATACATTAAATAGGTTTAAAAACAGGTTTCCGTTAATTTTCAAGTTAATTAGTACACAAATAAAATTACACGCATCTGAAGTAGTACATTCTGTAGCTTATACAGCTGTTCAAAGATATATTAATATTACATATACAAATACAACATATTTATAAATATATAATAATCAACATGTACAATAATACATCTCGTGGAAAAGACAATGTTTAACCGAACATAATGTTAATGTCTAATAAATATATGAAAACATTCAGCAATGCGAGACACAAGCCAACCTCAATTATCTACATGTAGTAAATGTTTAGTCTGTTTGTTTGTTTTTAAAAAGGGTCCTTTAAGGTTTTTACAACTCCAGATTAAGCCTAATTTTTTCAAATAAAGTCTAAAAAATACAAAATTATGGACAATAGGGCCACCATTTATTTGTGTTCTGATTTTTCTTAGAATTCTGATGTTTTTCTCAGAATTACAACATTTTTCTCTGATAAAACATTTTGAGATTAAAGTCAGAATTCTGTGGGAAAAGTCAGACTTTTTAGAAATAAATAAATCTGAATTTTTAGCAAAAAAAAAAAAAAAATCTGAATTTTGAGATTCAAGTCAGATTTCTGAGAAAAAAAAAGTCAGAACTCAAAGACACTTTTATGGTGGCCCTAACCCTGTTCTGTACAAAATATATACTAATGAAGTCTATAAAACTTGAAAAAAAAAAGGCATGGATAAAAAAATTACCTGGAAACAAACATTATATCTTATTCTCATAGTTGTTGTTTTGATAACGGAAAATGATGGGGAACCAAAAGTTGAGCTAGCAAGAAAGAAGAGAAAAACAATATTTTATTAGCATTTTAAAAAAATATCCAATCTAGAAAAATTCTGGCTATTTTTTTCAGAAGGTTACAGATGAGAAGCAGAAGAATGCATTGAATTTAACAAATACCTCTCAGAGAAAAATAACAACAAACACGTGTATTTCTGTCCATTAAAAAAGCAAACCAACCTGTTTGGCGAAAGATTTCAGGGTCCTTTTTGCATCCTTGGCCGTCCATTTCGATCTTCGTTTCAGGATCTTGGCGTGAAGTCCGGCAATCCTCTTCTCGGCTTCTTCTGCGTAGAATTGCTCGGACACGATGAGTCTCAACTGACTGAGCTTTGAAGACACCACAACCAGAAGAACCAGCACGCCAAGGATGACTAACAGACTTGGTAGTGATTTGTTGAGCCACAGTTCTGGTGCCGGCAAGCACTTCTTTTCAAAAATGGGTACATCGTAGGAAAAGTTATAGACATTTTGACCACGTTCCACATTAATGCCGATAAAGAAAGTTCCTTCCTGAAAGAAATGTTTGTTTTTTTTAAATAAAATTTAAACACTCTGAATCACTGAAATTAAAACTAATGTGTAAATATAGATTTACCTCCACTTTCAGTAACACCGGAACATGGAGTGGCTTCAGCTCTTCCAATCGTTTGCTCAATACAGCGATAATCCAATAAATAAGAGCATCGAGGGCTACAAAGAAGAGCCAGGCCAAACTATGGGTTATAATCGACAGGCTAAATTTCATCATGGTTTTCATATCCTTTTTGGTTATATGCGCAGAGGGAACAACGATGTAACGTTTCGACTCCTTCTTGGTTAGAGGCAAAACTGAAGGCTTTCCCTGTAATCTTTGACTTTCATCATACTTCAAGAATTTCTTTGTAATTAACACATATTTTTGCTTTCGGTTCTCTTTCATGCGAAACCTCCTCAGATAAAGCACCGTCGCAATAACGAGTATCAAGACCCCTAAAACTGGAGATATTTTCTTTCCTATAGATGATATTCCATCAACCACAACCAACACACTCTCAGCAGTGTTGTTAATGGATTTCCGGGCTTCGGATATTTTCTTCACGAACTCTCCTGAATGCACAATCGGCTTCAATTTAAAGTAAGTGTCATAAGAGCCACCCAAAAAATTGATCAGGCCGTTTTTGAGATTGACCGCGACCCATTTTAACATGGAGATATAGTTGCTGAGGGGTGCTAGGTCAATGGCAAAACGTTTTTCCTCCAAATTGCAAATAAAACTTTTTCCAAGTCCCTTCAGGTTCATCAGAGTGTTCTGGATCGTCAAGATGATCACTACTGTTGTCCCAGCTGTAAGAAGCTGTTTCTTGCCTTGTTTCAGGCTGATGGACATCAGGAACAGAATTCCAAAACAGCGGACATTTGGAGAAAACCACATGGCTAGCGTAAGACAAAGCCAAAACACTGCAGTGGTAGTAAGTGAGATCTCAGTGCTAATTTTTAAGGGGAAGCGGAGACCAAGCATGAAAAAAACAGCCAAAATGAAACTGGTGATAAGGCAGGAGATAAGCAAAAGGAACTTCTCGCTCCAGGTCATTTCGCTCTTTGTTGTGTAGAGCGTAGAAATCCTGGATGAAGTTGTCTTCAGGCTCATTTTCAATTTGTGTAAGTTCATTGTTGGCTTCTTCTGAAATGACAGCAAAATGTATCATTATTAATGTAGCGATACTGCAGCAAAAAAACAAAAAAAAAAACCAAAAACAAAAAAGGATTCATAAGTGTCTGATGGAAGTCAGCTGGGACAATCAGCTGTTTTCACAAATTGCATAAGTTGTTGAACGGAGTCTAGCTTTGTGCAATTAGTGTTACATGATCCCAAAGCAAGTAGTTTTATTTTTGGAATTTGCAGAGGTTGTTGAAGGACAAACCCTGCCAAGCATACAAAGGACAAACCCCGTGAAGCATGTTGGTGGTAGCATGCTTTGGGTAAACTTTAGGTCAAGAATGAGTGCAAACAGAATGGAGACAAATACTATTATGAAGGAAATTATGAAGGAAAGGGTTGCAGTCTACAAAAGGTCCTCAGATTGAGGCTTGACAATACCTCTAAACCATTAGTCAAGCCTTACAGTAAATGAAAATCATTGTAATAACCCTAATGAAAGAGATAATTCGGTAGACTCCTAGACATCTCCTAGATAGAACAAAAGCATTAAGGGATTTAATTAAGAAGCCATTTACTGTATCAACATACAATATATCTCCAAATTGCACCCAATTACATCTAAAACAGGTGGTAAAAGCAAGTACTCAGTAGGGGGGTAGGGGATATTTATGCAGTCAGGCATTTCTGTTTAATTGCAAATAGGTCTAAAAATCTTATGAACATAAAGTAACTTTTGACTTCAACATAATTAACCACTTTTTGTAACTAAATGAAATAACAAGGAAATTCAGATGAGCTTTGAATATTGAATATTTATGCAAAGCATTGTTTTATTCCATACAGTTTTATCTCCAGGTTGGAACTATATATATATATATATATATATATATGTATGTTACATTAGGGATTGTGTTAAATTACACTCCACAGTTACAGTAATTGTCCCAACAGCCATCCCATTATTGTCAAACAGCTATAAAAGATTATATCATAAAAAAGTTCTCTCATATAATTTGATTAGAATTATATTCTCATAATCTTTTAGTGTGTTTGAAGTGTTTACCTACCTCACCTGAGGGGACACAAGCTGAGCTGACACTGTTCAGAGTTCTTGAACAACAGAGAAATAAAGTTCCTCTTCGACTTTTATTGAGTCAAAACCTAAATGTTTAGTCACATTCATGAGGTCTCATAAGACGGAACCACAATTACAAAGCTGTTTTTAAAGCAGGAAAAAATGACCATTTAGAGTAGTGCCAATGTTGTTTTCACTTCCTTTTTTTCATAAAAAAACAATACAGCCAAGTCATGATATTTCACTATAGGCCTTTTTGTCTCTTTTACATTAATGCAGTACGTTATGGTAGAGCATGCACACACAATCTATCTTAGAAATACTTTTAGTCTTTATTTAGTATGTTCTCTGTTTATTTTTTGTCTAAAGTTAATGTTAGGTACATATTTACTCAAATCCATAGAATCGTTATCTAAGCACGTGAACAGTTTGACAGCAAAATGGGATTATTACATTTCTGCAGTTTCGAGGAAGAACAAGGTTTTTGAATTAATGATAGAGAATATTTTGTGAATGTTTGCTTTGATTCACAAGGGTACTAAACAGCACTAATGGCAATATTTATGATTATCTCAGTGTGAATATTTTAGAATTTGTTCAAAGCTATAATTTCACCTCCCACAGTTTTGTCACAATAGATAAATCAGCCCGTATCTGTGTTTGTGTTTTTTTAAGTATGCCATTTACGTAGCATGTTGGTTAAATGTTGGTTAAATTTTATTAAAAAAATGTAGCAAAATGATGCTTTGATTGGGATTTTGCAGTGTTTCAAGCAGAAAGAAGTGGCAGCAAATTAGATCAAGAAAAAAAAGTGTTGAGATTTGTTGCATACAACATGTAATATTATTTATCATAATAAAATTCTAACGCTATTTAAATATTGTTCCTGAATCATAAGAAAAATAATACAAAATTAAAAATAATACAAAAATAAAAAATAATACAAAAACTTCAAAATGTTGAATTAAAAAATTGTTCATGAATCATAAGATACACTAAAAATATTACAAAAACTTTAGTTTACTACATAATGCTTTTCCACCTTGTGTGTCAGAGAATAAGAATTTTACATGAATAAAAGTTTGAAATTGCATTTGTTGTGTTTTGCTGTCAAATGATTCAAAGGCTTTTATGATAACAAAACGTACAGACGTTTTCAGTATTAGAAATGTGCTTAATTTTAAACAGTGAGCTACAAACACTGTAAATCTGTTTTAATTAATTTTGAAGATTAAAAAAACATTTTAAAAATATTAAGATTTTTAATGTTGCCTCACTTTTTAGCTATGAATTATGAGAATATTTTGAGAATAAGGATGTTTTGAAAATCTAAACACCACATACATGGTTCTGGCTAAATGCAGTATTTGCTCTTATTTATAGGCTTCTGCTTTGCAGAGTACACTTCAGTATCGTTATTACTGTTCATTTTATTCTACCTGTAATTCTACATTTTTTGTTTCTGTTCAAAACGAAACAAAAGAAGGAAATAAAATGTTTCTAATTCCTAGACAATAGAAGACATCATAGTTTCTCAGTAATAATTTAAGCAATTTCCCTCGGGGATCTTTGAATTTTTGGAATCTTGAATAAGACAAGCTGCATTTCTGAGTATGAATGAGGGAAAAGAAAGAGAAGCCAGTCAAAAGGAATGACTGTTTATTACTGCTATAACATGAGTGATAATTGGAACTTGTTTCATTTGCAATTATGTACGTGTTGTAACCATTTTCTTTTGTTCCTTAAATATTTCAATATAACACTTTTAAAATTTCTGTTTTAGATGATGTATTCCTGAAAGCTACTGTAATGAAATAAAATCATACATCATAAGTTCTTCTCATGTTGAGGTGAACAGTCCAAACCAAAGATTCCAACACACAGGTTCAGTGTAATATCCCTTTTTTATTGTTTAATTTGAAAAATAACTTACATAAATCTCTGTACTCAACCATACTTAACCAAGACATAGCCTCGGCATGAACACATTGTACCAGAAAAAAAGAGAATGCATTCAAAAAGGGTGTAACATGTCTTAATCAAGTGAGACATTATCCCAATTCCGTGCGATCTTATCTATAGATGTCTGCTCATGTTTATTTAATTTTTTTTTTCCAAATTCCATTACTTATGACATATAATATATACAAATGTCAAATCAGAGAGAGAAACTATACATATCTTGGTAGAGAAAAGAAAAGATACTGAATGAACACCAAAATAGATTTCGCTTTACATGGAAGAGGAATAATGTCTCTATAGAGCTCCATTCTGATATTATACCTAGAAGAATCATCTCAAAAATTTTAATAATTACTAAAATAGAAAATAAAAAAAATAAAATAAAATAATGGGTCTTGGCTTGTAAGTAAATGAAATAACAAAAATATATTAAAGGAACTTTCTGAAAACTAAGCAAGAAGACAAAAATCTAGAAATTTCTATTTTCTATCATGTGGCAAGTTTTCATGTCATGCGAACGTCCATGTTGTCCAAAAGTCTTGTGTGGAAATCTGCACTATGCAATACTGCAGCTGTCCATGAGATGCAGGAGACTATTTGCAAATCAACTGTGGGATCATTCCTCCTGAATACTAATGGGACAAGATTTGTTTCCAGTATACAAAATTCTCTTCTTTTTCTTTTTTTATTTAACAAAATTGGTGGAATGTTTTGTTCAAACCCAGCCAAATTATCTTGAAATTCAATCAGGGACTAAAGAAACAGTTGACATGCACTGTACAAGAAATTGGAAAAAAATAAAATTAAATAAAATATTTTTGTTTTTCTTCCTTTCCAAATTTTTATCAAAACATGCTGTGTTACTGCACGCTGTGCCCAAGCCATGTTGCAGAAAATCCATTTCAACATGCTTCTTAAATCGAATCAAGTCGGAAGAAAGTACAAAAAAAAAAAAACACGCAGGGCTGTATGATCAGCCCTGCGGAAACATCGGAATGGTACCAGAGGGGAAAAATCTTATAAGAGCAGCAAGAATTACCCTGGGACTAGGGAGAGGAAAAAGAAACGTACAATTTGCACATTATTATCTCAGTAAGGCTTCTGCCTTCATCAGTGAAATAAATAATACATATTTTTTTCAGTTTCTTTTCCTCACATGAAAAGGACCTTTTTTTTTTTTCCCCTAGTAATTAAATTCTTATGTCCTTATTTAATTATAATGTCCATAAAAATACAGTATATGCCCTAGCATGGGCTTTAGGATAATAAAACATAATTCCTAATGTTTTTTTTTTTTAATTCCACCATTGCATTCACTCCCCATGAAAACCATGCATTGTGGAATTTTTCTTTAAAAATAATAGAAATTTTCAAAAAATGGCTGATCTGTTTTATTAGTTTTTTTCTTCTTCTTCTTCTTCTTCTTTATTTTTTTGCAAGTTGCCATCTCAAGAAAATATTTATTTCTTTAAGATCAGCTAAATTTTGTCCATGCAAAAAAAATAATAAAGTCCCTTTGAAATTTCATACAATATCAAAAAAAAAAAATCATTCCAAAACGTTCATCCAGGCAATCTCAAACCTTCTCTTTTCTGTTGATAGTACCCTTCTAAGTATTGCATTTTTGTTAGTTTCTTTTTAAAAATCTATAAACAGTCTCGCTTGCGATCGTGTGCATATCTGGGGAGTGCAGACAGTTTAATACGAACTCATTCCCATAGCACAAACTTTGGGTCTGTTTAAATGGCATGACCCAAAAAAAAAAGAACTCTCCCCAAAACGTTCACATACAAATGAACAATGAACGATAATAGAAGAGAAACGAATGAGCGTTGTTATTATGGGCTTGTTTAAAACCCCATGGCTTAGAAAAGGACAAAAACAGGTCCATTTTCTTCGTCTGCCTGTTCCCCCGATTGTAGGGGTTGCTCTCCATGCTCAACATGTGCGAGGATTTAGGTTTATTTATCTATTATTAGTATTATCTTCATTTTTTTTTGCGAGCAAACACAGGACTGCTTTTAGTTTTCACCCCTAAGAAACAGGCTCAGAAGACAACACCAAGCATGCAGTGTGTGTTACTGGGAAGGGGCAGCAGCTGGCCTCAAATCTCAAACTCCCACCATTGGGATGATGGATGATGCTACAACAACCAGGCTAGTCGCTAGCGCTGTGCTACGAGCGGCCGAACGGCGCAGAGCTGCTGTCCAAAGACGTCTGCGATGCTCTTCGAGTCAGAGGGGCGAGCGTCGGGTCGACCAATGAGGATGGGGGAAAGAGCTTAAACCAACCAATGACCATGTTGGACAAGTCCAGCTCGTCTAAAAGTATCTGAACGGCACCCATAAATGATTTGTGGTCCATTCGGCCGTAATCTCCCCACACGATAACCTGATGAACAAACGAAGAGAGATGAAGAGATGTTATACATCTAGTGACTTCATCTGCAGTTATTGTATGGAATCAATCTTCTTGGATTATGTATATTTCTTTTAACCATGGCAGGATTTCTTGGACCAATATATCGCAAAATCTGTATTATATTCACTAAGGTAGCAAACTCACTTGTAAGACTTTTCCCTTTGGACTCTCTTCGAACGACAGCTGCTGTTGATAAAGGGGGTCCAAGGTTTTGCGAGCTACTTTCGTTTTCTTTTTCGCTATGCATGCGCCGTTCTCCAGCATGTACACCTTGACGTAAGGGGCTAAACACACAGAGGAATTGCACTCACGTTAGATAAATGCCTCGTCTGGACATCATAGCATTATGTTTACAGATTTATAATCCGATCGTACCTGGCAGTGCCTTAGATCCTGGTTTACCCACAAGGCCTCGGGCCCGAATGACCTCCACCTCCAGAGCTCCTTTCTTCTCCACCATTCCGATCTGAATGTCGCCTGGGCACAGAAGTGGAGAATCCAGGATTAGGATTAGGTATATGCATATAGCATTCCATGTATAGTACCTAACTCTTGGAAGGGAGTCATCTTTGTCAAACAGCCTGGTTTATTTTTAGTACTCACCCATGGGAGGTGTAGCCAAAGTCTGTCGGCCGACTAACTGGGCGGGGCCTAGTCCATCCAAGAAGTCACTAAACTGGCTGTCCGCGGAGAGTCGCACTCCAGGAAAGATCAGGCTACAAGAGAACCAATTTTTACTGTTAAGACTTTGACACCCAGAACAAAATCCTAAATAGTTGCCTGACAAAACATTTATGTTATATAAGTATGTGAGTGTGTTCGTGTGCGTGTATACTTACTTCCCCTCTGAGCTGAAGCTATTCATGCTGCCATCAGTGGACTCGCGGCTAGCCTGCCGTGTCATTCTGTTCCTCATCTCCACGGCCAGACCTGTCTCGGTGCTCCTCTGGACAGTGCTGCGCAGTTTCTTTCCTCCTGCTTCTAAACAGAGGCACAAAGAACAAAAGGAAATGGCAGTTATTACACAAGTTCTACAGATAGAAATAGTGTTTCTTGTCATAAAGAAAGATAATAATGATGCTGATAATGATTTTTCTCAAAAAAACCACACAGAAAAAAACCACACCGATATATATTCCTATATATTAGGAACACAACAGAGGGGAAAAAGAATCACGGCATAAACACTTCAGGACCAAATATCAAGGCTTTCTATAAATATATCTTAATCTTTTTTAAAAACAAAACAGTGCTGCAGGAATTCTTTTTTTTTGCACCCCTACACCCCACGGAATATTATTTACTGTACATTTTTCACCCTAAAGCGTAATAGGAAGGGCTTCACTGATAATTACATAAAAAATAAAGTGGGTTTTGGATCTAAATCATCCTATTTGCTTGTTAGAAAGGGTTTAAATTCCATAAAGAAAAAAAAATAGTATGAAGTAAAGGATCGGGCTGATTTTTTTTTCTAGCCCAGAATGTAGCTTCATATGTCCGAAACAAGGCAAGATTTGGTATCCATTGGAGTCAATTTACAAAAGCAAGCTTCTCTGATACAACAAAATACAACTTAGACAAGTAGAGAAATGATATACAGTACTCTGCAAAAGTCTTAAACCACCCCTCATATCTTTATTTTAAATGAAATAAAATCATGTCAATTAAATTAAAGAAATAGGTGCAAATGTTTTACTGCGACAGGCTGCGAAGTGCCTAAAGATACAATTTAAAAATTGGTTGTTTATGTAACAAAATCAGCAGCAACCTCATTTCCCCTCTCGTCTGTTCCAACCACTCAGCATTCAGCAGCACCAGTATACTAATCTTAGGACTGATCAACCCTCATCATCTGGACCCGTTTCTAGAATGATTCATAGGTCACTGTGAGGCTTTAAAAACAACAACAACAAGAACAACAACATTACTCTGAAACTGCTCAGGTACCTGAACTAGGGGGGGGCAAGACTTTTGCACAGCATTATATATTTAGTAATAATGTAATAAAAACAACTGCCTTCTAATTGAGGTGAAAAGGTAGGGTTTTTATTATTATTGCAATATCAAAACCCATTTTTCTCCCCATTACACACACACACGACTATGATCTTCCTCAGCTGATCTGAGGTGACAGCTGACTCGTTCTATCAGACATGCTGCTCATCTCCGGATATAGTAAGGCAGGAACACTCACACACTCCTGTTAGGTGTCGCTGCACAACATAATCACAACACTGCCAGACATGCTCGGACCACGACTCTTTACACGTCTATGCTCTTTACATATGACGATGTGAAAATATGGCAAAATATCACTTACTGTGTAATCTCTTACACACTGTAAGACTTTATTTCAAAATCTTAGTTTTACTGTTTGATCTACCTAATGAATTCATTCTGACTGTGTGGTCATGTGACCAGTAATGTATAAACAACCTAATCAAATGAATCCTTGATTACAGATAATGCAAACATAAACTGGACATTAGGTGATCCTGGGGTACAAATCACTTCCTGGTAAGTAAAATTTATTGTTACTTCAGTCATGGGAGTCCTGAGCCCTCCAGTTCTTTACCCAACATTTAAAATAAGACGAAAATTGCATGTTGCAGCTTGTTAGCTTAACATATTGGTAAAAATATTGTTTAAATAAAATAATAACACCAATAGCGTTAATTAACAATATACATTACATATACATCTAGTTATACATACTTTGTAATAGAAATATGACTAAGCAATATAATTCCCACAATACTACTCAAGGCCACTGTGTCCTAATCACTAAAAATAGTGCTATATTATTAAATTCAATGTCAGATTTGTGCAGCAAAGCTCTGCGCTAACCTGTCAGAAGGATACACAGGAACGCAAAACAGATTATACATTCTTCTACTGATGAATCTAACATCCATTTCCATGTTTATCAATGTGTCTGATCATGAACGATCCACATAGCACTGGATACATGTAACCTGTGTGTGAAATCCAAACATCGACATCCAAAACTGCAAGCACACGTTAAGTTGGGTGAACTCGTTATATTTTGTTGCGATTGTGGATGATTAAGTTAATCATCAGATGTAAGCTGATCCGAAAACACCATTTATATTGTGGGTTCGTCATTAACATGAATAGATAAGTGAGCATGACAAACGTACAGGGGCTGTCTCATTCATTTCAATATGTTTACGTTATACCTGTTAATGTTAACTAGCTAGCTAGGAATTTCTAGAAACCAACTTGCCCACCAGTAGTGGAACAAACCCGCTTTATGTGGGGTTTTTTTCCCCCTCTGTTTTAGTTTTTATTATTGTGGCCGATTTCTTTTAATTTTATATACAAGCAGCGTTCAAATCAAACAGGGACTTTTGACCGCGCAGAATAACAGAACACAATAATTTTGCACAATGCACTCATCAGAGCATTTCACTAGTGCTTGCATACCATCAAGGTAGAAAGTTTTCTCAATACACTGGAACCACAATGAGACTGCCTGCTTCACATCTGAAATGTTGGCCTCCCAGGAACTCCTCTAATAGCCCAAACATGTGGAAATGGCTTGGAGTCTGTTGAATTTTCAAGGATCAGGCGTTCCACTAGCTGAATGTTCATGGAAACAACTGCAGTGGGCTCTAAGCCACCATGATCATCCGGGATCATCATTCACGGACGTACACATCCTTTAAAACGTTTGCACCCTTCAAGTGTTTTACTGCGGCTAAGAGTCTGATATTCATCTACTGTGCTTGACGTCTTCTGTAGAAATCGACTTTATGCCTTCATTAATGAGAAATTTCATCACAGGTCCTTGTTTGAGTTGAACGCTTCTCATGTACATGATGGACATATTTATTACCTATTAAATGCCCTATGGAAGATTATGAAGTTGTGTCTTTTTTCATGATTTTTTTTAGTTATACCTTTTTTTTTTTTTACTTTAGTATGCACCATTTATAAAAAAAAATGTAGTACACTTAAAATTAACTCTAAAAGGTAATTACGGTCCAATGATGAACCTTAAATCTTTTTGTCAAATTAGATTATATCTACTTTGCACCAAAAAAATTTGAGATTAGAGAACCATTTCACAAACAAGAAATCATGCATTGCATCATGCAAGAAATCATGCAAATCAACACCCTTTTTTTCTGACAGTAAAGAATTGACTCCCCAGAACGAGTTAATCCAAACACGCACCTGAATCAGAAACAGTTTTAATATAATACTTTATCTCTAGAGTTTTTCCAACCCATTCACACTACATACAAATGTTTGACTCAGCATCCTCCTCCTCTACCTCTGACTGTGAACCTGATTCAGAATGACTCCGAAAACACACTGTGCCAACAGAGACCACCTTGCTAAATCATCAGCATTAGTGCACATGTCCTCGCTAAAAGGGACATAATTAGCTTTGAGATAAACCCATTTCCAAACGCCAACTCCAGGAAGGAGATTTTCTTGTTCATTAATCCTGCGCTCATTATTAAATTAAACTGAGCGTAACGAAAGCTCGCTTCACAGACAATCATCTGGTATGTTTGTGATCGAGGATGTTAAAGATTACAGATTAGATTTTGACAACTATCTCTCCAGATTAGCATTAAACCACCTTTTCCTTGACAACATATAAAGATTGCCAAACAAAGGTTTACGTTAATAATACCAAGAAGATAAAAGAGAGAGGGAAATGAGCCAGACATTTACATTTAGGCATTTGTCAGATCAAGAAGAAGAAAGAGAGAGGGAAAAGAGCCAGACTAAAGCGTCAAGGTCAGGATATGTTCTAGCAACCTTGGCTGAAGTCTGGTCAACTCACAGCGTCATTTTTTTTTTCCTGCTAGATTTATTATGTAGAAATAGAATATGATAGGCACATATAGTCACAACAGAACATTTAACTTTCTTGAGAGGTTGCAATGCTGATGTCTAAATATATAAATCAAACAGTTAAGCAATTATTGACTGAAATGACACTGTAATAAACCTAACCGGTGTACATCATTATGCATCCAAGTGCATTTTAAATCTAAGCACACATCCCTCTCTTTCTTTTCTGCAGCCTCTCTATCTCACCAGGGGTTCTCTCACCTCCTTCCTCCTCGTCGAACGAGTTCATGCAAGGAAAGTAGACGGCCAGTGCCTCAAATGAGGCAGAAAGGCTCATGCGACTCTGCGATCGCTGCATGCGCCCGTTCCCGGAGCTGGAGCATGATCCAGTGCTCGTGGTGGTGCTGGAAGCATCGTGGCTCTGCCTTCCCATGTTCCCCTCAGTTTTGCACCGAACGTGCTCGAATTCAGAAGATGTAAGGTTGAAAATGTAGCTGCTCCTTATAAGCAGTGAAGCCCATAGACGATATGCGCAGTAGTAGCACTGATTGCACTGTGTTTGTGTTTTGGGTGTGTGTGTCTATGTGAGTGAGATCCCTGGAGCATGCAGCACTAGAGCTCTAAACTGAAAGAGGCTGTCTGCTCGTCTCAGCTCCTCTCCTTTCTAGAAAGCGCACATACTCAGACTCTATCACTCTCTCTCTCTCTCTCGCTCACTCTCACACAGAGAGGGGGGAGGGGGAGCAGAGCCTCCTTTCCTCCTCCCTCAGCCAATCGGAGGATGCACAGTGGATGAACACCTAAAACCTATTGAGCTCTACCCAGAGATACAGCAGTAGTGTGTGTGTGTGTGTGTGTGTGTGTTTGTGTAGCCATTAGCAGTCCTAGCATCTCTTCTATCCTCCTTACTGACTGTGTACCAGACCCCAGACACTCCCAGTTCACGTGGCAAGCACACACACTTACACACGCAAGAGGTGTGACATCCATCCTTTTAGTAAACATTTCTTTTCTCAGATAACAGAGTCGGTTGTTTGTCTGCCTACAATTACAGGCTTTCTCACTTTATGGTCTCAGTAGTTCATCATTTCCTAGTATGCTGACCTGGAAGAAGCCTGACTCAATCACAAAAACATTTTCATTTTAAAAATACTGTAAGCGACTTCACATGAGAAATGTGAATTAAACTAAAGAAAACTTACCACAAAACATTAAAATTCTTTTAAATTAAACATAATGGATAGTGGGCAAAAAAATACTGACAACTTGCTAAATGTAACTTAACTTTTACTTGATTACTAGAAGAAGAAAAGATAGCTACCTTAATGAATACCATAGAGTATTAAGGAAAATGCCAGTTAACGTTATCCTAGAAGATTATCAATAATTTGCTAAAAGTTACCCCGGAACTTTAATAATTGGTAGCTAGAAAAATGTTAGCCTCAAGATTAAGTTATCTAAAAGCAATCAAAAAGATTACTGATAGCTAAAAGTTACCATAGAGGTTTAACGATGGCTATCTAAAGTTACCACAGAAGATAATTTATAGCTACTAAACATTCACAAAATTCAGCTACAGTAGCTAAAAGGTACCTCAGACAAGTAGTGATAGGTAGCTTTTTATTTTTGTCTTTAAAGGTTACCCTAGAAAATAATAGTTAGCTAAAATTATACCATATTTAAAAAAAAAAGAAAAGCTAAAAAAGGTACTATAGACAATTATTGATAGCTAGCTTTTTTTAATCATAAAAGGTTACCCTATAAAATGACTAAAAGTTAGCTAAAGGTATGCTACATAAAAAAAGCATTTAAATTTGATAAAAAAGAGCTAATATCTAGCTAGGTAACTAAGAAAATTTGATGACAGCTTGTTAAAAAAGGTACCTCGGGTGATTATTGATCGCTAGCAAAGCTTTATCCAAAAAGTGTTGATAGCCAAATAAAATTTACCATGCAAAATTACAAAAAAAAAGTTAATATCACAGATATTATCCCAGGTAAAACCTTGCCTCAAGATTACTAATAGCTATCTTAAAATCACCAAAATTAATATTGATAGCTATCTAAAAGTCTCCACAGAAGATTAATGATTCTAGCTAAATGTTACCTCAGACGAGTATTAGCTCACTAAAATTGATTACAATAGAGAATTGATACTAGATATAAATTACCTTCGTAAATTCCTGTTACCTGGCTAAAAGTCACGATAGACATTTAATGATAGTATTCTCTGGTAACTTTAAATAACAATGTATAGATAGCTAAAAAGTCACTATAGCTATCTAAAAGTTACCACAGAAATTTAATGCTCAGGTAAATGCTACCACAGAAGATTACTGATAGAAAATGTAACCATTAGCTACCTATCAGAAGACTAAACCAGAGAGGTTTTGCAAGAATTAACATCAACACATTCACAGAATAATTATACAGTTTATGATAAGTTAAATAATACTATAGTAATATGATGATGTCCTAAATAGGTTTTGCAGCAAATTTTGCAAATAAGTACAGTACCGGTTCCTAAAACACAGACTCTATGCAAAGAAAGCTAGCTATTATAGAAAAAAAGAGGCTCTAATGCTTATTGATTTCTTTCGAATCAATACACATTAGATCTTATTATATTATAAGCATGATGACCTTTATACAAAGAGCTCACTGCTCTGAATGTGCTCATGTGAAAGTGATAGGAGACAGCCAAGGAAGAACTAATTATACACGTTCATTAAAATATGAAGATCATATTAGGGAAAGAGCGTTCTATCCCTTTCTCCACAGGGAGGATGCTGGGGGATTTAGGGATTGCTTAGTGCAAATACTTTTTATAGCATCACTAGTGATGAAAAGAAATATCCAATTTTAAGATTCTACATTTGTTTAGAGATTAGGATTTTCTTTTGATATTAACAATTCATATTATACAGTTAATATAAAGTAATTTACACACTTGTTTATTATTTATAATAATAAAATCCTAAACTAATAACAGTTTAAGTCAGTCATATATTATATTACAGCACCCCACAGATAGATAGATAGATAGATAGATAGATAGATAGATAGATAGATAGATAGATAGACAGACAGATAGATAGAGATACAGTACTTTGTTGATCGCAAAGGAAATTCCGAAATTTTCATCATGCACTATTATACAACAGTTAGTTTTGAGCAAGTAACCTTATTGGACAAGAGGTCTGCGTTGCTGAAGCAAAAGCAGCAACCTGCCAAAACACACATTCAAAACCAGTCATAAAAGCACTTTCAGCCAAAAAAACTGAAATTTATAGCATTATGTCATCTTAAAACATACTTTGTCTCCTTAATAACTGCTTCTAAACTATTCCAAAACGCCTCTGGATGGTCAGTATTGTTTTTTTAATGCCTAAAGCAAGCTGAAAAGCCAACAATATTCCAACACAAGGTTGGATTTCAAATTCTTCTGTAGCCCCTGATCAAGGGCACTACTTACAGTAGTGTGTGGAACAAGTGATTGTACACTCTAGTGCACTAGCTTTCCATTTAACTCTACTTGAGATTTAACCTGTTTGTCGCTTACTATCGTCCACCAGTTAGTTATTTCATTTTTTTTTTTAATGATTTTTATTTAACCAAAAAAATCATAATATGTTGATAAGTAATGGTGTTTGTGGAACTATTGTATAAAAGCAATATCACATTTAAGGCCATTAGCATAATTAAGCAATATTATACAAGAGGGAGCACTGTTGTAATGAATATTATCACATGCTGATATTTAGTACAACAATGCTCCCTTTTGTGTAATATTGCTTAATTATGCTAATTACCCAGTGCATCATTACTCCATTCACAATTACCGTAATGCAATGGCGCACTGGTATTATTTTTCAACATTCTACAACCATATCAGAGATATTAAAACAATGAAGCCTGAATCACAAAGTGTTAGGATGGCTCATCCAATGATGAAGCGCAGGCATACAGGTGCACAGACAGATACACACAAATGCACACTCATACACACAATATTCGAAGGATGTGGCTAATATAATATTGCAGACATAAGATGCTAATGTACGGATTGTCCCATGCTACTGCCAAGAAACTGCAAACGTTTGTTTGGCTTCTTAAGCTTAAAAGTACGAAAAGGTACAAAACATCCAGGGTCGGCATTTCAAAAATTAAAGTCAGAATCGTTAGATATTCATAACAGCAGCCTAAATTCATTTAAACTACACTTGTCTGGAACGGTTACAATGATTCATTTACCACCAGTATTTTGTTTCAAGCGCCAAAAAGGCACTCTTATTCGCTTATGACTGATTGAAATGAAAAGCAAATGTCAAGCCAGTGAGTTAATGCCTTTATGTATTAATTTGTTTGTATGTAAATTTTCTTATTTAACTTTCTTTTACACCAGAACCCACTTTTAAAATGGGGCATCGTGCGTTAATTCCTTGTGCTGTGTCAGATATCTGCTGTGTCATCGTGACATGTTCTGATGCTACTACTGCTGTTGTACTGTTAATCCATGCTGAGACACACCTTTTGTACATAAGGCTAAATATTATGATCTGAAGAGCAAAAAGTAGTGCATGACATCAGCTGTCATGACATTTAACATCAATTCTTGGCAAGATGACAGACACATCACATCGCATGCAACAATTCATGCCCGCATACGACATCTGCCTTGACAGGGTTATTAGATGATTATGTTAGCCTTATGAGGAAGAGGTCAAGTAAAGAATTACAGACTTACGGTCTTCATGGTGTTCCACACAGACGGGCTGCATGTTAGGTCTTAGTTTATGGTTGCATTAAAACATTTGGCATGGGACAATTTGCTATCCGCTGTTCTAAATTGCAATAAATAATAGCTCTGAACACTATTTATATTTTGATCATGTCCTAAGACATAGTCCATTATCGACTTTTCATTTCTGAGTATTCAAATAATTTAGCAGAGCAATAAAAACTATAACACACAGTGAAAGAGTCACCTAACCTTGAAAAAAAAAACAGCCCACAGAATGAAATATGATGCAATAAAAATGAATGAAGACTGAAGCCAGATTTGACTTAAAATGCATCATTTGGTCTTTTTCCAGTCTGTGCCTACTGTAGCTTTAGACTTTTTTTTTTAGCTAAAAGGAGTGAAACCTGATGTGGTATCTGGGTGTTCTAACCAATCTGACCTACTGTGCGTTTTGCCATGGCTTTCTTCTCACCATGGTTCTAAACAGTTATTATTTAAGTTAGTGTAGCAGTGTAACTCTCTCATCAACAAGATGTTTTCACCTCACAGCTTCTTTTTTCTATCTTTTTCTTCAAAACATTATGTGTGTACTGTACAGGCTGTTGTGTGTGAAAATCCCAAGAGATCAGCACTTTCTAAAAACACTCAAACCAAGCCCATCTGGCACCAATAATTATTTCACAGTCAGAGTCACTTTTTTCTTTGGCATTTGCCCCTCTTCTCCTAGGGGTCACCACAGCAGATCATTTGATCTGCAAGATCTGGCACAGGTTCTATACTGGACGCTATTCCTGCCACTTTGATCAGCCACCCAGAGCCTCAACTGTCTGAGCAAGCAATGCCCCCCAATCACAGTCAAAAGTCAAGAGAATACAAATTTCATTTTACCAGTTGAATGGTATCTGCATGATGAGGATACACACACACACACCCACACACACACACACACACACATACAGGAATTAGACAATATAATTCCTGTATGTGGAACATGACTGACTGAAACACTGGCCAATTTAGTGTTGGAGGTTTCATGGATAAATTTGACCAGCCTGGTAGCCAATCTTCACTGATTGCACATTCCAACAGTAAGAGCAGAGTGTCAAGGTTTAATTAGCAAAGTAATAGCACAGTTTTGCTTAAAATATTGAAATGCACACAACATTATGGGTGACATATCAGAGTTCAAAAGAAGACAAATTGTTGGTGCACGTCTCGCTAGCACATCTGTGGCCAAGACAGCAAGTCTTTGTGATGTATCAAGAGCCACGGTATCCAGAGTAATGTCAGCATACCACCAAAAAGGACGAACCACATCCAACAGGAGTAACTGTGGACGCAGGAGAAGGCTGTCTGAAGGGGATGTCATGTGCTAACCCAGACTGTATCCAAAAAACATAAAACCACAGCTGCCCAACTCACTGCAGAATTAAATGTGCACCTCAACTCTCCTGTCTCCACCAAACCTGTTCATCGGGAGATCCAATGTACAGCAGGGTCAATGTACATGGCCGGGCTGCTATAGCCAAACCTTTGGTCACTCGTGCCAATGCCAAACGTCGGTTTCAATGGTACCAGCAGCGAAAATATTGGGCTGTGGACAATGTGAAACATGTATTGAGTCCACCTTCACTGACTTTCCCACATTCGGGAGAGTTACGGTGTGGAGAAGCCCCAAAGCGGTCCACCCAGACTGTTGCATGCCCAGAGTGAAGCATGGTGGTGGATCAGTGTTGGTTTGGGCAATGCAATATCATGGCATTCCCTAGGGCCAATACTTGTGCTAGATGGGTGCGTCACTGCCAAGGACTACTGAACTATTCTGGAGGACCATGTGCAGCCAATGGTTCAAGCATTGAATCCTGAAGGCGGTGCTGTGTATCAGGATGATACATGCACCAATACACACAGCAAGACTGGTGACAGAGTGGTTTGATGAACATAAAAGTGTAGTTACACATTTACCATGGCCTGCACAGCCACCAGATCTAAATATTATTGAGCCACTTTGGGGTGTTTTGGAGGAGCAAGTCAGGAAACGTTTTCCTCCACCAGCATCACGTAGTGACCTGGCCAGCATACTGCAAGAAGAACAGCTCAAAATCCCGCTGGCCCTCTGCAGGACTTGTATCTGTCATTCCCAAGACGAATTGATGCTGTGTATATATATATATATACATACTGTATATATACATACTGTATATATATACACAAACACACGTCTCGTTTATGAGTAGTCAGTAGGTGTTAATTGAATTCCTAAAACATCTCAAACCAGATAAATCAAATATTATTGTTCCTAAAGTAACCACACATCATTAGAGTTGATGATGGAAATAATTTGGCCTGATAGGGATGCATTTCCAATTGGAAGTAGAGGGGTGGTGTAAACCTTTGATAATTCATTCGATAGGCCAATAGTAGCCATCGTCGATATCGTCGATATTAGCCACTTAATCTCTCTTCTGCGCCGTTTGCCCCACATGGGGGCAACATTAGGTGAATTGATGAGTATACCATAAGGAAATTATTTGTCCATTCCCGATCAGTAAACTCTGGGAGAACAGAAAAAAAAAAAAAAAACTTCTTTACCTGTTACTCATATTCCATGTAAAAAAAACAACATTCTATTCTGGTTAAATACTGGGAGAATGTAAACACACTTAGAAAAGTGAATAAATATTATTCCTGTAAACATATCTAAGAATTTCTGTGAAGAGATGTTAAATTTTTTCCCAGTCTTACTTATTTTAAGGAACTTCTAGAGGAAACGACTGTTTATATTTCTCATATTAAAAGTGTTAATAGGAACTTGTTGTTTCCCATTGTATGTAATCATAAGTCAATAAAAATGACAAGGTTTTTCTTTAATGCCTGCTTTAGTTAATATCTTGTGATGAATAACAGCTATATAATTGACCTATTATAATATAGTATGGTAATTAAAACACTATTTTACTGTATTCTTACTATGGTATGAATAAACTGTGCAAAACGAGCAAGCGAGATGTAACAAACCAAGTAACATACCACATATCACAGTAATACAATTAATCCTCTTAGTATCCCATAAGCTTTTTAAGTTTAATAAAAAAAAATAATAATAATAATAAAAAAAAAGATTGTTAGAATGCCAAATGAGTGTACGTTTCTGGGGAAAAAACTACTCTTCCACTAATTTCATAAACAGCTGCTAGGACTTCTCATCAGTGTGTAATTACTGTGAAAACACCCTTCTCTGAAACTGCGTGCTCCTTCTTGTGCTGTAAATTCGATGAAATCACTCACTGCTAAAGAAGGAACAAGAATTCAGCAGTCATAAGCATGCAATAAACCATGTCAAGTCGAAACAGACACAGAGTCTGGAATCTCAAGCGTGTTTTTAGCACCTCGTGTTTTTAGGAATAAAACAATGAATGCCTTACTTGTGACAAAGGCTATAGAAGCAACATTTCCCAAAAAGCCACTATAAACATGTCTGGTTCGCAGTGTAAAGGAAGTGGTGGTATGTGTGCATGCTCTTGCATGTGATTGATGAAGCTCCAGACACTGCAACGTGACCCCGGGTGTGTGAATAAACACACTAATGGAGCAGATCGGTCTGTTTACATCCTTTGATATCTGTCTGGATTCTGTGCTAAGGGAACTGTACACTGTCATTTCTTTGCCCTTTCTCGAGAATTACCCAAGCAAAAAGCACTTCAGAGACGAGGCTTAATGCCAGAAAGTGGTCGGTATGGTTTGTGCTTCACACTGGGAAGTCAGGAGTTGTCTTTCCATTCCCGTCCCCCACCCCCAAACATTATTATTTTGTACTTTTGTGCTATACTACATATGAGAGATATTGACATTGCTCTAATTTTCTGGCCTTCTGTTCACCAGCTCCAGCTTCAATCTCTTATTTTCATTTTCCAAGCAAGCAAGGACTCGATGTTATGATGTAGAACTTATTTGGTTTTGTAACAGATCATATGATTTTCTGTAAATTTCTCATTGCCTGCGTTTTTATCTGCCTGATTGAGAGAGAAAAAAAAAAAGCCTGTTTTTTTTTTCCTCACTCAGATAGAAAAATGCAGCAGGACATATTATGGGAAGCCCTGAAGATATCTAACAATTTAAAGGAACTGATTTCTGATTATAGAAATGATAAACATCAACCTACATATAGAAAACTTTACCATATCAGCACTTTTTATAAGCTGTTTGTGTGTTGCACCCACCATTCAAGTCTATATAAACACTATAGAAACCATACCAAGAACATTACTGTATGTTAATGCTTGTGGCTGGGAGCTGCGGCTACACACATAAAAATTAATCAAGACTTCCTGACCAATCAGGATAAAATGTTATTTATGGTGATTCTTTTTTTTTTGGTGCTAGTATTGTTAAACTTTTATGTATGAAGTTAGTTGTTATTTGCACATTTGATTGTCATTGTTGTACAATCAAGCTTCCAGGACAAAGAGGATACAAGTATTATAGACACAAGCATCTCTGAAATAAAACAGTTTTGAGCTGTCGGCTATGGAAGGACACGAGAAGAGAAGTGTGACATGGCAAAGCAAAAGTGTTACTCTCTTCCTTGACATCTATTGTGCAAATTTGGACAGATGGCAAGCAAGACAGAGACAGAATAAAGTGTAGTGAAATAAATGGATGGACGGACAGTTAAAAGAGATCATGCCCATTTGAACGGCAGACTACAGTATGCCTATATGAGAACTAAGGAATGAAACAATATGTGCATTGCAACAAAAAAAATATAAACACAACCAAGGTTCCCAATGTGTTGAGAAACACAAATGAGGAAACAGGAGCAGAGGAACCAACCATTCTATGTACAACTAATCCACATTTTTTAGGGAAGTCTAAGAAAAATACAAGGAAGTGTATTAAACTTGTCCTGCAATGTGTACAGGCTGACTGAAAAAAGCAACAGACCTGGATTTTTAGCTCTGTCTCTCTCCTCGGGGGTGTGTGAGTCACAACATGGAGAGATTTAACGGGCTAAAAAAAGCCTTGTTCCTTTCAAAATTCTGCTTCAGGGATTCAGCATGCTGATCTTCAAGAATGCTCTTCACTGGTTTACCAACAGAAATAAATTAGATTAAGTGTGAACATCTTACAGTGTTTTATTTATATAATAGATCTGATTACAGGCATTAATAAGGACACACTGACGAAACCACCTGAAAAAACAATTTATGTACTTCCTTCTCTGTCCAAATGTCTTAAAATACATAAATCATTTATATTTTAAAAAATCAGGTAATTAGGAGTCCCTGGTGGACTAGCAGCTAGCATTTTGCACTCTCACCACTATGGCCATTCCTGATAAGAGAATTCCTGATAATGAGTTCCATTCCTGATAAGAGAAGCACCGACAGCCAGTGGGGTTAACCAGTGCACCATTAGTGCCAGTCCTAAGCTCTCAGAAAACGGATGGGTTGCATCAGGCAGCGCATCTGGCATAAAACCCTGTGCCAAATCAAAACACCCAGAACTGGTGATCCAAATAAAGAACAATATAAATGTATTCAATTGAAAATGCCACAAAAGAGATTTTTATTTATTTATTTATTTATTTACAGAAGATGAATTGGGGCATGCTTAGAAATCTAAAATTACAAGTTTTCACCGTTTGAACTCTGCTTTGCTGAAGTATTTTTAGTATGACCTACTAAAATGATTTACTCTACATCTGAAACATGTTCTTCCTGACACTGGATTTTAATAAATATCAACAAGGAGCAGAACAAGATCCATCTGATTGGAATCAATGATAAAGATCAATGCATAAGGGTCTGAGAGGATTGCTGCATCACCCAGGCTGGCAAGGTTGCACAAGATCTTGCACAACTATTTTATTTTGTTATTATTTATCCGTGAAGCAACAGTGAGAATGTACAGAATGTAAAGAATTTTACTGGCAATAAAATTATTAAGGTGTTAACAACCTGTGTATGTTATCAATGCTCATCCACTTAAAAGTAAAGAAATAGGAACAAATCCTTTACTGTGACATTCTAAATTAAAAAACTGGTCATTTATGTAACAACAACAGCAGCAACCTCATTTCCCCTCTCGTCTGTTCCAATCACTCAGCATTCAGCATCACTAGCATTCTTATTATTGGCCTGATCATCCGTCATCATTTGCACCAGTTTCCCACAGATTCGTGCCTTAAGTTCAATTTTATGCTTGAAATGTTTCATACGTAGGTCACTGTGTGGCTTAACAAACAGGAATTCCTCTGAAACTGATCAGGTACATGGACTGGACTGAAAATGAAAATGACTATTCCTCAAGACTACATTAAAAATAAAAGAAAGTCTGACTCATTGGAAATGAAGCATGAAGAAATGAGGCGATGCTCAAGACTTTAGAACAGTACTGTAGTTTAAAATACGAACCGTCACTGGTTATTATATGCCTATTATGACCATGATCATGCTAATATATAACCTCCTTTCATAACACTGAAGAATCTACACTGCTGAAGTATTTCAGGTAAATAATAGGAACTTGAGCTCACATCTAACGCTTCATGAGGCAGGTAAAAAAAAATCCAAGAGCCAGATTTTTCCCATATGCTAAAATCATGATAACATAATTCTGACATCATTTTGATTTACTGAAAAGCTTAAACATGCTTGGAATAATTTCACCAAGCCGCATGTACAACAACATTATTTAATTTATATTGTAATATGATTGTAGCAATACCCTACAAAACTAAGAAGAAATTAAGACATTCTAGGTGTTTTAAAATACATTTTAAAATGTTGGGGTTAAGCAAAGCACCGGCTTTCCCCATGTGAATGCACTGTAAGTTAGGATGATTTTATCCTCCAAGTGAAAACTGTGCACCTGAAGAGACCCGAACACCTCAAGGCGCAGAGAAAAAGGACATCCAGTTACCTTCCTGTCTCGCTCGTATATCATCCTGCTACCTCAGAGATTAATTAGAGCCCTGCAGAGCCAGAGGTGAGTTAAGACGACGGCTCGGGATAAGATGAATTACCGCTAGCTTCACATGGCTTGCTCATAAGTGGCATTGGAAGATGAGGCTTTGTGTTGCAAACACACTAACAGAGTTGCACAGCAGGTGAAAACGGATAACACAGAGATGTGAATATGGAACGGCAAGGAAAAAAATAATAAAAAATGGAACGCGCCATCACCATGGCAACGCTGAATCTGTGTCAACTCACACCCGGAGATTGCTCCAGTTTGCACTTTTTTTTTTTTTTTGCTTCAAAAACACATTCTCTCGAATAGAATCACCTTACAAGACAAAATGAGAAAATGCTTATGCAATGTGTGGGTATTTTCGGGTTTCACTCATGAGACCAAAAACAAACAAAAGAAAAAAAACTATACTCATGTTCACTTAAACCATACTGGCTGATTATAAAGTTTCGCACTGACGAAAGCACGGGTTTAGCTCTAGCAGTTCATATCGCTGATTTCCTGAAGTGGTATAACCCATAGTGTGCCATAAATCAAAAGGAACAACTGAGATACACCACTAAGAAGCTCTTTAAGCTTGAAATGTACTTCACAGGCAGAATTCCAGACAGCCAACGTCATCTATAAATCTAAATAAAAGACTCAGTTTAATGACCTCTCAGGCTAGAAGGGACTTATTAATAATATATTCAAATGAAATTGTTTTTTATTGTCTTTTCATGATCTACGTGTTGTCTGAAAGTCTGCGTCTCATTTACTGCTGCTCCGTATAGAGAGAGCTTTATATAGAGCAGTCTGTATAGTAAATAGTGCATGAGATTGCGAGGGAGTCATTTCAGACGGCTTTGGAAGAACTCCAAGTACAAGCTAGCCGGGGAACAGAGTGTGAAAGTCTAAATCCATACTTTTTTCATCACTGTTTAACAACGTATTAAGAGTGTGATTAATGGATCTTATTAGCCTCTGTCAACTTCACAAATTTCACTACACCTCAACAAACCTTAGAAATCTTATACAGTCTTCCTCTTAAGGTTTCTTTTTTATTGCTATTATGGAGATTTCCCACTGCTGCTGTAGACCTTGGGCTCAGTATGTTATCGCCGTTTTTGCTGTTATCCCCCAGTTTTACTCAAACTACTGTATACTGGCTGCCTTTTAAGTATTGCTTTGAAATGTTTAGCTCTTGCTGAACTCCTCAAAACAGTATTGTCAATCCTGAACTGTCCAGTATTAGCGATCATAGTCATTTTCAGTGCATTTGATGAGATTATATTATAATATATAGTATATGTGTATTATCCAAAGGTCTTAAGAATATATAAATAAATGCTGTGCCTTAAAAAAAGTGCCTTAAAAACAAAATAAAAAAAACATTTGGTGTCACAATTCCTTTTATAAGGAAATTAGCTACTAAGTTTTACTCAGCATCCTGCAGAACCACCCACAGTTCTTCTGACGACTTTCACTGTTGCACCTGCATGCAGAACCCAGCAGCTTGTGATCGCATATATACAGTAAAAGCCTTTTCAAACAGCTGCCTGCTTCATGGCAGGACCCTTCCCAATCCGTGATGGATCCGTGACCCGGATCTCCTTAGATGACGCAGTGAACGAAGCTCCGCCCCATAAACGTCCTCTGGCTCTGTTCTAATAAACTGGTTGCAATGCTGTATAGTTCCACCAGGAGGAGCAGTGACTGCTTCAGTTAACTGCAGTTCTTGCATTGTCAACATTTTTTTATGATTAAATCAAGCTTGTCATCTTGGAGATATATACAGTGTCTGAGTACCAGTCACTATGTATGCTTTTATGGTCCGACCTTTCATGCATACTGTAAGACACCGTGTCACTGGAAGTTACTGCATTATTTACATATTTTCATCATTACATCAAGGATGTTATCCTGCTCTGTCACTCTCATAACCTTTCAAAATAATAATATAAAATTTTTTAAATGTGAGCCGAAAATAATTTTTTATATAGTAGGTAATACCAGCATGTTTAACATAAATACATAACTCAGTTATGTATGGGCTATAGTAATTTCATGCTTATGACGGGTCAAGAGTGTTTTTTTTCCCTTTAACATAGTGTGTTACAATGTATAGCGACGCATAATAACACTTTGTCCACAGGTGTGACTTGGATAGAGACGCACATTCACACGTGTGGCTGTCTTTTGTCTTGTTAATGTTGTATTCTTCATGTACATTGGTGGAGGTGAAAAGAAGGTTTCAGTCACTGAATATGCTGCTTTCTTTTCAGGCATACAAATATTTAAGCATTTAACTACCAATGAGACACAGGTGCAGATGATGACAGATGATCAGGTCGGTGATTAGTGTACTGCTGATGCTGAATGCTGAGTGGTTAGAACAGACGAGAGGGGAAATGAGGTTGCTGCTGAAGATGTTTAATACAATTTTTAATTGTACCTTTAGGTACCCTGCAGCCTGTCACAGTAAACATTTCTTTAATTTTACCTACATAATTGAATGACACTTAATATGAGGAAATTAGTGGTGGCTCTAGACGTTTGCACAGTACTGTATATGCAACTAACTTTTTCATGTAAATCCACAACATACCCTTTTTCCAATGCAAAGTGGCAGCATAAGTCAAAAGCAAAAGCTAAAATTGCTTTCAACTATTAAAAATATAATAGGAGACATTTTCTGGGTAATGTAAAAGTACTGTAAGTCAACTGGGATGTTCAGATTGTCATGGACAGATAAAATCATGGTGCATGGGATGCGCTGCACTATATAAACAAACTGATGTCCTGACTGTAGCCAAATTGTGTCTCTGCACATTATCCGGTGCTCTTACTGATGGCCTTTCAGCATAACATTAATATTGAAACTGCTTTGTGTGAAACCTGAGCTTCAAAGCAAAATCTCTACAGATCTCCTGTCTCTCTGCAATGCAGCACAGTTGGCCATCTATGGACTACAATGCACACCCCATCTTTCTCTCCTTCTCGATCTCTCTATCTATCTGAGTACAACCATGCACTAACTGTGATTTGCTGAGTCAAACACAGCCCAGGGATCAGTCCAGACGGCTGTTTAGAGGCATATCTCAGGTTTATATGAATGCACTTGGTTAGCTTCATAGTAACTGCTTAAAAATAATTGGTGATCTGATACATATACATTTAGGCATTTGGCAGATGCTCTTATCCAAAGCCACTTTGGATAAAAAGTGCTTTGAGGTTTCCATCACTGGATAGATTGTTACACTGGTTACTACTGTAGGTTATGAACTAACACTTAGTAAGTAACACTTAGAGACAGCTAGAGGGATTTCAGTTCACCACCTAGGTGCCAGAACAGAAATTTTTATTATCTCACAGAAAAAGTTAAAATTTTTGGGAAGGAGTCTCCAGTGCTAGCACTTTGCAAGTCAGATTTAAAAGGTATAACTAAAGTTTTTGACAATTTTCAGGATCCTAAGATTGAGACTTTTATCTCAGGAACTGTTACTGAGTGTAAAATCCATTTTATCCTATGAGGATTTCGGTTTTGTCTTAGATTCCAAACAAACCCTCATAATTCCCAAAACTCTTTTACCAATCTTCTCGAAATTCTTTGAAGCAGTTAAGGAGCCCTTGCTGAAAATTGTGGTTTATGCTTTGTGCGAGGGAGAATCAGCAATATCTCGAGAGACCAAGGTAGGTTTTTTACTGATTTGCTGTCTCTACACTGTAGAATCCCAATTATTTTCAATGGAGGGAATTGGGGCAAGTTTTAGAAGGGATTACTTATTTTCTAGCTTGTGAAAACGAGTAAGATAGGAGACACAGGAACAAAGGCGTTTGGCATTGGTCCCAAACAGGTTCTTGTAACTTAAAAATGGTGAACTTTCCACCACGTTTTGAAGTGGTGTGTGCAAAATAAGAGAGATACAGGAACGTAGTCTGAAATTTGAGGAAAACCTTTGGTCCCTTTGATTCCTTAGTAAAGTAATAGTAAGCCATTCCCGACTGGGAGGAAAAGGGATTGGACACCCCGATTGGTTTTGTAAAAGTTTTATGGCTTTAGCAAGTGCACTAATAATACTATAATAATAGTGAAGGCTGTGGTAATAATAGTGCAGTGGTATAAGAGGAAAAAAACACTTCAGGGTGTTCTGTCATTGGAAAATAACCAACGTCAAGGTCTGAATCACATCAAGCTGTATTTCCTTATTTTCCCATTTTTATGGTTTATTTCTTATATACTGTAAATAGTCAAGTACACTAATGTTAGAATTTTGCTATCTATCAACGATTCTAGCACAGATAAAGCTCTGAGAATCTGAATAAGAGATGGGATTTGTGGTGGCTCAAACAGTTAAGGCTAATTCTAGCTAAATCAGCTTAAAACTTAGGTGCCCAACAAGCGTTCCCTTTCAAAAATTACTCTTTATTATAGACACAAGGTGTTAAAACCCACTGGTCTCTTTAAGTATGAAAACAAGAAGTTTATTTTGATTCTCGTCATATTCTATCCATCTCTAAATTACGCATCCATCTGTTAACACTCACATGCCAAACCGAAAGTCCCAAAGCATCTGTAGGGGATTTTGTATTTCAATATTGTTCATATTACTAGTTAATTAAGATGTAGTTGCAAGCAAGTAAGCATCATTTATGAGGCTTAGCTAAGTGTATCCATCTTTGTATTTTCCTCCAGGGACAGAGAGAAAGAATGACACTCTGGGAAGCTGTGCAAGGCCTGAGAGGACAGAGACAGCATAATAACTTTTATCTACCACTTTTAGTCACAAGTACAGTACTGTGCAAAAGTCTTAGGCACCATATTATATGCTGTATCAATTTTGTTATATATGTTTATCATGTCTGCA
>JAOVVA010000027.1:12815340-12853589 GCA_028565275.1 Leiocassis micropogon | reverse complement strand
AGCTCTCTCTGTGCCTCCGGCTGTGAGAGGAAAACAGCATCACCCGGGGTTCGAACCAGCGCTCCCCGGATGATAGGACGAGCGCTTTACCACTGCGCCACTCGGAGCCCTCAAAAACCTAATACTTTCACAGCCAGCTTCTTTAAGCATTCCTTTAGAGGAACTGAATGGAAAATTTTGCAGAATGTCACACAGAGCTTTTTTCCCTAAAAGTACAATTCCAGCTAATAAAAAACAAGAACATTATTAGACTTTTTATGCATGCTCACCTTATGGTAATATTCCTATATGGTCATTTTTAATGAGCCTTTTACTGACTCATATATGTGCCGGTTGTGAATCATTTGATTACATAACAAAACCTGTTCCTGCTGACACATGCTCCCTAAATATTACACAAGCCACTTACTGAAAAAAAAAAAATGTGTGCAATTCCTCCAGTGTACCACATGACATCATTTTTCTTTTTGATGAATGAATATATCTCAGCACACAGTGAGTAATGGAGCGAAACATGAGCATTAGATGGAAGCGTGGACGCCTATAACATTCTGCTTTTAAACAGTTCAGCTCAGTCCAGCTTGATGTTGTTGTTATTAGAAAACTGTACATGTGCCCATGTGCTCGTTTAACCAAGTTTCCAGTGCATAACAAGCAATTGGATAAAGGGTACAGCGTCATCGAAGCAAAGGTCTGTGTACCGCTGGTGAAACATTAACTGCAAACAGTCCGGCTGATTGCGACATTAAGCTGAGTTCAGTTTGACACATTTTGGCAATGCCCATGTTTGTATATTATTTAAGCAAACCAGCCATGCAGGACTAAGATTTAGACATCTCAAAATGTTTAATGGCCAAGACTAACACATACAGTACTTCAGTGAACTATGTCTCCTGTACACAGTAGCTTTGTTCCAAAAAACTGCTGATGTTTATGTACAATGATCAGCATAATGGTATGTTGTTCACCATGTCATGTTTCATTGCATAAATCTGAAATTTCCTTAAGGATCAATAAAGTATCCATCCATCCATCCATCCATCCAACCAAATAACCAACCAACCAACTGTCAGATGAGACTTGCGTTGAGTATTCATAAAGTTTTTTTTAGAATGATTATTGGTGGATACAATTTATATTCCAAGTAGAATATTCTATTTCTTACTTAAATGCAATGTTACAAAGTATAGCTATATGACGATTAAAACCAAAACTAGTATATTAAAACACAGTAAAGCCCTCAGCCCATCACCTTGAATAGTAAGTCATAGGTTGTAATTTACTACATCGACCAGTAGCTTTTGGGTGCATTTAAACATGCAAACACAAAATAAAAATGAAATAGGTCCTAAAAGGAAACTTCTCCTGAACTGGATATTGCTTTATTATTTCCTTTATTGCTGTCCAATTCTTAGATAAAAGTATACTACATCTTATAGCTGCACAATTAATCTAATAATAAAAAAAATTTAAATTGCGATATGGAACGGTGCAATTATCAAATCGCAAAAGCCTGCAGGAAATTACAGAAAATAAATGCAAAGTTAGAAATGTCTGCAGGGCTTGTGAATAATAAAAATAAATAAATAAATAAATATTGAAAAACATTATCCTAACTGTATCATTTGTGCTGTTGTTTGCTGTTAGTCTAGATACATTTAACGACTGAATACTACAGTAAATGGTGCATTAATAGTTACATATTGCAGTTTAAATTACAATCACGTTATGTGTCCAAATAAAAATAATGCGATTTTTAAAAAAATTTTATTAAATCATGCAGCCCTAATACATTTAACCAATATTCGCGCAACATAGACTAGATAACGGTTAAAATACTGTGCAATGCCTGGCTTTGATTACAGCATGCAATGTGGTGGCCGGCTGGAATATCCTAATCATTCAACGCATTCAGGTAGTCAGCTGACTTAATTTTATTGCCATGTAACGTTGCCTACTGCTTACTGAAAGTACCTCAGACCAGAACAGAGGCTTGTACATCGGCCACTATGCATGATGAGTGCTTCATGCACATCCCTTTTTACCCTAATGCGCTATTAAATTCTACTGTAGTTTTTTTCCTAATGCAACTTCACCAAACGTTTAAGCAATTCAGGAATCTAAACCTCAGCCCAATCCTTTGAGCTGTTTAAAACTCATTGAATAGTTCTTAACCTACGTAATTAATTTAAAATCTAAAATTTAAAATGCCTTGTTAAAAAGTGCCTTGCTCTGTCCAAGCTGTTTAACATTATTAAAAATAGTTGACTAACCATGGTTTTACTGTATATTATGGCCAGTGGAAAAGACTGAAAACTGAAAAAACAGAAAAAGAGGGTTAGGGCCTGAGGGGACACTGCCAGTATGAGATACAGAAGGTGCCACGTTAATAGCACTTTACCTGAGGTCATTGTCTGAGACCCTCCTCTGGGCCGCATCCTCGATTGACTCCGCCTTTCTATCTACTCTATGCGTCTTTGCCTTTTGCCTGCTTCCACAATCATTCCCCACCCCTCCCTCCTCCTCCTCACGTAACACATCCCCAGAGAGTTCCTCCCCCTCCTGGGAGAGGCTCCGGCCCTGCATCGTTTTGCTAGGACAGGGAAAAGTGAATGCCATGCACAAAAGGAGGAGTCAGACAAAACAAGCAAAAAATAAGTTAATAAATAAACAATATATACAATGACGCCATGATACATAAATATGCTCTATAAACGTGATAGCACAGAGTAATATACGTAATATTACCCACACGTTCTGTGTACAAAACAGCAATGGATGCCCTAAAAATCTCTAGCTTGTGTAATAATTATAAGCGGTCTAGAATATTTAGATAAGCGATGGAGCAAATGTGACAAGACGCTTGGTAACATTTTCATATTTGTGAAAATCTTGTCACATTTTCTTGGTAAAAAAATCTACAAGAACATGAGGGTTCATATGCCATTTTATAGTTTGCCAGTGACTGGTGTCTATTATAAGAAAGTTCAGATGTTTGGCTCCGGTGATGCTTATACAGAACCAAACCTGAACTCACATTCAGGAAACAGATTGTCATTATAGCGTTTCCTGATTTAATAAAGGAAGCAAGAACAGAGGTTTTCATCAACGAAAACTCCGGAACTGCCCTTTTTTTACAGACAAAATTAATATTTACCAAGTCACCCATCTCTGGCAAAACACCCCCCATGACCTTTGTCCGAGTCTCACCTGATTTTGCGGTTGCCTCGAGGCCGCTCCGACTGGACAGACATGTAGCTCGCGCTGCTGAAGCGAGAGGCACTGCTGCTTCTCGACACAGCGGACACGTCACTCACGTCGCTGTCGGAAGATTTGGCGGAGAGACTGTCCAACCCGTGTTTCCCATCCCTGCCAGAATGCTATGGAGAATACAAAGGACAAACTTAGATCAGCTTTTCTAATAAGTGATACAGTGCAGGAATCAGTGTCAGTATTACAGCTTAATGAAACATGTTTTTACAAAGAAGTCACATTCTGAAAGAAATGTAACTAATGTGATGGTTACTTCAGTCATTTATCCATATAGCCTCTAATTTCAACCTGCCTATCCATCCATCATGTGATCCGTACATCTATCGACAAACCTATTCATCCCTCCCATTTTCAAGTCTACATATAATCTATGAACCATCAGCTGATCCATCCATCCATCTTCCATCTTCCAACCAACAGTACATTTACATAACCATTTGTCCATCCATCCATCCATCCATTCATCCATCCATCCAGTAATCAATCAATCTAACCTAAACATACTTCATCCTGTGATTTATCCATCCACCATGTAATCCACTCATTCATCATATTCCTTCCATGCAACCAATGATCCATTTATGTATCCACCTCTCTATCCAACATTCCTACCTTCCATCCCACCATAAGATATCATGCTGTGACATATCCATTTATCAATTGATCCATCCATTCATACACCACATGATTCATCCATACAGTATATCTATTCATCCATCCTAGCTGCCTATATATCTATCCTCATATGATCTAACTGTTCATCAATTAATCCTTCTATTCATAAGTTGACCTATCTATTCATCAGATGAGCTATCCATCCACTACCTTCTAGCCATTCATGCATTCATCTAGGAACCTCCGTAGTCCAACTAGGGACCATGGAGGCCAATTGTCTTTATTCACATTTGTACAACTGTGGTGGGACCTCCAGTCAACATTCACACAATATTCAACAACAATTAGTGTAGTCTGCATGTTTTTGGACTGTTATAGGACCCCGGAGAACACACCAAGCACGGGGAGAACATGCAAACTCCATGCATACCGACCAGACGTGGGAATCGAAACCAAAACCCAAAGGTGCAAGACGACAGTGCTAACCACTAAGCCGCCGCACCTCAATAATATATCCACCCATCCCTCCATCAAACCTACAGTACCCATACATCCAACATCATATGTTTTTTTTGTTATGTTCTGAGAGAAATTTAAATAACATGAAATTGTCTTATACATACTGTACACCCATCCTTCCATTCTTCCATCCTCCCTTCCGACCTACCATTATATCAGTTGATGCATCCATCACTCTACCTACCTATCCATCCATTCATCCATCCATCCATCCATCCATCCAAACTACCCAGAGACTGGTCATCAGTTGTTCCTTCCACCTACAGTACCGCCTTCCAGCTATTTAAGCAATGATCCCACCATTCCAAACCATCCATCAAACCATCCATCCATCCACCCACAACATCCAACCATATTTCTCCAGAGGTTCAAATAGAACCAACACAATATACTAGAATCCTTAATCATTCAACAACACCAACAAAAAAAACTTTAGAACACTTTTCCTCTATGAGAGCAGATGTGAAATCAAATAAACCTAGAGGAAACATGAAGATGAAAAATCACCTTTTTGTATCAGGATTTTTAACACTTTTTTTCACATGCTGTCTCTCTCGTCTCTCTCTCTCTGTCTCACTTGCCATCTGGCCACATGTCCACCAAAGCTATTGAGAAAGTCAGTTTCATTGTACTCGCATGTCACACTTCTCTTTTCATAGCTTTTCGCATCAGAGACACTTCTGCTTGCTAAGATAATGACATGGAGAAAACCCTGAATGTAAGTAACTACAAAACGATATGACTAAGTAGGATGCAGTGCTCATTAATTAATAAAACTAAACATAACTGCTGCAGGGCTCCATATTGGCACAACAAGAAAAAAGTGTTCACCCTATAATCTAGAAACCAAAAGTCCTGGTGCCATAACTGAGTCCTATAAGGCAAAACTGGCAGTCAGGCCTGCTCTCAAATATCAATCACAGTGACAGTAGCCACTCTTGGGCATGAGTGGGTGAGTTCACGCAGGTGGAACTGGGCAGATAGCACTTTCCTCCTAATGTGTTATTGCAGCAGTTAAAAACTATGCAGTCAGCTGATGGTTAGTCTCAGGGGAAACACAACAGCCTTCACCACCCCTGCTTGGTAGCTGGCATTAGATAGGGGAGAACTGTCAGACAAGTGGGAATTTCCTATGAGTAAATTAGGGAGAATTTAAAAAATGCTGTCAAATTGCTGTAGTACGAGAGGAATAAAACACCTTGGGACATTGTGTTATTGAAAAAGAATCTTCTATTGTATGTGTCAACTTTCCTGATGTGATACTGTGATTACTAATATCAACCAAATCCCATTTATTCCATCCGTACATCCATTTTATCCATCCATCCTGAAACCTATCCCAGGAGAGCAGTTCACGCTGGACAGGGTGCCAATCCATCGCGGGGCACACACAGACACACATGCACTCACACATTCATTCATACACTTGGGAGCGCAAGTCTTTGGACTGTGGGAGGAAACCGGAGTACCTGGAGAAACACACCAAGCACAGGGAGAACATGCAATCACCATTACAACATACCCAAAGCGAGAATCGAATCCTTGACCTTGGAGATGCAAGGCTAACCATCTACCCAATAATCTACACATCCACCCTTACAGCCATCAAACCTACCCATAAATCCATTATCATATAGGTTTTTTTTAAAAATAACGTTCTGAGAGAACGTAATCTATTTTGTTTACTTTTCGCAAAATATCTTTTAGCAATTACTAACTCACAAATCACACTCAAACTAGCCGAATCCTCCTGTCCTGAATTCTGTTTTCTCTACAGACACAATTCAAACTTGAGGGTCAGGAAAGTTTGTTCATTGTGCAACCACACGCGTCTCCGGTTTTATAACACAGGCCATCTTAGACAGCCTGTCTATAAACAGTGTCCTAAATGATACACAATTTTTCACGACCTGTTTTCAGTAGACTTGGATTTCAAACAAAGAACAAGGTTAGTTTTGTTCTTTGTAAAGAGAACAGAGTGTACATCCTTGAGCATTAGTTAATGCATAACAGTCCATTCTTTGAGTTCCTATGAAGGCCACTGCATGATCTGTCCTAGCATCAGTGTACGCTGGTGTGTTTTAAATCATCCTGAGTTGGCCAATTTGGAAAAACATCATAACAAATTGATAATTAAACTGACCGCGAGTGGTGTTTTCGATCACAGTGAGTTTAAACAGAGTTGTTGGAATGCTTGGGAAGTGGGAATCTATTTTTACAGAAATAGGTTGAGATGTTCTTTTGCTGGAGATGCACAAGTAAAACTGTAAGCTGTCCAAGACATTGACCTATATTTAATCAATGTTCTCAGGCCCCATGAGCACCAGAATTGATTGGAGTCTGAAATGTAGAGCTGTTTTTATCTAACCAGTTATTAAATTCTCTTTCTGTGCTATTTTATTAAATATTATTTGTTGTGGTCTATTCCAACACATCTAGGTAACCATACAGAGTGTTGTCCAAATATTGTGACTGGTAGATGTACAGGTACAGTAAGAGTTTGCCTAGATAAAGTTATTACATTAGCCTACTTTATATTACTGTATACTAACTTACTTACTGTAAGTGAGCTGTACAAATCCTAGGTGTAGTATTACGAAGCATTTTTGTAAAAAAAATATGGAACTGAAATTGTAGAAAGTGGAAGTGTGACATATGCAATTCTATGCTGGTTATGTTATGTAATTCAACTTAAGTATTGGGTTTTTACAATCATTCCTCAATACAGTTTGCAAACGCCGATCAGCCATGGTATTAAAACCATTAACATTGAAAACACATAGGTTTTGGGTTACCCTTGTGCCACCGGGACAACTTTGGACCTCTGGAGCGTGGCTGTGCAGGGAGGTGTGCTGTGTCTGGCATTAGGATTTTTGCAGCAGATCTATTGGGTGCTGTGGGTTGGCCCCCATGGCTCGGACTTGTTTGTCCAGCACATCCCATGGGTGTTCAACTCTATAGGGACCTAGGCAGTTTGGAGGGCAGGTTGACGCCCTTGGGCTCTTTACCTGCTGAGCCCTGTGCGCAGTGGCCTGTGGTCATTATTGACTTGTTTCAGCGGGTGGTGCTGCATTGGCTTTTTTTTGTGGGATCGGACCAGAAGGGCTTGCCTTTGATCCCTGTGGGAATGGGTAAGCCTTTTGACGCTCAAGATCCTGTCAGGAGTTTGTATAGTTGGTGATCAGTGTTATGAGGGCAAAAATTATGTTATCGGCCTACATCAAGAAGAAATAATTTCTCTAGGACTGCGGTGTAACAAATCACAGTACGCAAGAGTAGATACATTGTGAAATGAGTGCAGGACATTAAATACACAGGCAACAAATCTTGAAATCACCTACTTACCTAAGTAGTGTGCACTATCCAAACTAATATAACTTTATTGGGGCACCTATACCTTTGCTAATAACATTGTGGAGCAATCTGATATGCTTTTCTGCTCACCATAATTGTGTATAGTGGTTATCTCATTATTTCAGAAAAGATGCTTTTACTACTGGGACTCTAGGGATTGTTCTGTTGACGTTTCATCCTTTGAAATCTGCTGTTTGATGCAAAAACATTAACTGACGCTCTCGAACCTGCATCTGCTTGATTTTATGCACTGTGCGGCTGCCACGTGATTGCCGGATTGAATGACTGCATGAACACCTGCACAGCCGGTTGATTTTCTATTTGTATGGTCATACACATGACAGTGTGACTTGCCTTTGAGTGGCGGTCTTGCTCCAGGCGGGAGTCAGAGCCTGTTCCTTGCTTATACTTGTCCACCTTTAGCTTCATCTGGCGTGTCCTCTCCTCCATGTCCATAGCACCTGGCAGACATAAAACAAGGGTAAATACGTGTAAAAATGTGTGAGTGTACAATATTTGTGTTTTAGGAGAGAAGGAAAGTGGTTATAAAGCCTGATGGTGCTTGGTGTGGGGAAGCCTGGATGGTAAAAGCAGGGCGACTAAAACAGGCCGTAGGTAAAAATGTAATGATGTGTGATTAGGAGATGTCTACTATATTTTGGAACAGTTTGAAGGTAATGTCATTCATTTTATTGAAGTATCTGATATAAATGCAATGTAATAAGAACAAGCATAAGTTAATGCAGGATTTATTAAAATAAATCCAACATTTATTAAACCTCATTCATTAATACAATGACAGAAATCTTTTTTTTTTTTGACAAAATATGCAGTGCTGTGCAAAAGTCTTGAGCAACCCCTCATTTCTTCATATTAAATTACATTATGTGATGAAGGTTAAATTAAATAAATGGGAACAAATGTTTTACTATAAAAGAATTGGTTGTTTATCTAACAACTTCAGCAGCAACCTCGTTTCCCTTCTCGTCTGTTCCAATCATTTAGGATTCAGCATCTACAGTATACTAATAACCGGCCTGATCATCTGTCATCATCTGCACCAGTTTCTCACTGATTCACACCTTAAGTTAGATGATTTTTGATGCTTTAATTTATATGGCCCTTTGTGGCTTACAAAAACAAAAACATTCCTCTGAATCTGGTGTAAAGGGAAAAATTGAAATTGAAATTAAAAAATAAAGTTTTTCAAGAAGCCTGGAGGACTATTCTTCAGGAGTACGTTCAAAATACAAGAAATTCTGGCTCTTTAGAGGCAAAATATGAAGGGAAAAAAAAGATAAATCAAGACTTTTGTACAGTACTGTATCTCATCCGCTGCTCATTCAATCCAGAATGTTTGTATGATGACAAAAAGATATCTTAAGATGCAACATATTTAAATTACTGTACATACCTAGTTTTAATATGTTCAATAAGAATTTTCCAGCTACCTGTAGCAGGTAAAGTTATTTTTCCAAAACCCCCCAAAACCCTGAAAATCCTTTACTTTTATTATGAACCTTTGATATACAACGTACTCAAAAAAAAAAGTACTATTGGCGCACTCATGTTGTTTTGTGCTAAGTATTTAATTTATATTAATTATGTTCATTTTTAAATTTTATAAATAAAAAATAATAAATAAATACATAAATAAAAATAATAATAATTTCCTTGATATTTTATATTCAATGTAAGTAGATAGTTCTCAGGTATTTAAGTCATAGGAAAAAAAGATCTTGAGTCATAATCTTAAAAGGCACAGACTCTATCATAATAGTTTCCATTAATATGTCTTCTGGCACGATTTCCTAACTGGAAATCTCCTTTTTTGGCATCAGTGCTGCCAAAAAAACCATCTGACCTACCTTCATCTCGGTTCTCTGGGCTTGTTTTCTCTCTCTCTACTTTGCATATATAAAGATGGTGATGTAAAGAAAGATGGAGGAAACAAAGTAGGAAAAACAAAGCAGTCTATGAGTGATTACAGCCTATTAGACATAAAAAAAAAAAAAAACATTAAGAAATCTCACATGCCTAATTATAATTAATATCAGCAATTCACCGATATTGATTTATTGGCCATACTGCAAAGAAGCCAGTTTCATTTGTAATTACTGACTGCATAACTGAAACCTGATTATATTAATCCTGATGAAGGTTAATATAATCTATTCATCACGAGTGTGTATGGCAAACATAGTTACACTGTGACAGGATTAGCAGAAAAAAAGGGAGGAAGGAAACTGTGGCATGCTTTTAAATGCATGTTTATTAACCTTTATTTTACCATCAACAATCTTATAAAGATTATTACAAAAAATACTACCATTTAAAATATAACTGTCATTGATATTACACCCTTTGTTATCATTACTGTATACAATTCCTTAAGATATCCTGATAGTATCAAAAAGGCACCTTCAGTGTAATATTGCTTTTATACAACAGCTCCACAAACACCATCTATTATCAACAGATTAGGATTTATTTGTTGATTTAACCAGTTATTTTTTTTCTGCCATCACATAACCCTCCACAACTGGCAGAGCTATCTACCCACGACCAGCGGGATGGCAGACTGACAGTTAGCGACCAAGATCCCTAATACAGTGGTACCTTGGCATACGAATTCAATCCGCTCCGGAGACGTGTTCTTAAAATTACATTTCATATCGAGAAACAGGAAATAATGTAAATGCAGATAGTCCTTTGCAGCCACCCAAAAGTATTACCAAAGTTACAAATTTACAACACTATAATTACATTTTTGCATATAAATACAATCGAAACATTTAGAAAAGACAAGTAAATGAAGTAAAATATGAAATAATAGACATTAAATCTCACTTAACCTGAATTTATGATTCCTCTTGGCACTGGCTCCTTTATAAACTAAACTGAAAGTGACTCTGTTTTCTTCTTGCTGCCATGCAAGGCAGTAATTCTACGTGTCCTGAGGTACCACTGTAGTGTTAGCTAGTGCACTATGTACAGTCTATTATCCCTTGTTCCACACACCAGGTAGTGCCCTTATAGTGACCCTACCGACTAACTTTCACCCATGCTGGTGACTGACATTTTTTATTGTTAGAGTGATACAGTATAGTTAAATGTCTCAGTGCTGTTATGCTCTATGTCACCACTCTTGAAATGACTCTCTTCCAATCAGATTAATCAGTTGGAACTAAAGGTCACCAAAGGTCAGTTAACTAATGAATGACTAATGGCATCTCTAATTGGAGAAGAAAAAAAAAATGAAACGTCCCAGTTTCCATGGTTAAAAGGTATCAATGATAAACTGCTGTTTTTCCACTGCACATTCAAACAAAAGAACTGACTCAGCAACCTGAGGAACAACTGGAACAGTCACAGTACTGTTCCAAAGCAGACTTATCATCATCATCATCATCATCATGAACAATAAAACTATTTTATTAACATTTTATCCTGAAAATATAGTTTGGATTACTATTACCATGTTCAATTCCAGTTAATTCTTTCCCATAAAAATTTGACTAATATATCAGGTGAAGCCTGTGTCTGAAACTAGGGCAGATTCACTATAGTGTACTAATTTCAGTACTGTATGTGCCAAACTGTAGAGATAAGACAGTGTAGTGGAGTATCTAGTGTACAGGTTTCTGTGGTGGACGGCCTAGCCTTCACCGTCAACACTCAATCATCAATGAGCCTTGGGGACAATCAACCTGTCTCTGGTTCACTAGTTGTCCTTATTTGGACCACTTTTGGTAGGCACTACCCACTGCATACCACTGCATACCAGGAACACACCAGAAGACCTCTGCTCTGACCATCCATGCATTACAATTTGAGAGATACTTTCTCATTTTTCCTGCGTCCAACACATCACCTTCGAGAACTGAATGTTCACTTATATGTCCATATATACGCCAAATCTATCACACCCCAGGAGAGATAGTGTACACTTCTTACTGGTTTTAATGGTATACCTGATCAGTGTATGGACTCATTGGCAAAGTGAAAATTGGAATCATTGGCAAAGTGTTGTGTTACAGGTGGAATAAAACATGTGAAGCTACAGTACTGTTTAAAGTTCATTTCTTCATATTAAATTAAATTAAGTAGGTTAAATTAAAGAAATAGGAACAAAAGCTTTACTGCAACAGGCTATAAAGTGCCTAAAGACAGAATTAAAAATTGGTTGTTTATAAAATTAAACATTCTCAGCAGCAACCTCATTTCCCCTCTCGTCTGTTCCAACCACTCAGCATTTATTGTACTGATCACCGACCTGATCACCGACCATCATCTGCACCTGTTTCTCACTGGTTCATGCCTTAAGATAGGGTGGTTTTAACATTGAATTATTCATAAGTCACTGCGTGACTTAACAAACAAAAACATATATCTGAAACGGCTCAGGTACAGGGACTGGACTGAAAATCAGAGCCAAAAGTCCAAATATTCCTCAAAACTACATAAAAAATTTCGATAGTTACAGTATATAACAAGCACTGGATTTGTGAGCCATGTAAAACAGCAATTCCATTTTTGTGGTGCTAAAAGTCCTTGGTCTGTGCAGTGGAAAAAGGTAGAAAGGTAGAAAGTTAATCTAAAAAATACATGTACTTAATTGTTATTAAGTACACATACATGTACTTAATGCATGTTCGTTACATAGTATGTGCTTGGACAATAGAAACGGCAGCCATTATTTTCTACTGAAATTTTCCAATCTTTCATGACATTTTTAGAAAACTACAAGGCCTAAGCATATAATATTTTGAAATATATATTTTCGTCATTATGTCAAGCTCAACTCTGATGTATTTTTAAGAAGCGGAGGTGGTTATTGCGATTGTAAATATCCAGCTCTCTGTGATATCTAGTCTGTCTACTTACCTACAGTGTGAATGTTGTATATTACATTAATTTAAATCAAACACGTTACAGATGTACAGCCAAATGACCTGACAGCTGAGGTTTTCACCACACACACACACACACACACACACACACACACACACACACACACACACACACTTTCATTTCAGATCCTCATTGAGCTGAAGGATTAATGGGCATGAGTGAAAAAAGAAGAGGAAGAAGTGCGACGAGTAAAGAAGGAGCAGAAAAGAAGAGAAGACAGACCTGAGTTTGTCCAAGTAGTCGACTCCATGTCTTCTGAAGAGAGTTATTGTGGAACGTATGGGAAGGAGGGGTCACATCACACACAATACACAAACACAAACACAGAGGACATGGGTGTAAGACGTATGTATTTGCGTGGGTGCCGAAGAGGAGTGTTAAAAAGGATGAAAGGTGTCGGGTTAGGATACGGGAAAGAGGGTCACATTAGGAAAACAACACAACAACCACGACAACAACACAACAACAACAACAACAACAAGAGTAGAAGAATTAAAACAAAAATCAGTAAATGAGGCAGAGTTTTGAGGTGACATCTGTGACATTTTGAGGTAGAATCTTCTGGAAATGATCAAGTGATGTTAATAGCGGGAGCAGACATGCAGACGCTGAGCCCAAGAGACCTGAAGAGAAAAGGATAGAGGCGTAGAAGAGAGGACAGTGAGACGGTCCACCCGAGGAAAGTTGTGTAACTCTGTGGAAGCAAAACCTGCTACAAAAGCCCTGAATGAGAAGAAAACTAGAGAACAATAGGTCCCACACACACACACACACACACACTTGCGAGTGGTCCTTTAGGCTATGCATGACACTAATTGGACAGCACTCCAGCCTATGCATATTCAAATCCCCAAGTTGAACACAAATCTGCTTATAATGCTATTTTTTTTTAGTTTTCTGGATTTAGTAACGATGAGGTCCGCAGCTATCATAAATCAAGTTGAGCGGAGTGCATTTAAAATTATATGAGCCAACATTACTGTGCGTTACTAATACAGTATATTACTCTATTTATCTTTCAAGAGTTCATCTTTCCAGTCTTGAAATCAGAATGCATACAGAAAGCCTAAACTATCAGAGAACTATCATGAACAACGAGTCAAAAAAAAAAACACACTTCTTTAAAAAATTATTTGTAAAGGGATACAAAAATATATGGGTGTGGCAATATATGGTACTTCAGTCGGCCACTAGAGGGCCTCAGGGATGTTTTGGCTTTACTTTTGCACACTTGACAAGTTCAACACTTAGATATTCTGTTGCCAAGTTGTACATCTACAGTACATACAGATCCCATGTTTCTTGCTTCTTCTTTACGTTTCAAATCATGAATAAATAAAAAAATGACAAAATCATGAAAGGTTGTATATTGATGCTGCTGCCATCCCCAGACTGAATCACTCTCAAAGGTTTCTACAACACAATCTGGGTCAGAATCGCCCAATATTTCATCTACGACTTCACCTGCAGTTAAAGTTTTCGTATATGTGACATTTTTAACACTTACAACACTTTCAGTAAACACTCAACATCTGCATACACAACTGTAAATCGAACTGCTCACTAGACAAAAACCTGAGTCCCCTTTTTACATAAAAATACCAGTAGCAGTTACATTGTACCTGATAGTATACTGGTATATCCAGGGTTTCAGTTATTCACATGAGACAGCCAATCAGTGATCTGTAAACAGGGTTAACGGCTAATAATCTTATCATGTCGTGTCATGTCGGCGGCGCATGGATTTCCGCCAGGCTGGATGCCTTTAGGATTAGGTCAGTCAAATTGCACAAGTTGGTAGAGTAACTCTTGCTCTAAGTAAAGGTACTACAACATCGTCTTTACTGCAAATGATACGTCGTTGAACCGGCTCACAAATCCTCTTTGTCGCAGTTGATGGCCTCTGTTCTACAGAATGTTTGACAAGAGCAATGTGCACAGATGGATGAAGAAGTTTAAAAAAGAAGAAACCAGCACCGAAGGCGAACCACAAAGTGGGAGGCGATCAACTAACTGGACTTTCTAACAGGATTTGAGACTTGGGTTCAACATTGGCGCAAATGCACGACTTATGATGGAGACGATGTTGAGTAGTTCCTTTGTATAGGGGAAGCTTTCCTCTACCAACGAGACCAATTTAAGTTACCAACGTTATGGTTAATAAAAAAAGTTTCTCTTCTTTCTCTTTTGGTACATCCCTCTTTCTTTAAGAAATCGTATTAAGATCATGTCAACGAGTTCAGTGCCTAAGCAAGCACTTACTCAACTACAGAAACATCTGAGCACGTTGCTACGTTGCTATGGCGAAGCCAGCGAATGCGTGCAGCCCTAAGGAACACTTTCATTTGCAAATCAATTTGTTTTTCTGTGTCAAACCATAAGCAAGGGAATAAGGCTCAATTAAGCACAACAGCACAGAGAATACAGAGTAAAGGAGATAGACGTTAATACGTCCTCCGCAATCACAGTCACACGATGCACGCTCTAGACTTTCCCTTTCTTTCGGTAATTGCTTCAGTTGCTCTCTTACTGCAGACAAGAGCTTTACACAGTAGAGATTTAAAGTAATAAAAAAGGTAGAGAAATGCTTGTACTTGTACTTTTTTGAAGCATCTGTTTGCAATATATGCAAAGGTGCAGTTTTCCAGTAGGCTTAATGTGTCGACACAAGTATGAAATGCTGCATTATATGAAATGTTCCATCCTGTAATCTCGACCTTTTAATCTCAGCTTCACACTGAGTGTACTTGTGTATTTTTTTTTCCATTTTCAGTTTTAAAGTGTTTGCTTTTTAGAATTTGTAAAGTAAATAGCTTTTGCATTCAACTGTAGACTTAATGGGGAGCTATGGCATCAAAGGTTCCACTTTTACAAGTACATCATACTTAATTAATTAAGAAATCATACTTTGTTTTGTTTTGAGCATAATGTACTTATAAAAGTATAAATTTTTTCTTTTATTGCCTTTGATGCAGTACGTTCCCCATTAAGTCTACAGATAAGTGCAAAAGGTAGCCTACCCTTAATTTCCACATTCCAAAGGGCAAACCACTTACATCTGGTGCGCCATGGAAACACACACAAACACCTTCAGCTGTGATTTAGCTGTGAAGACCTTAGTTGCACCGTCACCCATTGCTTTGTTTATCCATATCGATTAGTAATGCGTTTCAATTGAACTATTTTGATCTTTTGTCAAGTCGGACAGCTTCGTGACTTTTCCTCGCAGCACATCTGTGTTCCAGCACTTTCTTCAGCAGCACGCTTATGAGCAGCACCGCACCGAATTCGGCCTCACTTCGAAATCACTTTGGATCGCCAAATAAATGTGACTGTAAAATGTTCTTAGGCGTGCGAGTAGTCAAGCTCACACTATCCAAGCCTTCATTTCTGATTCTATTCTTTCCACACTCGGGTTGTGGGGGTGTAGTGGCAGTTTTGGCAACGGTGCCAGTTTTCAGAACAGAACCTCGTCTGACACGTACTATTTAAAAAAAAAAAAATCAAATAAAAGAAAAAAAATTGTATCGAGTTAAACTCATTTACAATTGAATGCATCAAACAAAATTGCAATTTTTGTGGAAATTTGTGGAATTTTATTGATATATCTGGTAAAATTATGTTGTTAATCATAGGATAAAATTTTATTAATACAAATAAATGAGTTAGTATATTTTTTTAAGAATTCCTAACTCTGTAATATAGATCCCAAATTAAAGATAGTTTAGAAAAAAATACTGTCCTTTATAATGCTTTTTGCTGATATTTTTTTCTGGCCTAAAAAGTAAATTTAAAAGAAAGGGGAAAAAAACAATACAACTGCAATTCCCATTATAGAGCTAAAAAATTATATTATGGACCACCCCTTTAATTATAAAATAAAAAAATTAAATCTGTTAGTCAATATGGAATGATGTCATTTATAAAAAGCTCAAATTTTATTGATTATATGAATGCATATATGGTGTATCTTAATTTAGAGCATATGTGTAATTAATTCTTTGTTGGAAGTAAAATGTTTTAAGAAAGAAAAAATAGGTGAAAGCACACACAGGAAGAAGAGGTCCAATTAGAGCAGGACCAACCTGGCGGAACCCGAGGTGGCGGACGGCCGTTATGGTGGACCAAACCGTTGTGCAACTGCTGCTGGTCCTTCCACGTCACCTCTGTATGATGCATAATCAGTACAGACGACATGGACAGAAAATAAAAACACTACAGTGTGTTTGCTTTTCTCTCCATCTGTAGGTTATATCCTCTCTAATTTAGTTTTGCCAACCTTTAAAAAACGACACCATCTGCTTTTTGAATGATGACATAACAGTCCTATGACAGTCCAATGACTGTTATTTTTTTTTTGTTTTGTTTTTTAAAAGGAGACAGTTCTGAGTTTATTATGCAAGTGAGTCAGGATTGCGTAAAGGGCTGCTGAGTTATACATAATCATCTCTTACAAATTAATTATAACAGATGCCGTTTAAGTAGTAGTTTAAATTTGGGCTGATTATCATTAACACTATTCGCAGGTTTGACAAGTTCAGCACTGTTAAACACTGAACAGCTCCGATCATTGAAGCAGTTTCCGCCATCTATTGGTCAAATGTTGTAATTGCAAATAAAATACATGCAATCTGTAGGAGAAAAACAGTTTTAGAGTTGTACACTTGTAAGAACACATCAATCTGAGAATACAATATGGAGTAAGTACTAGTCTTAAACTAAAAGATTACATTTAGAATTAGATTAAATGCCTTAACCCATATCTAATTTTGATAATGTTACTTGGCCAATTTTATTAAAATCACATTGCATACCACAAGTGGTAAAATTAAGCTATTTATCATATAATGAACAATAAAAAGCCATAATTTTCCATGCCATAATTTACAAATATAACATGTTTAATTAGATAGATCAATGCTTTCTGAAGTATTATGACTTCAAAGGTGCAGTCTGCAATATTTGTAAGTGTGTCTAAACCTGTAACAAAAGAAAAACTGTGCTTTGCAATATTTCCATGAAACTAAACTGGCACGTTGTTTCTTTTTTTTAAATTTTTTCTGGATCTGAAATGATCTTCCACCCTAGCTGGAACTGGTTCATGCATCTGCAACATTTTTATCTAAAAAAAATTCAACAATCAAAAGGCAAATATTATTTTAGCAAAAGGGAAGGAACAATGCAGTTAGACTGCATAAAAGTTACCAACTGATCCTTTAATTCTAATCCAAACAATGTGATCATGGTTTTTTTTTTTTAGCTATTTCACAATACAAAGCCTGATTTCATATGATTATATGACAGCTTATACATCTTTCTCTGGAGTTGCTTGGATTTGTGGGATTGATCTTGTAGAGGTAAATACATGGCTTTAAACGTTACAAACTGCTCCTTTAAATGCAAACTGAACAATCTATATAGGATGTGTCAAGTAAAGAGCATGTGGGCTTGATTGCCGTTTATAGAATGCATAGTGCTATACAATTATAATTGCACACTTCACTGCACAAGCGGGAATTAAAATGATAAGGTGTGAGATATACTCACAGCAAAGTAGTGGAGCAAGGGAGAGAGAGAGAGAGAGAAAGAGAGAGAGGAAAAGAGAGAAATGAAGCAGAAAAAAACTGAAACTGACCTAAAAGCTAGAAAATGAGGCACACACTCACACTTCAGCTAAATACGTTTGTTCAGGAATCGAAAGATCTGAAAGTAGATGCACTGCAATACACACTTGACACTTCACGCAACACTTGCCTTTCCTCCCGTTGGTTGCTGGTCTCTCCTCACAGTCTTTCATACAAAGCATGACGAGACAAACACAGAAAACACTCAAAACACTTTTTCCCTCTTAGCCTAACTTAGACTATTGATTGTTGGTTTTACTAAACTGTCACAGTTAAAATTTCTACCATTTATCATGGTATACAGCACACCACTAACTCTCACTGTAACTCAGTCCAAAAAAAACAAGCCTGTCCTTTTCTCACATATTCCTAGCAATATCTCTGAACTAACAGTGTGCTGGAATAAATAATATTGATAACTACTGTATATGTCACTGCTGGCACATGTTTATCAATAAATATTAAAAATCAGTTGTGAGTGTAGGCAGCGAAGTGAGAGACGCAGGCGCGGAAAAGCGCCTTCATGTGACACACGAAGGACAGGGAGCCACGCAAACAGATGGAGGGATGAAGGAAGAGCAATCTGCTGGAAACAAAGCCTCTACGCCGACATGGCGTGTGTACGTATGTTTCTCCCACGCAGAATTTACAGAGCCAATACAAAAAGTAAAAAAAAAAGTAACAGGGCAGATTTGTGTCTAAAGCACATTTCATTCAAGAGATGGAAAGAAAAAAAATGAAAATAAGAGATGGAAAGTAGGAGGAGCCTCAGGGAGACACACCTGCTTCTGGGTCAAATGATGACTGAATGGGAGTGGAGTAATATACGACAGGTTCCTCCTCTTCATCTGCAGGAACGGTGAGAGACAGAAAGCAATGGATAAGGAGGCACAGAAGAATGATGGAGGTGTGAGGATGTTTCATGAGGCAAATAAATAGTTGTGTGATGAATCACCTGGATACTCCATATTTGCATTGAAAGTCCTGTGACTTTCACTTAATGACTTTTGAACATATTACACCTTTGTCTTTACCCCAGTGTTTTGTCCCTTTTTTTTAACCATAATACAATTCCATTTATTTCTTGGTACCATGACACACCTTGATGCTTCAGAAACAGCCCGGTTTAGGAGCAAGTGTTTTTTTTTTTTAAAAACCTGGAAGTTCAAATTGACAACAGCTTGGAATGGAAATTCAACACAGACTGTCTAAATCAGTCTGATGTTGCAAAAGCAGAAGCAGTGACATCAGGAAACTCAACAAGCTAATCAGGAAGGCTAGCTCAATAGTGGGCACTCTCCTGAAGTGCTTGGAGTTGGAAGTGGAGAGAAGGATGCTACAAAAACTGTTAACCATCATGAAGAACACCTTACATCTCCTCCACAATCTAGAAACTCAACAGCGGAGCACTTTCAGCAAGAGAATACTTAATGCGCCTTAATATGCAGTTTAAGAGATTCCCACCTGACTGCAATATTATGAACAGTGTATCATAGTTTTTTTTTTTTTTTTTATAACTTTACCCTTTTCCAATTGTGATTTTTTTATGTTAACATGGCTTTAATATTCTTCTTCACCGTGTTGCTTGTATATTGTTATATAATCTGTGAACTGGCTGCTGTAACCTTACAGTTTCATTTTGGGATTAATAATGTATGATACCTACCTACCTACCTACCTACAATGACTGACAGGAATATCGACTCCTATGATGCCTTCTGACCCCATCTGTCGTACTATTAGTTTAAAGTTCTCTCGCTGACCTCCAGCCAGTAACAGGCACCCTTTGTTCCTTCATTCATCCTCTGATTCATTCATTCATTCATTCATTCACCTTCAGTAACCACTTCTGCTCAAGATAGCGTTGGATCCAGAGTGCATCACAGGAAGCACTTGGTGCAAAGCACACACTCATTCAGACACTCATTCACACCTACTGTACAGTATGAGCAAACATATTTGCATGGTTTTGGGAGATTAAAGAAACCCCAGAGGAAGAATATACACAGAAATTATTACAGTCATATTAGAGACCTTGGAGCTGAGATCTGAAAAATGTTGCACCATAGTATCTAAAGGGACATTAACAGCCTTTTCTGGCCATCTTCAACCCGAAGCATCAGTGAATTTATTTCTATCCAATGTCCTTAGACCATAATTAGAGCAGTACATGCTGTCTACTGTAAATGCTGTATAGTAATGTCGGCCAAAAAGCTACATTAGCGCGCACACACACACACACACACACACACACACACACACACACACACACACACACACACACAAACTGCTATCCCGAAGCCATGTTTTGACATTGATGAAAGGTTCTCTCCAGATGCTTCTTTATTTTCCATACACAACAGCATAGATTGTCAATCATCTTTTTACACAACACCAGTTTTGCCAATAGGTACGAAGCTAATCTGTTTTTTTTGTTTGTTTGTTTTTTAAAAAAGCCACCTCATCATTTTTACCTACTGTATGCAACACCAGGCAATAGAACAAAAAGCAGAAAAGTCAATGAGGTATTAAGGCCATGGGGGAAATAAAACTTGCTTTTTCTAAATAGGGAGGGGAAAAAATAAATTCACATAATGACAGCAACAAACACCAGTGGAAAATCTGTGCTTTTGCTTAATTATCATTGGAGCTTTAAGACGGAGGGGGGAAAGAATAAAACTGTCTTTTTAATAACATTATTATACACAGTTTGATGCAGGCTTAGTATTCATCACAACACTTACAGTGAGTTATGAAGACACACACGCACACATATAGTACATATGCGCACACACAGACACACACACACACACAAACACACACAAATGCCAGACTGTCTGCAATAGTCTGTGCTCCACATTAAAGGAATATTATAATGCTATTCCCAAATTCCTGCTAACATTCAGTAGAAAGTTTAGAGAAAGTTAGTGGAACAGTATCAAAGTTGGCTTTCATTTTTTGTTAAAATCCATAGGATTGTTTGGCTAATTCTCCCAAAACTAAAAGTGGAATGTAGGATTACAGGATTATTAATTTGGATTGTTGTTACCCACACTAGTTTTTGTCTACTAAAAAAGAATTAGCATTATTTGGTTACGATTTTCCAAAATCAGCTAATGCAGAGATGCAGGAATAGGCTAACCCACAATTACTGCTAGTCATGCTAGCTTCATTTCATTTTTAAAGGCATTAGCTGTTTCTTTAAAATAAATAAATAAATAAATAAATAAATACTATCAGTAATTTGGATTGTTGATAGTCACACTAGTTTGTTTACACCGAGAAACAAAATAAATGATAATAAATGAGCTGGTAGGCTAACCTGCATTTATTGCTAGTCATGCTAGGTTCCTTTCATTTCCTTTCATTACAATTATGTACATGTTCTCTAAAAAACACCCCCAAGTTTAAAACACAAAACAAAGCAAAAAATAAATAAATAAATAAATAATGCTAGATGTTGATATACTTATTTGTATAGCTGTCAGTCATGCTAGATTTCGTTTACTGAGAGAAACATAAGCACTGTTTGGATATTTCTTACAAATAAATGATGGTAATAAACAGAAGCTGATGCAAAGATGGCTAATCCATATTCACTGCTAGTCATGCTAGGTTTCTGTTATGGGGAGATACTTTAGCATTGTCTCAATACACTGCTAAAAAGAAATGAAAGCTACTAAAAAGGAATGATATATAAGGAAGATATAATACGATTGCATTACTAGCTAGCGGCATGCTAGCTTCAATTAATTGTCAGAACCATTCTTTTTTTTTTTTTTTCTTTTGACACTGCTATTTATATACTATGCTTCCTTTTGTTATGCCAGACTTTAACATTGCTTGGCTCAATCATACAGCTTTCAATTTATAGCATTTTTTTATGCAGATGGATTCTTCTTCTCTGAGCAAGGCTAGAACTTACGACTATTGCAGATGGGTTTAGCCTGAATCTAAGAGCCTAAACCCAGTAAAACAGGTTACACACCTGGACCTGGCTCAAGGTCTTCTCGTCCGTCTTCTGAGAGAAAGGAAAATGAGAAAGGGAACCATGAAAATGAATGCCCATGCACTAGCCAATTGCTAACATTGGCTAACAACAGACCACACATGTTAGCTACCATGTGTGCAGGATTCACTTGCACAAAACAGAACAGATATTAGCAATGGGTTAATGGATTGACGGCAGTTCTGTTGTGACATCATGTTCGTTTGATTCAAAGCGGAACCTCAGGTAATGTCTGAGGATGCGTTCACACATTCAAACTTTTTGGTTTGTTTGCACCAACTGGTTGTTTGGACCGCCATCAGTATGAAAGATCTGATTCAAACAGAATAAACATTACATACAGTACAGTATGTGAAAGCACCCTTACACAACTCAAGTTATATGACCAGTGAAAAGTAATATTCTAAGTGAGATGTTTTAATCTCATTTATTTCCTCTAGACTTTGTTAATCAGCTTGCAAATTATCTTAATGTTCGCTCTTCAATATAGTTTATCTTAAGCTCATATTGCGATCTCACTGGTACACATTACTTCATAATTAGTTTATCCAGCCATTTGAATATGTGCCTGATCATGATCTATTTCTCTTCCTTTAATTAGTAAACAGAATATTATACTTAAATACTTATGCTCGCATCAAGGTTTGGAAGAAATATTTATATATTAAATATATTAAATTGTTATGTAATTATTTAAAAAATTAATACTATCTATAATTAATATAATTAATCATAAAGAGTTTTCAATTTTACATCAACAGTGCTTAAATAACTGATATTACTTAATGTATGAAAAATGTTCGAGTCGTACCAGGACTTTATTTATAATACTTAATTATGCAGAATAACAGAACACAGTTCTTTTATTCCCTTTATTTCTCTATATAATCCCCTGCTACTTACTAGTGTTTCACTAGTGTTTGGTTCAAATACCATCAAGGTAGAACATTTTCTCAGTACACATCTGAGCAATGATCGGACTGCCTGCTTCACATCTGTAATGCTGGCCTCCTAGGGCGTCTTCTAATGGCCCAAGCATGGCGAAATGGCTTGGAGTAAGGTCAGGAGTGTATGGGGGATATGACAATAATTCTGAGCTGAGTTCCTGTAACATGCAAGTGGTGTTTGTGAATAATCAATCAGTGTCAATAAGTTTTACACTGTCATTCACAAAACATTTTTTTTTAATAATAATAATAATAATAATAATAATCATATATATGAGTTATTCTATTATATAAGTCCCGGCTTGACTTGAACACCCCATGTAAACATGAGTTTACAAGTTATGTGAACTAAAATTACAACCACACAAAGAACAGAGAAAATCTGCGCCCATGTAAATATAAATGGGACACAATTTAAAACACCCATTAAGACCTTTAGTTTGTCAAATTTAATTTCAGGCATAGTGAGAATTCTTAAAATAGCCTGAAAACCATCTTTAAACTAATTCATGTACCAAACAGTGTTTATCACAATTTTATCCCAATCAAGTACAAGTCATGGCAGCAAAATGGAAATTGCGACTTGAGATGGATTTGAGTCACTAAATGACAACTCACTGGGTTAACTGAAAGAAATATGGCAAATTCCAATGTTGTGATAGTGTGACTTGCCTGAAATACACGAAAAAAAAGTCTACCTTGAAAAACAGATAATCCTTATGATCAAGTAAATTTGGCTTTCTCCACGCTATATTCTTACCTGAATATCACTGTATCTCGAAACAACTTCCAACACACATAAGTAAATTTATGGCATCCACTTTATAAGCATATACCATAACTTACTGGCAGAATCAGAAGAACAGACTTACTTCTGTCTAGCGTCCCCTTTGATGGCAGTTGTGGTAGCTGCCGTCCTCTCCTGCTGTTCATGGGTGTGCTCGTAGGACTGGTTTGGACCGATCCACTGCGGGGGTGTGCCCTGTTACACACACACACAGTCATCTAATTATGGCTTGGCACATCTTATTTATCAGTATTTGTGTCTGCAAGTTTTGGGTACAAGAATCATTCATGGCTTGTAAACACTAAAATCACTAAATAACAAGTAAAAAAATAAATAAATAAATAAATAAATAAATAGGCTTTATTTATCAAACACTGTGTTGCTGATTATGGATGCCAAGTCAACTGTAAATTTATAAGCATGTTTACAGCATAGCTAATTTACATTTAGTCCTGCCCACAATTGTTAACCAGGAGAAGTCATTATAAGTGAGCACAAACAGATGCATTGAATTATGCATATGTCAGTACTGAAATATGTTAGAACTTGCTCAGTGAGCAAAATTAATGGAAGCGTACACTGTGGCAATTGTTCATATATATATATGCAGATTCATATATATAGATTTTGTGTACAATCAAGGCCATGCACAGCCTTTTGGCAGTGGAGAGGCTTTAAAGGAGCAGGCAATATGAAGCAAAAATATTATACACTGTGCTTTGGCATGTCTTTCAAACCGAGTCAGCAAAATAGTGGAGATGAATGCCAGACATTTCTTTATTTAAAAAGCAAACACTTGCTTTCTTCCATCCATATGTTAAGCAAAAAGACGGGCAATAAAATATGAGGTGCGTTCAAGTCATTTCATCACATGGGACATGTGATGAAATTTCTCGTGTATGAAGGTGTAAAACCAATTGACATTAACAGAAGACTTCAAATACAGAACGGCGATAAGACTCTTAGCAGCAGAGAGCATTTGAATTGTGCAAATGTTTGAAAGGACGGCGTATGTCAATGGTATGTCCATGGATTACAAGCCCGGGCGAGGTAGCTTGGCGCCCATTGCAGCAATTCTTGTGAACGTTCAACGAGTGGAACCATTTTTTGGAGGAGATGCATCTGTCTGTGTGAACTCTACACACAATCATTCACGAACATCACTTGCACATTACAGCAAATCGTGACTGGGAGTTATTGCCACATCACTTGTACGGTCCTGACCTCGCTCCAAGCCATTTCCACATATTTGTGTCATTCAAGAAGTTCCTTGGAGGCCAGTGTTTTAGATAAGCAGGCAGTCCAATAATGACTCCAGCATACTGAGAAAACTTTCTACCTTGATGGTATCCAAGCACTAGTGAAACGCTGGGATAAGAGCATTGGTGTAGCAGGGGATTCTATAGAGAAATAAAGGTAGCTTTTGCTTTCATAACTCTGTTCTGTTACGTACTCCTCATATTATCTTGAGTTGACTTGTAGAAGAAACTAGTGGCAAATCATTTATGATGACGTAGGTGTCCTTTCACCGGCGCCTTGCACCTCCACGGTCGAGGGTTCGATTCCCACCTTAGGTCTGTCTGCATTGAGTTTGCATGTTCTCCCCATGCTTGGTGGGTTTACTCCGGGTACTCTGGTTTCTTCCCATAGTCCAAAGACATGCAGATTAGGCTGACGTTCCCAAATTGCCCGTAGTGTGTGAGTGTGTTTATATGTGTGTGTGCCCTGCGATGCATGCAGGGTGTAAGTCCCCCTAAGTCCCCTGGGATAAGCTCCAAACCCTGTGACCCTGTATACAGGATAAAGCATATGGACGATGAGTGAGTAAGAGTGTTCTTTCACCTGTTTATTTTTTTTTTCAGCTATGTGACCTTTGCCTTTAATGGAGTTTTCTAAGTGTCACTAAATGTAAAACAGTTGTGCTATGTACAGTATGCCCTCAGTAATTTATCAGTGACGTATCAACATACACGTGTACATACAAATAAACTGATGTCACAGAATCTTATGTAAATCTGGCAGAAAGGTTTTTCAGTTTGGTCTATTTTACTTAAATTATATAACTGAGACCAATCCAAAATCCATTTTTAGAGGAATTATAAGAAGCTCTTGATAGTCAACTTAGACTTGTACACCCAAATACGTGCTTTATATTATACAGATGTAACTCTGAATCTTAATTTCCTAATTTAGCACAACATCTTATACCGTAGCTTATGAAATGAGTGTTTTCAGAGATTATGACACTGAACTGCATTCTGAGATGCTTTTCTGCTCATCACTTTTCTACGTTTTAATAATAATAGTAGTGCATAATAATACTGAGTACTTTCTCCCAGATAAAACTAATCTGGTAATTCTCTTCTTACCTTTTTCATAAACAATGTGTATAGAAATAAAATAACTCACAGAACTGCAGCTCTCTACTGTATTTCGCATAAATGACTGTTGTGCATGAAAATCCTGAAACCAAATTATTGGCTGGTTGGATGTTAGATATGGAATATATGTAGTTACAAGGGTAAGAAGGGAGTTTAAAGGGTAAATGGATGAAAGTGGGAGAAAGCATGCAAAAAAATTAAAATGCTGTAGATGGCTGCATCTCATCATGTCATCGCTCAAATCAGTGAAATGCCTGTGAATAAACTACAAAGACATGTTAGATGCTTTGCATCAAAAATGCATCTCCCATTGCCTGATCGCTGCAAGAAAAGAGGGAATAAATTATATAAGCCAGTGCATACAAACAAAAAGAGGGGGGGGGGGGGGAACAAAGAATGAGTCCGATATCTGTTGGCAATGGAGCAGTAATAAATGGAGCCTCAAACACCATTAAATGCAGTCTGCAATATAAGTGGCGTTTTACCAACAGAAAGCAAACTATAAATAAACTACAGTACAAACCACAACTACAGCACTTGTGAAAGAAGAACGGGGGAAAAAAAAGGAAGAAGCTGATTGGCTGATTAGTAGACGAGGTAGAAGGGCTGGACATTGTGGGAAGAGCATAGCGGAGGATGGTGAGCAGTGATTGGTTAACCAGGGCTTGCTAGTCAGACGGAGGGGTCGTTCTAGTCTGGTCACCTCGTTAAGGCAGGCGAGGGCGGTGCAGAGTGTCCGGATGACAGCGTGGGCATGGACGATCTCATGTGGTGGGCATCAGGGGGGCGCTCGGTGGAACGTGAGCGCGTGTACATGGGCCGTTCCATTTCGCGCCTGTCCGGCATGCCGTAATTCCTAAAAACAGTGTTGTGGAGGAGGAGAAACAGGTTGATTGGTGGAGAAGGTTGAAAAATTAGTTGTGTGGTCATTTCCCATAATAAGGTGGAAGCAAAGCGAAAAAAAACAAAACATGTCATGTGCTTGTTAAAATTTAAAATAAGTGAAAGATTAAGTAAATGGATAAAGACTACGCAAAATAAGGATGTGTTACCAAGTCCACATTTGATTGAAAATATTTATATCAGTGACTCTTTTTTTGCCATATTAGCTTAAGACAACATAATTGGATCACTTCCAGTAAGATGATACGCATATAGTCTGAGTTGCCCTGATGTGTCTTACAGTACAATGAAGTGTTTTATTCCTCTTATACCACAGCAGTTGGTCTTAGATTACTTTATTTCTAAAAATAAGTTGTATAAATTATGCTTTAGAACTAGCAGATTAATATTATCTGTGATTTGAAATACAGCCACCAATACAATCAAAGCTGTTGTTATAATAAAAAAAGTAATTAGCAACTTCTGACCAATCCCGAAGCGGGGATTCAACAGCACTGTGGTACAAATAGGAAAAAAACCTGACTGTATATCAAACAACATACAGTGTGTTAGCAGTTTATTAGGCAAATGTTCCTAATAAGCTAGCAACTCTGTGCACATACAGTATACATCATGTTTAAGTACATACAACCCCGTTCAAGACCACATGTACAAAGCAAATGTACTGTAAAAACAACTGGTTAAATACTAAATAAAACACTAAAAAAAAACTCTTCGAAGAAAAATCATGTACAATTTGTGTACAGGAATTTTAAATATCATAACATTTTACATTTATGAAATCCTTTGACCACAGTGAAACGTTAAAACAATTAAACATTAAACACACGAGACGTAGAACAAAAAAATGAAGTAGTAAAAAGTTGTCCAGCAGCTTTGCACATCCATAACAGTTAAATAATTTACCGTATATTGCCTCTACTACAGTATATCTCTGGCAAATTATGGAATTTTCCTATTAAAATATTTTAGGTTGTCCTTTCTACTGTATGTAAAGGTAGAGTTTAAGCCTTAAAACCCTAGAGTGAAAGGTTTGATATGATAAACTGTTATATTCTGTATAGGAATATACACACTCACTCAGTCATTCACTTACACATCTTCTATACTGAGAGCTTATCCCAGTTGACATAGGGCACAAGGCGGGGTACAGCCTGGACGGGGTGCCAATCTATCGCAGGGCGCATACAATACAATACTATACACACTCACACACGCATTTACAAACTACGGGCAATTTGGGAGACACCAATTAACCTAATCTGCATGTCTTTGTACTATGAGAAGAAACCAAGGCACCTAGAGGCAACCGACCAATCACAGAGAGAACATGCAAACTCCACGCACACAGACCCTAAGCAGTCATCGAACCTGGACCCTGGAGATGTGAAGCCACAGTGCGAACCACTATGCCACACTGCTAGTCACCTCACTGTTAAACATTGCTGTGATTTCTACTGTCAAACACATTTCTTCTGCAAAGTGGACAATTCAGAAATATCCTTCCAGGTTTTAATAACGCACTGGACAATTCTTAACCTGAATCAGTTTTTGGAAGCTCACAGGGAGGGTTTGAGTGGAAACAAGTAAACAACAGTGAACATTTCTGACTTGCAGTATGTACCTCCATACAGTACATGGAGATTACGCATGTAATCTGGCAACCTGGCCCTCCAGAAAATACAACAGGTTTATTTACAAATATTTTTTGAATGTAAGATGACTTCTTTTTTTTTTGAGCACTGAACAGTTACAAACTTCTATGTAATAATCACCGTGCTGTTTCCTTGACCTGCATCTCCACTTTGTACTCTCTTGCCCATATAAATCCCCACCCTCTTCATTTGTTTCTTGTCACATCTATTACCCCCCCCTCCCCCCCCCCCCCCCGCCCCCCCCCCCTCCATCTTGAGGCACCTCTTCATTTATTTATTCCCCCACATCTGCACCCTGACACTAGTAAAGTGCAAAAAGCTTTAATTTTGACTCCGGTCTCATCGAATCGTTCAGAAGAGGAGCCACTGCTCAGGGAAGACGTGCACTTTTTTGACAGTTTAATTCAGCCGGTGGCCCTGTGTTTTTGATGACACATCAGGTTCCGCTTTGAGGAAAACGCACCGCTCGACAGTTCTGACTTAAAGCCAGATGGCGACAAGAACAGAGAGAGAGAGAGAGAGAGAGAGAGAGAGAGAGGGAAGTAAGCTGGGAGGGAAAAAAAAAAACACTCTGTCACAAAACCTTCTGGTTTGGCTCGGTGCTAACCCAAAATGTTTGGTAACAATAAGAAATGAGGACAAAATGGCCAGCAGGTTTTATTTATTTATTTATTTATTTATATTATTAATTTAGTTAGTTTTCATTTTATTTCTCATAAGGTTTTCTGCATTTTAATGCAAACCCATTTAGCTGCTAAATTTCAAAATTTACAACCCAGAACAAAAAAAGCAAATCCAATGCAAAAACCGGTCAATATTTTCATCGCTCTTCATTATCAGGTCCGATTTACACACCTGTAACAGCATGAGAGCGTCACACCATCATGAGTGAAATCTCTGTTACGCTTCTCTCCTCTTTGATATCATGTTGCATGAGCCTGATAAAAAGTTAGAGAAAAGTGAAAGCAAGAAAGGCTTAGTTCTGTAAAAAACTCACTTTCTATACAGCTAATACTATAGCCTATCAAGGGGCACAACGCAGGATACACCCGGGGTGCTGATCCATCGCAGGGTGCAAGCATACACACACACACACTATGGGGAATTTTTGAATGCCAGTTAGCCGAATCTGCATGTGTTATAACTGTGAAAGGAAACCCACCAAGCATTGGTAGAACATGCAAACTCCACACACACAAAGGCGGGAATAGAACCCTCAATCATGGATGTGTGAGTCCACAGTGCTAACCACATTGCCACCGTGTCTGCATAGCCATCTGTAATTAATTTTTTACTGAAAATTCTGAAGCCTTTATAAATATAAATGTATTTCTTTACATTGAGATGATATGGCTAATCTTGCTGGATTTAAATGGCCATTATAATGAAAACTAATAAAGCTGGCACAAAGCCTTACACTTTATATTTGCATATGTGACACTATCATGACTGTAGTTTTTAATAAATTACTAAAACACATAGATGAAATCTCACCAACCAAACATAGCTACCTGCCAACTTAGACAGGCCGATGGTAATAAAATGCTGAAAATACTTCAGACTAGACAAAGTCAAGTGAAATCACAGGTCAGCTGTGCAACACTAAACTGGATATTTATTTATTTGATGTTTTTTGGTTTAATAGACCTTGATATATCATTTTTGCATTTGCAAGATGTGTAATTGAAGTGCACAAATCCACAAAGGACTGCAAGTAAAGAGGTACAGTATGGACAAGTCCACATGAGATCCCTCTCAGCTAGTCTGGATCGCATGAACTTGATGCTAAAAATCTCAAAAACTTTGCTGAAGATATCACGTCCTGCATTCATCATTCAAATATATGGAGCTTAATGAAGCAACAATTTTTAAAGTTACTCAGAATGAGAGTATTAGCTAGCTAACTTGCATCCTTATCCTTGTGTGCGTTGAATATTTCCTAGTTTGGCCCACCTCCTGCTTGACCCCACATATGCTTGATGCAATATTATCATAGTCTAATTCCTTCCTATCTACTATGGTAGAGTATGTTCATTCCATTACTATATTAATATCATATTAACAAAAACATATAAAGAGAATGAACTTTCTGCTGGACAACTTTTTACATACAGAACCACAAAGACACATAACAGCTGACTAAACACTTGGATCTATATGTGTACAGCATCATATAGAATCTACAGCATGCTGATTACTCAAGTTTGAGAAGTTGAGCTGGTGAAGTACTGTATTTTCCACTTGAATATTTCACAGATGAACCTGCGTTTGATATTGCAATGCTATGAATCTCTAATGCCATTATGGAAGGATCATGAGTTGAATGTATTATGAATGAGATCTAGGATATACAGTAGCTCACTAATAGACTACATACAGTAAGTACACACACAGACATTATTGTAAACATTTCATCCTTATATATGGTGACATAATTTTTTATGTCACCATAAAAAAATTCTTTAGCATTTGAAATAGGTTGGCTTTTTTGTACATTTACTACAACTCTTAGATACTATCTAAGATATAATTCTATCATATAAATATTTTGGGAAGCTATGCCCCAAAGCTTGTATGTGCATGAGTTGTCTGTCATCAAGTAGCTAGTATTAGACTTGGGGTTCCTCAAAGATTCTCAATACTCTTTAAAAATACTCTTAATATAAATCATATAATTAAGAGATTGGTCCGTATATGTTGCGCTGATTTTTTTATCTTCTTCCAAAAAAAAAAAAAAATTAATGGGTGCAACAATACTGTATGCCACATTCTATTGCAATTCATTTGATTCGAGTTTTTAATTAAGGAATATTTTAAGAGCAAGAGTGAAGTTAAACTAAAAATCAGCACGAGTGTGATTTGGTGTAGGCACGAGCACGGAGGCTGGAGGTGGGCAGGAGTAAAAGTAGAGGATCCCTGGGCTAAATATTACTCAAGTATAAGGACAGGTCCTTGTTTTACTGTTGTATTAGCTCACCGTAGCCTTTTTTCTACTGTATTTTCATCGCTGTCTGCAACCCGTTGTGCTATTAGGCGTGTATTGATGAAAGGGTAAGTCATGTAATTATGCAGAATAGTCAGCAGGTGGCACTTTAAATACTACATGCCAAAGCAGTAAACCAATGTCATGCAGAAATGTAAATTACAAATATTTGCTGTACTTTTGAGCAAAATATGAAAAAATAAAATTTAAGTATCCTCTAATAAAACTACTTAAGTAAAGTAAATCTATGTGAAATATGTACTTAAGAACAGTTACAAATTACATGTACTCGGTTACCTTGCACCTCTGCCGCACGCTAATTATAGCCATGCCAACGTTCAGCACAGATGCATGATTGTAAGCAATCCTTAAAAAAAATGTATACTGAGTGCCTGATATTTGAGAAAACTCTTGACTGAATGTTCAGTTCATAGCCTGCCAACTAGCCTGCTAGCTAGCTTACGTTAATTTGTACATTCCTATTAAAGGTGTTTTCTGTACTTTAATAACTAATATCTCTTGTCCATTTTCATGGTTTTATGACAAGCTTTCATATTTCAAATTAAAAGTTATATTGCCATGACAAGTTTCCAAAATGTAAAAGTAGGTTCATTCTTTGTGTGTAGTTTTTTTTTTGTTTTTTTTGGAGATGTTCAGTAAAAGGTTGTGACATGGCAACCCTGTACACTAATTAAAAAGCTTTGGTCTCACTGCTAAAAGTTTAAATGGTATTTACTATGGCAATTGTTTGGTAAGTTTATTAACTTACCAAATTGTACAGATTTTGTTTATTAAAATTTTGGAAATTGACATTCAATATGGTGGACAAGCAAAATAGAGATTTAAAAAAAAGTGTCTATATTCTTTTTGTTAGAAATTTGTTTTTACTTTTCATCACCATTGTCTGCCATGTTGTGGCATTAAATGATTCCACCATATCATATTTACATTTAATTTTCGCTATTGTTACACCTCCAATATGACCATGAGATGAGTGATGGTGATAGAGGATGACAAAAAGGCAAAAATTTTCCTGGTGCTATAATTTACTCACTTACTGACTCATCATCCATACAACTTAATCCTGTCTCTAGGGGGAACGTGGGGACCTGGAGCCTATCCCAGGAGATTTAGGGTACGAGGCGGGGTACTCCCTGGACAAGGTGCCAATCCATCACAGGGCACAAACATGAAGAAACTCATTTACACAGTATGGGCAATTTGGGGACGCCAATTAGCCTAATCTGCATGTCTTTGGACTGTGGGAGGAAACAGGAGTACGTGGAGGAAACTCATAAAGCAAGGGGAGAACATGCAGACTCCATGCACACAGAGGCGGGAATCCCACATGGCCGGAAATCAAACCCAGACCCTGGTAGTGAAAGGCAACAATGCCAACCACTAAGCCACCATGCCACCGCTGTACTGTAATAATATTTTAATAACTTTTTAATGCACATGCGGAATTAGGATCCAGCGTAAGGTTAAGGGATCATGTATTAACGGGAACGCCTGTAGAATAACTAATAAGGTAAACTTTGTTTGACTCTCAAAAATATTCTTACCTAGATTTTTTTCTTGCTTTACATTTTTTTGTATTCATAAACATTTGATTTCTAAAACTAATTCTACGCAACATACACGGACCAAGACCGCATCAAAATTCAAATCACAATAATATATGTTATGCTTGAATTTTCCTGTTACAAAGCTGCTTTATTTGTATTTCGTGCAACTCCAGGCTTGAGGAACCCTGACGTTCTATCAGGTAGGAGGAGGACATGTAGGTAAAGACAGACACGGGTGTGGAAAAGTCTACCTGAGTTCCGTCTGCTGATGATGAACAGGCTGACTGTGTCTTGTTCGAGGTAGGGTGAGAAAATGACTGCGGTAGGTTCGAGAGAACAGAGAGGAGAAGAGGAAAGAATGAGGAGAGATGGAAGTTGGAGGTAGCAATGTGGAAAACAGGCCGGGGTGGTCCAGTTGAAGATAAATGGCTGGCTAGTGTCAAATTGCCCAAATTACAACATTAAGGAAGGCAAGAATTCACATTACTCAATTTACCGTGGAGCCAATGCAATATAATGTATCATAGGTGAGTTATAATACATATCTATATATTGCAAAGATGCAAATCCGTTTGTACTGCAATATTAATCACTGAACATTCCAGTCAATGTGTTCTTTCAACAGATTTCATACAGAAAAATTAATACAAGAGTAAATGAGAACATTCGTTCCCGAAAAAAAATTAACGTAAATGTACCCAAAGAATCCAATTTTCAACACACACCCTGAGGTCTTCTAACTAAAATGTACAAAACACAGCCTTGAGGGTTGAAAAAAAAGAAACATCAGTACCTTTATTCTATGTAATCTTCAAAAAATATATTAATAAATAAAAATGTAAAGTTATTACAAATGGCGTTCAAGTCAAAATGGGACTTTTGATGGTGCAGAATAATAGAACACAGTTATGAGAGTATAAATTAAATTTATTTCCTTATACACTCTATCTCTCTTCTACACTAATGCACTTATCCCAGCGTTTCACTAGTGCTTGGATACCATCAAAGTAGGAAGTTTTCTCAGTATGCCAGAGCCATGATCAAACTGCCTGCTTCATGTCTGCAACGCTGGCCTCCCAGGAACTCCTTTAAGGGCACAAACCTATGGAAATGGCTTTGAGTGATTTCAGTGGCAATAACTTCCAGCTGAGTTCCTGTAATTAGCAAAGGGGTCCGGTGGGCAATATGAGGTCACGTGTACAGTAAGCGTATTAGTGAAGCAAAGGATTTTTAGCTTTCTTAGTGTTCTTTTATTCCATGTTTGACTTGAACGCCCTTGTTCATTTACAAAGATATACACTACCCTTAATACCGTCCTTCTTCACCGGTGGGAAAATAGTGCTAAACTGCTGGGTTTGTACCCTCAAAAGTACATCATGTGGATCTTTAATATGTATATTTCACCTGAAGATTTGTTATACCTTTTTGGGCACCTTTTTACATTAAAAACTAAAATTAAATAAAATATATTGTTGGTGGTTCCACCTTAGAAACAAGGGCAATAAGCAGGGTTATCCTAAAGCCTTTGACTAAAACCCAATTAAGACACACAACCGTGGTTATTAAGGTCATATATTTTAAAGTTGCCCACAAAGGTAGACAGATTCATTAACTCGACAAAGAAAAAAAAAGACAAAACCAAGAAAAGTATAGTAAAGCTTACTGTTGTGCTCAGGGCTGGGTACTAAACTCTGACACTTTCATGGCACCCACCGAACAGCGCAGATACTATCAAGTATTAAAAAATGTCTCGTCATTCTCATCAGCATCACTGAGCCAGTAAACGCACAACATGCTGATTACACTGTCTAGAAACGGGGACCATGTACAAGTTGTGTTTTTAAGGCTTGAGAGTATGTGTCTCCATAGTTAAGCTGTAATGCAATAAATGCAAAAAGGACATCACTGTCCAGACCAACAAGATGATGAAAACCTGAACATGTTTGGAATAAACTTAGGAGAAAAACACTGCTCTCTCTTCTTCTCATCATTTAAGTTGGTACAACTTTAGAAAAACTTCCTTCAAAATTTCCACCTAAATGGACTGGTTCCTATTAAGTTCCTAAGCCAATTCTGGCTAAATTTGTTCATTTTTGTATGTTGCAAAACGACTTTAAGGGGGAAAATGGCAAGATGCTAAAACATAAAACTAAAGAGTTAAAACAGAACCAAGTTAAATCAAGTAATGGTATAAAGCTTAATATTTAAATGTTACAAAATGGCTTTGGGTGTTTAAACACACCTGGAGCTTAAGAATGTAACATTACTGTAATGTGTAGTGGAAGGTGATTTTATTTTTTTTTTTAATTGTTACACCAGATCTTTAAAAAATTGGTATCACAAAAAAGTATTGTTCAGGAACTACAGTAATATCATCAAGGTATTAGTACTGGTACCAGTATCTAAAATTCTTGAACGATACCCAGCCCTACTTCTACTACAGTAGCTTTTTAATACTTTTATTTATTACTCTTCTTTTACTCATGTAAATGACTGTAAGCAACTGCAACCAAGTACTGTATGAGCACTTTCCCCTCTGGGACTGATAAAGTTCTTTGAATCTCTTGAAGAGATGACACAAGGCAGACTTGAATAATATCTTTTTACATGTGATCACATAGCCTTAATATTACTCATTTTTTCCTACACTACAGTTTATTTCCCTTATTCTGCATTAATGCACTTAACTTAGCTGGAGTTACATTGTGTGAGCTACTGTACTATTTAAAGCTTAGATACCAATGTACTAATGAATTTCAGATTTTGTCCAAACCTGTAAAGGTACAGTATAGAGATGTCTCATTGAAACAAGAAAACTTTCTTGCAGGTTAAGAGAGCTTTGGCACAGGGGGAAAAAAAAAAAATCAAGTACAAGCACACAAACAGATGTTCTAAAGCATAGCAAAGCATAAGAAGATTATTTTGAAGACAGTTTGGCAACGCATGAGTAGGACATTTAAACCCAAAGATGTCACAGCATAACAAATTAAGGCTGAGGAAATCATTTGAGCTTCCAGGCGATAGTTAGCAAATTATTTTGGGGTGAAATAGATTAGGGATGAAAAAAAGAGTTACTGTACCTCTGAGGAGGGGGAACACTGGGTGATCGTGAACGTGCTCGGTCAATGTCCACCGACCGCGAGCAGTGATTGGATGTGAGGACCTGCTCGGGCACGGATAGGGTGGAGCTTTGGAGGTCACGCCCATTTTGTCTGTAGTCTGCAGGGAGAATGTGGGATGAAAAATTGTCAGCGATCAACTAACTATAACTATATAACATCATGAATTCATCAATATCAGAATTATTATAAGTGTTATATCACTTGTAAAACTAACAATTAGTTCCAAAACTATCCTTAGATTTCACGTGGAATAATGTGACCTAAGCTTAGTACAGTATTTTATGTATTCCATAATTTAATTTCAACAATCAATACAAAGCAGACTGCAAACTCTTTTTAAAAGTACATTTTTTTAAAAGGATATAAAGTACCTAATCTAATACAACATTAGGAATTAAAATAAAGCTGAGCACAAGGAGCTTGACCTTGTAGCACAAAAAAAAGTCTATAGTCTATATCGCTGGGTCAGTGAAAATAATTCTACACAGACAGTATGTTGTTCTGCATAACCAGCCACTATCGGTAGCGCAAAACTAAATCTAACCTTAAAAGGTTTACTGATAATATTGGCATTTTTATGACCACTATAGAAACTGGAGAATACACTATACAAACTGGCCAATAGAAAAAAAAAAGGAAAAAAAGAACAAAACTGCAGGTTTTACTTTCTTTGTTTCTTATTTTGTAAACCGCACACTGGATGTGAGGTCAGGTACGAGAGCCTTCTTTTATTTCTTTGGATTTAGTTTCATGTGTTTTTTGTTGTTGTTGTTGCTGTTAATCCTATAAAGGATCTGACTTCAGTGTACACAAGATGTAATCAGTGAAATAGCCTTTCACCTCACAGCAGCTTTTCCAGCTCAAATCATAATAATGACAACGAAGCCATGTGTGCACTCAAGTGAAAAGAGTTCATTATCCAGCCATCGGCTACAGCTAAAAGCTAATGGCTGCCACGACTGAAGTTGACTGCTATCCAATGGAGTGTGACACACGTTAAATAGGCAGAGGCATAACAGCGGATTTGAAAAGACATTTAAAGATAAAGATTTTTTTTCCCCCTGTTTGACTTGTTTTCTATTTGGCTTGCTTTATAAAAAAATCTATTTAGGTCGTCGGAACAGGATACAAATCAAGTATTGAATAACACTCGACGGACCATGATGTTACAGTGTATGATGATAAAGCACAGGAGGGTGGGGTGGAGCAAACCACAGCATTGTGCCAACAATGTTTAACAGTAATTAATTAATGGACGACATGTCACATTTGAACAGCTTACAGTTAGAAGTCCAAAAGACATGATATCTCCTTTTCTTGCTTAAGTATTTTATAGCCGCGCTATACAGCCTTATTTTTTTGTTTGAGTGCTTACAACCGATTATAAAATGACCAAATTATGGTTCAAATTGTTCTAAAACAAACCATTTTAGGTGCTTTAAATTAATAGTCTTAATAATAATTTTGTTGAGCATCCACCATGTACTGCATCCCTGTGAAAATTTTACACATCAACACTTGTTGTTGGTCTTTCGGCTGCTCCCGGCAAGGGGTCGCCACAGCGGAATACCCAGTCCGCACTACAACTTGGCACA
>JAOVVA010000027.1:12804598-12815240 GCA_028565275.1 Leiocassis micropogon | reverse complement strand
CACTACAACTTGGCACAGGTTTTACGCCGGATGCCCTTCCTGACGCAACCCTCCCATTTTATCCGGGCTTAGGACCGGCACTGCATCCAGTGGGTGGGGTTTGGGCACTGGCTGGGAATTGAACCCGGGCCTTCCGCATGGCAGGTGAAACACCTACCACTGAGCCACCAGTGCCCTTTACACATCAACACTTAAGTACATTAATTTTACCATATTGATCATGTTACAGCTGGAACTACTATCCAAGCTGTATTGTTAACCAAAAATGACATACATTCCGACGAATCAGATTTGAGTTTTCAACCTATAATTATTGTGGGTTTAGTATTATTAGGGCTGTCAAGATTAACATGTTAACGCATGTGATTAATCTAGAAATTTTACTCTCTCACTCATCATCTACTGTATACCGCTTTATCCTGTATTCAGGGTCACGGGGACCTGGAGGCTATCCCATTAGGCTTAGGGCACGAGGCAGGATACAACCTGGACAGGGCACTAGAAATTTTAACACATTTATATTTTTTTTTACGCAAATTAATCATATGACCAAGTTTGACCATAATGGCTTCCCATAATCGCAGAGCAGTTACCCGGCTGTGTGTGATACTGCCACGTTGAACTCATTATAAAAAGCTTCTAAATGAAAGCTTGGATAAAACCGAAGGTTGTGTGCTCAAGCTACCTTCAACTAGGGGAACTATTCTTACAAGGATACATTAAACGTAAGATGTGGGAGTGGTGGCTCAGGTGGCTAAGGTTCTAGGTTGGTGATTGCCATTGGTCGGTTGCCACACTCCATACGACCCAGCCACTGCGTAGATTGCCGGTCCCATTTAAGAGGTTTTAATTTAACATTTGTTAAATATTAATGTTTGAGATATCATAAAACTGCACTGTTTCATCTAACTCGTTTGTCTTGCATTTCTTTATTCCAACATTGCACGTTTATAATACGAGTACTATGACAAGACTAATATTAATACAGCAAAGGAGCTTTGACACTGAAATGCTGAAAAATCTAATACAACCGCCAAACTTGCTACCAGAAGCCTAATAGTGGTTTATTTTTTAATAAATTATGTTTTTTTATTATTATTATTATTATTGTAAATAATTATTTTTTAATACATTTCTAATTATATAGCATGTCACCTGATCCACTCATACACTGTACTCGTCAGAATAAATATATTGGTTTTAAGCATGTTTGCCCCATGTGAGGGTAACATTATTTGACTTGGGAAGTCTCTTGTATGGAAATTTTGCATCCTTTCATGATCGGATCACTCACTGGGTTTCTGGTTAAGGAAGGAACACTGAAAAGGCTTACCTTTTCACATAAAGTAAAGCATCTAACCAATCACAGATGAGACTGAATTATTCCAACCAATCATAACGCAGAAGGCGGAACTTGTCAGAAAAAAACGGGAATCCTAAACAAACCTCAGAAAACTATCAGCTGTATAGTACAGAAAAAAACAAGGCCTGCTAAAACAGTAAGCTTATTTTGAATAAACTGCAATTAATTTATCTTATAAATCAGCATCTGATCACAGATCAGTTCATATTATTGTATTTCCTTAAATACTGATGCAGTTTTATTGACCAGAACAATGCATCAGGAAAATCATTACTTCGCTGTTAGAAGTAACTGCATTATAGTTGTCTTTCTCCCCTCACACACACATATCTCTGCTTCAAACTGCATTTCTGCCTGAATCCAGCAGAGATGAAAACAAGCTCACCAATTCAATGGGAGACAAAGCTGTTCTTCTGAACAGTAATCGACTCATGCAGCAGGAAGCAACGAATCAGCATTTATAAATGAGAAAGAGGAAAAGAGTGAGAATAAGCACAAGAGAGAGAAAGAAGCAGAACAAAGACGAAGGAAATGCTAAAAGCTGTGTCCAAGAAGCTACTAAAAGATGGATGAGAATTAAAAAGATGTGTGTGCATATGTGCTTTTCTCTGAGCCGAATGCAACCGAATTCAGAGCTGTAATTCAAATGAACTGTCCCATCATGCATCACTTCACCACTCTGGTTATGTGATTAACCCAAATGAAGAATTTCCATTACTTCATGAGGTACAAAATGAGTATGGGTCATTTCCCAACCTTGGATTTCCTTAATGAAACACTAACTACAGTAAATACACACACTATACTACACTATACACGGAGGCACAGTGGCTTAGTGGTTAGCACCGTCACCTTGCACCTCCGGGGTCTGGGTTCGATTCCCACCTCGCATAAAATGTGCAAAAAAGTAGCACGTTCTTAAAATGCATGGTAGGATTCCTCCATGAACTCCAGTTTACATTGGTTTAATTACATATAGTGTAAAACCAAAGAATTCAGTTTGCCATCTGATCCGTTCTCAGTAAACAGACTAACATGTCTGACCCTAACATTCTACTAATATGTGTAGACATTTTAATCGAATTAATAGCCCAAACATCATGTAAACACCTCAATCAGAACAGTCTGACCTGATCCGGTCAGAATGAAATTTCAGAAGAAGTGATGTAAACCTTTAATAATCTATTTAATAGGCATTTCAGTCATGAAAACACTTTATCCGATCATTTCTCTCTTGTTGGATTGAATAAATACCTTCTGTGCCATATGGTGGTAAAATAAGGTAACCTGATAACTCTCCTGTAAGGAAATTTACAGAAAAACTCTCCTGTAAGGAAATTTTGCATCCATTCCCGATTATTAAATTATCTGTAGGAAAAGCTCTCTCCCAACAGTCTTCATCTTCACTCTGGGTCTCTGGCTGAGAAAGAAGCACTGACTGGCTCACATTTCACTCGTAGTACAGCATCTTACCAATCATAGATGAGACTGAATTCTTGTAATCCATCATAACGAAACAAGCGGAAAAGATGGGAAGCCTAACCTAACATTACAGTTAAAGAAAAAGATGGCTTCTTCTTCTTCTGGTATATTTCTGTCAGATTAAACACTTGCAAACAAAATGAAAATTCTGACTAAATGCTTTGAGCAGCTTATCGAATCAGGGTCCATTTACCCTGATTTTAATTTCTAATCAGAATGATTTCAAGCAGATTGAAGACACATTGTCCGTGTAAGCGTAGCTACTGATAGCCGAGATAAAATTGAAATATGTAGAGAAATGTGACACAAATCTTCGGCGTCTTTGCGGTGTGCTCACCTGAAACGACTCCCACTCCTTCCTCACAGTCATAATCGGAAATCTCGCTGTCGCTGACCCTGTGAGATCCTACACAAGAGTAGAAGAATTTAATGAATGGCAACATTTTATACATTGCCCGCGCCATGATTTTAAATCAGTTTTATGTGTATGGCCTGAGATATTTTAATAGAATATATATAAAAACACGAAATACTGCATTCTCACAAAATATAATAACGATAGTCAAAAATAATTTTATAAGCTTCCTTTTAAAGTGAAAGCTCAAAAATGAGGATGCAGGGCAGGGGGAGTGGTCAGTGATTAAGATGTTAGAAGGTCAGAGGTTCAATCACCCCATCACCACCTTAACCCACAAATGTTCAGATGTATAGTGATTTAAGTGTACATTACTATAGAACTTTATTTAATCGATTGGTTCTGATAGTTTCTTCTCTTTGACGAGAATGTCTTTATTATATTACATTCCATACATTACTTTGACCAGAATCCAACTGATGATGGCGAGCGTGTGTTAATCGCTATGCACTCATGCAATTATTCCATCAGCAAATCATCTAGCAGTAATGAAATGCATGACAGTTTGGTGCCAGTTGGACTGATATGAGTGCTACAAAAACTTGCTGGCCTTATAAAATTTTCCACACAAAACAGCCTTTATAGTACAAGAATGGCCAAACTGACTAGTAGGTAACCACTCTTTACAACTGTGGTGAGCTGAAAAGAATGCAGAACACTGAAGCTGATGGGCTACAACAGCAGGAGACCACCTCATTTTCCACTCTGATCAACCCAAAACAGAAATCCTAGCCAATAATAACACATTTTGCATTTTGAGATACTTTTCTGCTCACCACGGTTGTAAGGAACAGTTCATTTGAGTTTCCTGCCTGTCAATAGCGTTAACACAATCTGAGAATTAAGAAGGCGTATAACCTGAAAATGATTCTGTTGTAAGGTCTGGAAACACTTGAAGGTGGATCTTGTACACATAGAATTTTTGGTGAATATTAAAAAAATAATTATAATCTTGGCCTCATCTCGTCTGTACTCCTGATAAGCAAAGCCAGGAACTGGGCAGTTAAACTTAAACAAACATATCAGTCAGAAAGAACTACGCTTCTCTCGACTCAAAATATGTTTTCGCACTTCTTATTTTTAGATCAGTCGGATTTCACACGTACTGTACATGCACTCGTTTTTTTTCTTCCTTGCTAGAAGAGCAGTGTGAGAAAGTAAAGGGATGCTAATGCCGTACAGAGTGCTAATGCTGATTAAAATTTTAGAGGTCTGATTAAAATGATGTGAAAACCTCTCACAGAAGTCAACTCAGAGAAGAAAAAAAAAAAGGGAATGACGAACGGAAACATGAATCAAGGGTTGAGTTATTAAGGAAAATGATGACATAAGCATTTTCTCTGGACAGCCAAACACTGCAAGTTAATAACATCAAAAATAAGCACTTTCTTGTTAGTCTTTTGGGAATTTGATGGAGCTGACAACAAGAGAAAAGAACAATCCAGCTGAGGGGAGTTTACGGAGGCTGGTAAGGATGGAGTCTGGAGCTGTATTTAGTTTTATTCAGTGTTATACTGTATTTTCACAAATACAAGGGGAAAAGTGGTGTTTAATACTGAAATGGACATGGATTGTTTTTTTTTTTTGGTTCTTTTTTTACCTGAATTATACGAGCCATGAGCTGCAAAAACAGCAAGGTCAAGAAAAAAAAGGATAGATAAAGTATATGTAATGAAAGTCCGATCTGACATACTGTATGCATGACATGAATGCACTGTCTGGCAGCATGTACAGTACTGTACGTAGGTGTAACTTGAAATAGATATATCGATGAAGCCGTACTCTGTAGTCTGCGACTGGGACTGTCTCCGTGCATCGTTCGCCTTTGAAGGTAGGGGGAACTCTTAGGCAGAGGCATCGAAGAGACGTCATGCATTTGCAGCTTGTACCAGTGCGGCTCGTCGTCCATCAGCGCTGTCTCCAACTCGATCAGGATCTAAACGAAAAACAACACAAGTTCTACTGCATGTATACGCCGTTAATCAGTCAAGTCAAGTATACAGGTCACTTTTTTTCAGTGTACATGTGGACAGAACTCGTGCTGCTTATTGTATTCTTTAATTTCACCTACAGTAGGAATACACTAAACTACAAAAACTGACAGCTTGTCTCTAGACACCATGTTGCATATCACACATCACGTTTGTACCTCTCCGAGGAATTCGCTCTCCTCTTCACGGACTCGTGCCTGGTCCCACAGCGTGATCTCCAGCATGCGCTCGCGAAACTCACGTCGATGTACCGGTGAGTACATGAACGTCTGGTTCCATTTGGGCTCTAACGACTTCTTTACCGTTTTAGTTCTCCTCTTGCTTTTGTCACTGGTGGAACAATAATTCAAACTGCTTTTATTTACCACCATTGGAAGAACGTTTGCCAGGACTCACCAAAAGACACTGGTCTGACTTGCTAATGTATGTTTAAAAAATCTAGTTTTGGAAACTAGCAAACTGAAGCCTCTCACTAACAAGTGGGTTTAGCTGCTTAGACACAGCTGTTTAGTCCAAATCCTTTGCGTACTATTAGATTAGATTACACTAGATTAGATTTAACTTTATTGTCCCTGTGCAAAGTACATTTACAAGGCAAAGGAAAATGTCTCACAATCTAATATTTTTTTTCAACCACCTTTAGCTTTCACTCCTACAGTATTATACATTTTTAAGTGTTTAAGTGATCGCCGATCATGGGCATTAACGATTCCATTAATTCCATCTCCATTTAAACCTCCTTCTGAATCATCATTTGTTTTTAAATGTCTTAAATTATGACACTGTCACTTTTCATTTCATTTTTGTTTTAATCAGTTAACATTGTTATCAATGTTATCTTGTTTTATTGTTTCATTTGTTCTTGTTTGATCTGGAAGGCGAAGTTGGGTGACCAGAAAGCCACCTATATAAATAAAATGCATTATTATTATTATTATTATTATTATTTTAAAATAACAGTTCAGCAATGAGCTTACAGGTTTTAACATTTTCTTAGACATTAAACCTAACTCTAGTAATTTCAGCAATTCCTTTAGTTGTTTTCTAGTTGCTTGATGCTGCAATTTTTTTTGTTTGTCTTTGGACCAGGCAGTGGGGGTAAAAAAAAAAACCCTATTTTAAAGATCTCGTATGATTTATTTTTATTTTACTTGACACATTATTTTGATTCTATTTACATACTGAAAGGAGAAGCAAAACAGACAAAATGGTGCTTTAACATCCCAGTAAACTTTATCTACCCTTACCTTCGGTCTGGGAGGAAATAGATTTTAACGTAGGGGTTCCTTGGTCGTCCGTCTTCACGCGATGGCAGGTCCTTGGCTCCCAGGATGGTGACGATGAGCTGGTGGCCTACTTTATCGTACCAGAGTTTAACCTGATCAAAGATCAAGACATCTCTGGAGTCATAGGTTTCCTTACAAGTGCCTCTAGTATGCAATATATATTGTTTATTGTTCATGAAAGTGTGAGTTGTGATAAATATGAAGAAATCATGTAAAAATGGTATAAATTAATATGCATAATTCAATTCAATCACTTAACACACCATTCTACAGTATATAAATTTTGTGTTAGTTTTCATGAGTATGCATGTTATGATTTATGCAAAACATAAACAATCAACTATACTGATAGAGCAAAAATTCTAAAGAACATTAATTTCAGGTATTCTTAGCATGGTTTATGACCTAGTTGCTATTTACGCTAGATGTACTTGTATTTAATAAGCTTTAATTTGTATAAAATTTGCTATAAACTAAACATAACAGGCAAGAAAATGAGTGCACAGCAGAAATGGATATTTCATGCAGAGGACAAACACACAGAGGTCAGGCAAAGGAGAGAACTAAACGGGAACAATACACAAAGATTTTGTTCATATCCAGATTTTACTCTACTAGCAGGGAGTCAAAGGAGCACATAAAGCCATAAATGAAGTAGAATTCCCTAAATTAAATCAAAGTTATGATATACACTGGTTACCCTCGTGTAACCTCACCGCAAAGAGACAATTAATTTTGGACAGTTTGTACCAAATTTTAAACTTTTGTTTAAAAAAAGGTAAAATTGAAAGAAAGTTCATACTGAACGATGGTAGTGTAGTAACGTCAGATATATACTGTTTTTATTTTATTTTTTTTGGCATTTTCTTGCTTCATTGTCTGTTCTGTATTTTCTTGGCTTCTATAAACACTTTCCCTAGAGAACTGTTGATTTCTTGATCAAGTTTGGTCAGATGTCTGTTTATAAGTCTATATTTGTATGATTCATTTAAATTGCAGGTTTACGTAAACCAATCAGCCATAACATTAAGCCCCGTGACGTTTAGGTTCCGCTTTTGCCACCGGACCGCCTCTGGCCCATCCGGACATGACTCAATAAGACCTCTGCAGTCGTGTTGTGGTGTCTGGGACCAGGACATTGGCAGCGGATCCTTTGGTAGCTGTGGGTTGTGGGGTGAGAACTCCATGGATCAGACTTAATTGGGATTCATTCATCGGATTGGGATCTGGGGAGTTTGGAGGCCGATCAACAACTCTTTGCCTGCTGGGCCCGATGTGTGGTGAGCTGTGTGCACTGGGTGTTCTGGTGACTTCCTATAGTGGCCAGCAATGTTTTTGTTTTTTGTTTTGTTTTTTTTCAGCGATGTGTGCTGCATTGGCATTTCCTTTGGTTCCCACAGGCATGAATGAACCCATGATATTGTCATCAGTTTATATAATTATAGTACTGTATATAATTCGTAATTAATATTATTCAATTCACCATGGTGAATGGTGGTGTTAATGTTATGGTTGATCAGTGTATGCTAATGTGTTAATACTTTTGTAACAAAATTTTTTTACTGGAACCTACAGTATATGGAAAATGTCACTTACCAACAACCAAAAGCATACACAATGTTATGACTTCAAAAAAATAAAAAATAATCCTTAGGAAAACAAGAGGGTCCTGTGCACCCTATAATGCTTGGGCCCTAATGAATGGCCATGAGTGGGACTCGAACTCCAGGAACATACTGCTGATGCTGATGGTTTCAGGTTGTGGACATCACTGTAATTACATAGTTAAGGAGTGTCTTGTTTGCATCTGGTCTAATTCTAAGCATACTGAAATGTAATTATCTTTTTTTTTTTATTTAGCAAAAACTTTTAATGCTAACCTCAGAATAAACTAATTGAATTATAGTACCTAAAACCAAATTTTAAAAAAACATAAAGAAGCAAAGGAGGAGAGGAGCTGAGACGGACAGGTAATTACAGGTCACGGAAAAAACAAATCCCTTTAAATTTCCTTGTTAATCACTCACACATTCTTTTCATTTTCTAATAAAACAGACCAAATCACTCAAAATGTTATTTCCTTTTCATACCACAATATGGTGGAATTACCAAATTTGATGTGCTAATAAATAAGAGCACGGCTCTGATAATTCGTTCTAGCTGTGACATAAATGACGTTATTTAAGAAAGTATAATTGTTGACATGATGTTTAATTGCTATTTATTGAAGGAGACGCCAGTGCTAGCACTTTGTAACAGTCTGCCACAATTTCAAAGTAGTAATTTGCTCTGTTCCTTTATTTAAGAATGAGTAAAAAGCAAGACTGGTGATGAAAAGACATTTGCTATAATGTGAGTGATAGCAGGAAATAATTTTGAAGGAAATGATTTTAAATGCAATGTTAAACATACTTTAAAAAATACATATATTATATTTACCAATGAATAAAAGTATAATCGCTGGCAAAAATATTATTATTATTATTATTATTATTTATTTTATTTTTTTGCCAGCGATTATAATTTTATAAATTATAATTATAATAATAATTATTATTATTATAAAGCTGTGCTGTTATAGGAAAGTAATCATATACTGTACCACCACACCAAAGTGGATTATTTTCCTGTACCTCACAGCCTGCAGTGTGTTATTATTTACAAATTGGTGGAATATGATGAGTGTGGCATGTCAGGCAATAGTTATGCCTTTAAAATCTCTTTTTTTTCCCATTTTGATCATGCAAGTCATTCAAACTGTCTTGCAAAATCATTCCAATATAAAAACAGGGTAGAAAGAAAAGTAATACTAAAATTACACGAGCATAAGGAAATAAACAGGAAAGAGTAGCCATTTCCTTGCTGTGCTTTTAGTAGAAGCAGGAGGTAAATAAGGAGATCAGGGGCACAGGGGTGAGTGTCTTTGTGGAATATACAGTAGTGTGAATTACCTGAACCCTAGGGTTAAAAGGCTCTATTCTCCTACTAAGGCTTTGGCTCTGGGTAAGCAAAGTTAATGACAAGAACAAAACAAAGGAACAATGGCATGAAACTAAGCCCAGAATGACAGCACCAGTGTTAAAAGAGCTCAGGCAGAGATTCAGTCTAAACACTGCAGGTTAATTAATACGCAATGCCTCTTCCCCCTTTTTTTCCCCTTTTTTCAGGCTGGAGTGGTAGAATATAACCGGCGACAATCAGGCGGAACATCTTCTGAATGTGCATAATGAGCTTCTCGTTTATTTTCTTTCATCCGAGTCATTTTCATTTAGATGATTCTTTACCATAAAGTGTTTCTTTGTGCTCCTGTTAAGTTGTGAAATTCTAAATATAGTCGCCGTGCTTGTCTTGTCTCTCAAATTCGGAAGCCAGAATGCCTATTTAAACCGAAGCTCTACCCGGGCGAACAACACACACACACACACAAAAAAAAACACACCAGATTGTGTTATTCAATGTATACACACATATCCACATCTCAGCGAGTTTAAGACAATGAAGAGTTTAAGCGCATGGAAAAGGAGGTTAAATATTGTGTGGAAGGGGATCATAAATTCTGGTTAAAATACCCCATTTTTGTCTTTTTCATTAAAGGAGAACAAAACTAGGAATGATTACTCCAACATTGAAATGAATAAAGCTTGCCTCCTTACCAGATATTAGAAATCATAAATATTTAATTAAAATAAAAAAAAGAAATTGAAAGACCTACTTAAAGGTCATGTTTAGTTCATCTTTAGTCTGAAACAATGACTGAAATAATTGAATGCACCCACCTCAAAGTTTGCACCTTAATGTTTTTTCTAATCAAAATCAGTAATATATAAGTAGTATATATAATTATTCATTCAATTAATTCAATAAATTATATATAATTTTATTTATTTTATTTACATGACCCTGTTTTGACTTGTACCCAAAAAGGAGGAGTGAAAGAAACCAAACACATCTAAATATACAGGGCATCCCAAAAGTCTCCATGCAAGGAAATTAACACTTTTTTAAAAATCTATCTGAAAAAAAAAATCCGCATCACTTTTTCCACATTTTGTTATGTCACAGCCTTATTCTAAAATGGATTAAATTCATTTTTTTCCTCAGAATT
>JAOVVA010000027.1:12768261-12786572 GCA_028565275.1 Leiocassis micropogon | reverse complement strand
GCGGTGGCCGCAAGTAAGCATCATGATTCACAGCGAGTTTTGGCGCTGTGATTATGGTTTCCATCTTTCCGCGTGTCGGTCTTCGCATAGGTGAGATAGGGGTATAACAGCAGGAATAACAGAGGGGGGCGGGTTATCGGGGGTGGAGCTTGTAGGACAACTTTCACACACACACACACACACACACACACACACACACACACCTAACGGATTGGGAATGATGGCTGTCTGGCTCACGGATTACATAAATTGTCTAAATAACGGATTACATTTTTGAAAAAGTAACTGAACAACTGAGTACTTAAATGGCGAACCTAACGCGGTAGATTACTCGTTACATCAAAAAAGTAATCCAAGTACTCTTAACAGGTAACGCGTTACACCCAACACTGCTCGTCTGTCATTACCTCTGCTCCTGGCTTAAAGCCGCAACAACAACCATCAAGTTCTACCTCCTTTTCTTTTGTACAAAACAGAGGTGGCTACTTCAGAACAACAGAACATTTGACCATACTGTGTCCAAATTGCCAGTTACTCAATATTATCTCATATCTTATAGAGCTGTTGTATCAAAGCAATATCTTGCTCCAGTCATCTGCTTGTACTGTGAGAATAAACATTATCGCCAATATTCATATTCATATTTTATTTGTTTCAGGGTGGAGTTTTTCTTCCAGATGATTTAGGACAAAGCTCTAAAAACATTTCCATAAAAAAGTCAGTGTGACAGCTGAGATAAAACAGATATGAGATGTGTAGAAAACCTGATACTCATCATAAAATAACACTAATTGCTCAGGAATCTGCGGGTGAATCCTGGCAAGGGATGGTATAATTAACCTCCAAACTTTAATTACCTTTCGTGTACCTTTTTTAATTACTCCACAGATGTGATGATGCTTCTAAAAGCTGTGAAGACCCCCCTGGCTGCCACTCTCACTGCCTGACTGGAAATAGTACTGTCACTGGGGTGCTTCATCACAAGAACAATCCATTTTTATTAGCACAATATGGTGATCTCTCATCGGTTCTCTTTCTCTATCTCCTCTTCCCTATCTCTGGCTTTTTTTTCCCTTTTTTCTATTATGTAACACAGTCCATTAAAACCAGATTGAACTATGAGATCAGAGACAAAACCAGGGTGCTGCAATTCATGTCATAGCAGGATGGGCAGCCTAACACACACACACACACATGCACATAGACACACACTTTTTCACACTCCAGTGTACCTTCTCACAACCTCTCAAGCACCCAAAGCGCTTTCACACTTCCATACTCAAAAGAGCGTCTTGAAGGGAAAAAATCATGGCATTCCACTGGGGGAAAAAAATTAAGTTTCATATGTGGAAAATTTTGGAGCCTTTTTAAACATTAATAATTAACACAGTATCTGTCAGGAGTATGATTTGTCAAGTAATTATCTTATCCATTATTATTTAACAATGCAAATAAATAAAAACTTAATTATGGCTAACACCTTAAAGTGACCAGTTAGCCTCCTTTCTTTGCATGCTAGCTGTTTCCTGTTAGCATAGATTTATTATGAGTTACAAAAAATGTACTGCTGGGTCAAATATAATAGGAAAAAAATACACTAGGGTCAAACAGTCTGAGGCTATTTACTTTTAATATTTTTTTAATTATTATCTTGTTTACCAGTTTTACAAACCAACAAGCTAATAGTAACCAACAACTATTAGCAAATATCTAGCTAGCTTTGTGAACTGCTATTATTTATTGATTGTTATGGCTATCACATTTAGTAACAAATTTAAATTATACCATAATAATATTGTTTCACAAATGTGTTAAAAAGGCAACTGGTCATAAATGAATTTATATTATGCTGCTTGTCAAAAATGTTTAATTACCTATCAATTTACAGTATATTTACAGCCTTAATGCCTTCTTTTTCTTTAAACAATTTATTTAAAATGTTAAAGATCTTCATATTTATATTTTAGTGCAATAATAAATATGAGGTGGTATCAAAAGTTTCAAAACTGTTGTTTGTAATGTTTTAAAATATATATTATTATAGTATGCAAATGTGAATTTTGTCAATAATTCAAGGTTCGTGCAAATGCACATTTAAGATATTTTTAAACCAAAATGTAACTTTTACTGTACATGTCTGCATCATATTTATACATAAACATTTTACATTTTATATTTAAATTAGATGAATAGCAGAGCACTAAATTAAGATAAAAACGGAAAAAATATTAAAATATTAAAATTTCTGTTGCAATTAATCTGACATTACTTTTTGATAAATGATGTAATATTGGTAGTAGTCTTAAGACATCTACATAAGGTGTAAATGATCACTTTTTTGCTGTGTGTGTGTGTGTGTGTGTGTGTGTGTGTTGTAAATGTCACCTTACCTTTTTCACTGACCGACTCGCTCTCAATCTCTACATCCTCGCAGCTTGTATACTCAGGTGTCGTTGGAAGCTCTTCGTCTGAGCTGCTTAGCGAGGCCCGCCTTACTTTGCCCCCTCGCTTGCTTTTATGAGGTCTGGGTGGTGGTGGACGCACGGATTCCGACTGGTCTGAACTAAGCGAGTCATTGCGCAGCAGGTTGTCCGTCTTGTCCCTTGGGCCAGAATTGGAGGGCCGGTGACCGTAAGATGGAGCGTGGGATTGGACGTGTCCGTAACGCCATGCCCCGGGCCGTTCTTCTGCCTCGGTGCACGCCAGGGAGACGTCGCTGTGGCGCCGCTCGTGGCGGAAACGAGACATCTCAGCATTCATGCGCATCTGTTCCTCGTATGGCTGCGGCTTCACTGGGTACCGTGCCAGGTTCGGGTCACTCCGGTAACGCGTGTGGCACTCGTCCGGGTGATGGAGATCACGCTCGGATACCAAGCCTGGCTCGTGAGGATGAGGGTGGTGCTGTTCCTCCTCCTGGGAGTGCCATGCACCACGTCGGGTACGATATGAGGCCCGAGCTGACTGGGCGTCCTCATAGGGACGACCATAGTCAGAGGGTGATCGTGGCATGCCACCTTGTCCTGGGGCATAGTGTGATGGACGATCCTCCCTTTGGTAGTTCGGATTTGGCCCCCTAGATGCTGAAGGGCTTCTTTTCCTAGAGAAGTGAAGAAAGTAAAAGGTTAGACATCACAAAGAAGCAAGGCCTCTCTTTTTTTGTCTTGGAAGTGCATATCATATACTGTACATCAGTCTATTTCAATAAAACAGTAATGAGTGTGTTATATTGCCTCACGTAACTAAGCAGTGTTTATAAACTATATATATATATACTGTGTGTATACAGTATATGGAATCTAATGTCACATATGATGGCACATGTAGGTATTCTTTCTTTTACTTAAATGTCACTTTCAAATGTCTCTTTTCTTTCAGATTCAATAAAGGAAATTTCGTTCAGGTCCTGTACTGCATTTCTGAATAACTCCTGTTATTTTACTTTTATAGCTCACACTCCGGTTTGCTTGATAATTTGATCGAATTTCACAAACAAACGAGGCTCCAGTGAACTGTATTTGCTCGGTGTGGCATGTTGGAGGCGCTGAAGCATATTTCTGATACATATTCTGATAGAAATGATTTTTTTTTTGCAAGCTTGACTTTTTATTGGGACCGAAATGCTATGAAATTAAATCTGACAGATTGTTGTGTATGTGGTGTGTGTGTGTGTGTGTGTGTGTGTGTGTGTGTCTGTGTGTGTGCATGCATCTGTGTATCTGTGCATGTTCCTGAGGCCAGCCTCATACATTATGCAGTCGATGCAGGACACTAAGCCTTGCTCCATTCACAAATTTAAACCGCTGCCACAGCAAAATGATGTCTGAACAGTGTGTGTGTGTGTGTGTGTGTGTGAGTGTGTAACGTGTTTTTGTGCACTCTTGCCTTCTGTCAGCCTGCATGATGAGCAGGTTTTCATGTTGACTAAAAAGAACGTGTCAGCAAGAGAGCAGTGCAACGTGTGTGTGTTTGTGTGTGTGGAGTGTGAATTGCTTCAGTAAGTGTTCTCAGCCAGCCTGCAGGGCCAGCACACCCTAAGGATATTTAGTTATGAATTTCTCCAGATGACTGTGGCAAATGCAAACATTTTCACTCTCACTTCTTTCTCGTTCTGCTTCTATCATTCACCGACCCTCTATGGTACATACAAGCATCACTTCCTTCCTAACATCCACATCACGCATTACATAGCTAAACGTTTGGCTCAATCCAGAATATTTTCCAGGCTCAGCTTTATTTTAATTAACATTTGCTGATAATTGACCATTCGGTTATTTTTAGTAGACGTGAATCATCATCTATGTCACATAATATACAGTGAAAAGTTACAGTTCAGGAACCTTACAGTACATTAATCAGTAATGAAACTACAGTAATAGAAAGCCTTGGCAGGACTGAAGCTTCCCAAGATGCAAACTGTCACTGTGTGACAAAATAACTGCAAACAATTTGGTCTGTACATACGCTTTCCACTCAGATTTGGTCCATTGTTAATTCCACCCACCAGCCAGCTCTCCTAATCATGAGAGAGCTGCCAACACAGAGTTTAAAGGCTGAACACAATATTTAATATGAAACGTGAAGCTAGTCAACCAAAATATTTCAAACTGCTGCTCATGATTGCATTCCATAGCAGCGTGACACACCCGGCCCATAAGTGCTCTCCGCACTCACGGATGCCTAAGAATGGCTAGTAGTGATGGGTCGTTCATGAACGATTCGTTCTTTTTGAACAAGTCTTGAACGTGACTCAGAAGAACGAGTGGTCTCGCAGAGTGATTCGTTCATTTTCTACTGGGAGCGCATGCGCAAAGCATCGCAAAACCTCCGTAAGTACTGTACAGGAAACAAAAATGAGTAGTTACCTTGAGTCTTTTCGGTCTGAATCATTCGTTCTTTTGTCACGTGACTCCCATACACGCTATGCAGTGCAGTACGCAGGAAACAGAATTGGACGGTTCTCAACGACTCTTCTAGTCCGTGTCGTTCATTCTTTTGTCACATGACTCCCATAGCCGCTATCCAGTGCAATAGTTTCAAAGGAATGAACGATTCGGACTAGAAGATACGAGAGGTGAGCTGCTCATTCTGTTTGTTATAATATGTCCTTAGCTGCATTTTAATATTTTGATTACTGGAACTACAGCCAAAATTTGGGGGTCTGTTTATTGAAAATTTAACATTTTATTTTATTTCTGATCAAAAGAACGAAATGAACTAAATGACTCAAAAAAAAGATTCGTTCCTTTTGATGAACAAGATTCAAAGAACCGAGTCACTAAAATGATTCAAACTTCCCATCACTAATGGCTAGTGCATCTCTGATTGATAAGAGAGAGAGAGAGAGAGAGAGGGAGAGAGATGGCCAGTTTAGCTCCTTTGGCACCCAGCAACAAATGACTTTGACTCACTCATCATATATACCACTTTATCTTGTATACAGTGTTGCGGGGGGTTTAGTGGCTTTCCCAGAAGACTCAGGGCATGAGGCGGGGTGCCAATCTATCACAGGGCACTCACACTTACTTTCACACTACAGGCAAATCTGCATGTGTTTGGCCTGTGGGAGGAAACCAGAGTACCCGCAGGAAACCCATCAAGTACGGGGAGAACATGCAATCTCCATGCACACAGAACCATGGTGGGAATCGAACTTGGATTCTAGAGGTGCAAGGCGAGAGTGCTAACCGCTACGCCACCATGCCGCTGACTGGGATCCTGACACTTCATAATGGCGTAGTGATTAGAACTTTCACCTTGCACCTCGAGCATTGAAGGTTCAATTGTGTGCATGAAGTTTGCACGTTTCCCCCGCGCTTGGTGGGTTTCCATCAGGCGCTCTGGTTTCCTCCTACAGTCATGCAGATTAAGGTAATTGCCCGTAGTGTGTGTCCCCTGTGATGGATTGGCACTGGTGTACCCCACCTTTTGCTCGATGTCTCCTGGGATAGGCTCCAGGCCGTGCGACCATGTACACAGGATAAGCAGTGTAAAAAATTACTGAATAATTGAATTTTTATATTGTAAAAAATATTTGGTGGCACCTTAGAGGGCTTGCCAGACTTTTTAGATACATAGTACTGTTCGGTTGCTTTGCTATATTAACGTATCTAACTAGCTAACTACCTCACAAATCTTCATTATTTTAGCTACCATATTTTGTTGTCTAGTCAGTGGGATGGCTAATAGATTTATTACTTTTACACCCCTGTAGCATTATAAACTGCACCTTCCCTTCAAACCTTCCAAAGCATTTTTGTTGCATTAGTATATATTTTTCACCTGGACATGAACATAGAGAATCACTAACTTTTATTGAACATAATTGGACCTTGAGGGCCAGTACTGTACCTATCATTATGTTTAATAAAACCGTAAATGTACCATATACATTTTTCCAGGAAACAAATACATATTATAAGGCATAAAAAATGTGCCCTTGAGTGTTAAAAAAAGGGAAAAAAATGCAGGAGTGGGTGGAGAAACGGTGCTGCATTAATGCCCACACACTCACAAAGGGAATAAATTGCTCAAACGTGTGCGTGTGCAAAAGTGAAAAGCAATCAAGGTGAAATTAGAAGAGAGTCTATTGGGGAAGAACAGCAACTCCACTGTCGGGAGGAATGACAATTTGAGTAATGATCCACATCCAGCGTGCACTAACACAGCCAGCATTAACGCCTAATCATATTGTAAACCTTTCACCGTATCAAATGTTTCAGGTTGTATATTTATACGTAATAAATTGAGCAGGCAGTGTGTGAGGGGTGTTTAACCAAGCCGGGAAAAAACATACGCAACATAATTAGGAAGATGTCGTAGTTTTACTTTTGTATATATAGCCTTCGGAATAAAGCTACATAAAGGTAGAATAGTACCTTAGTAATGTTAGGAACCAAACATGAGGGTATGAAACATGCTATTCCATACTGTCTGGCAAAAAAAGGAGGACTAAATTATTGACCTAAAGAAAACATTAAAAGTACTGGATTAGGATGAATAACTTTCGAACACATTATTAAAACCTGGGAGGATAGTGCTGAACCATCAACTTTGCGACAGACGAAAACCATGATCGGCAACTACTTAGGCCTGGAGCCTATCCCAGTTCACCAGTGCCGATCCATCATAGGCAAAGATTACATTCACATTACCCGCCAGAAGTGACTTAAATCCAATATTTTACCCTAATGTGACACAGATCTGATGTTTTGCTGCAGTGCTAGCAACAGCTGCTAAAACAGCTAAGAGATCGTCTGGTTTTCTTCCCTCTTCGGACCGCAACAAATACACTGACTGACTGCTTACCATCGCACAGAGCAAAATCCTGCGCATATTCCTGCTTAAATCGCCTCCATTGTTTAAACTGAAAGAGTCGATACATGATCGCTACTGTACAAGTGGCTTGCAATTATGAATGTGAACGGTCATGACATGCAAATCGCGTCTGACCAAAAAATCTCAATTGAACAAGGTGGTTGGTAATGTGAATGTAGCGGAAACAATTGAGTGGCCATAAAAAGACCTTGTTAGTGAGTGATATCAGAAAAAAAGAGTTAGAGTTAAGGAGTTTAAAGAGTGGACATTGGAGCGTCGTAAAAAGTGCATGTGGCCTGATGAGTCCAGACTGACGCTATTCAGAGTGGTGTCATTGTAAGAAGTAAAGAGCATGAAATGATCCACCACCATGGATAGTGCCCACTGTACAAGCAGTGTTATAATCTGGGGTTGCTTCAGTTGGTCAGGTCTAGATTCAGTAATGTTATGTGGCAAAAAATTAAGTCAGCTGACGACCTCAACATACTGAATGACCAGGTTATCACATTAATAACTTTTCAATTTCCTGAAAGCATGTGCATATTCTACAACTGTCTATAACAGTATTTACACCATTATCAAAGATGTTCCAGCTGTTCGGAATTTATAACCTCCTCAAAAAAAATTCTTAAAGACTTGAAACTGGACACTGAAACTGGAGACTCTTTCAACAAATGCCAAATCTCCTTAGAGAAAAATTCACCATATCAATGACAACGCATTTTTCAATAAACAACCGATTTTTGTATATTATCTACCAGGAATTACTTGTTGCTATAGAAACAACAATGTATTAGAACAAGTGTGTAAACATAAACCTGTGATTTGACTTACAGCCAGCACTACCCTCAGGGCAGCAGTTATTATATAGACTGTACTGTATGTTGGAGTGTTTTCAAAAGTGAATTGAGTTTTTCAAGCTATACAATACTGCTACGAACGCTACACCGTGGGTAAAATATAAAATGATGGAACGCAGGTGCTTTCAGGAAAGTTGTTTTTGAGCCAGGTTTGGCCACGTGTGACTAATAAACTGTCTCAAATCTGAAAATATGACACTACCAGAACAGAAAAGTCCCAGTTAGTCCAGATCAATAATCTGGAAAGCTTGCTGCCTCGAAAAAAAAAAGAGAGGAGCTAATAAAAGAAAGTGAAAAGGGACCAGGGAAAAGGGTGAGTGACAGGTGTGTGTGTGTGTAGCTGTGTGAACAACTTGCGGTGCTGCCGTAAGCACGGCGTCTCCCAACAGACGCGACGATATTTCGAATCGTGTCAAAGGTGTCGCAGAGAAGGGCATAAATCGTGGTGGCCACGAAGTGCAGCACGGAAAGACGACCGGGTAGAAATTTATTGCAGTTTACCAACAAAGATGTCAGCCAAGCAGGAGGCAGAATTTAGGTGGGTTATTGCCCTGAGTGTCACAAGATTACACATGGTGAATTTCAAACTTGTCAGTTGTGTGATTAAACACAACACACACACAGACACACACACACACACACACGTACACACACACATGCTCACACAAACTAGCCAAACAGAAATAAAGCATCTGGTAAAGGCAGGAAACCAAAAAAACCTGCGTGCTAAGGAACCTTCCAGAACAGGAGGACATAGGAAGCAGCTCCACAGTTACATACGCGTCATTATTGCCCCCTGGAGCCGATGGACTGAGATTTTGTTTCTCTGCCAGTTTTATCCTCCACACTTTCACACGGCAGAGACCAGGCTACATGTGAATATCAGTACAGGCTGTGCACTAGGCTTGGGAAGAAAAATAAATTCTCATTAAATTGCAAAATGTAAACACCCTGATATTAGTTTTTTGTTTTTTTTTTAACTGAGGTGAAAATTGAACACAATGGGAAAAGAAATAAATTCTCTGTATATGATTTTACACAGATCTTCACTGGTTCACATTTACTCCTATTGCATCATATTAACAAATCTGGCAACCTTTAAGTATTTGGGGTATGAGTTAACATCAGAGGGCACTAATAGGTGGGCAAGTAACAAAATACAAAAACTTTGATGTATTTTTTCATGTATCTGTACTTTTCTTGAGTATTTTCTATACTTGATACTTTTTACTACTACTCAACACATATTTGAATGAAAAAAACCCATACTTTTACTCATTATGTTTTAAACAGAGATTTCTTATTTGTTAATCATCACAGAAAAGTGCATTGATTTTCTAATCTAAACATAAATCTTTATGCTGTCACTCATACCATACCATGAATTAAGCCCCACCTCTCGTGGGGAGAACGGAAGCAAAACACTGTCACTCACTCACTCATCTTCTATACCGCTTTATCCTGTATTGAGGGTCGCGGAGACCTGAAGCCTATCCCAGGAGGCAGGGTACACCCTGGACAGGGTGCCAATCCATCGCAGGGCACACACACATACTCACTCAATCACACACTACGGGCGATTTGGGAACGTCAATTAGCCTAAATCTGCATACCCGGAGGACACCCACCAAGCACGGGGAGAACATGCAAACTCCATGCACACAGAGACGGGAATCGAGCATGGCCAGGAATCGAACCCGGACAGTTCTAACCACTACACCACCGTGCAGAGGCAAAACAATTCAACCAATCTTAGTTTACAGATATGACTTTCATCATTATGAAAGCACAGATTGCGTAGTGAACCAAAGTGATTGATGGTTACCTGGGCAATGGTCCCGCCCACTTCATACCTGGACTCCGCAGTTCTCCTGTGTCCTTCTGGAGATATTCAACATTCTAGCTGTAATGGTCTTTGTCTAAAGACTTAAGCAGTGTTTGCTCCTGTTTGTCCAACTATATCTAAACCACCTAGTAAAATATTTTATATAATTTGTGTTACAAATTTTAAAGAAATTGGCCTATAAATTTTATATGTATTCATTTATTATTAATTCATACTTTAATTTAAAGAATACATTTTAGATTTCTGCAGAAATTCAACTTTTCAAAATACTTCAAAATACTGTTACTCAGTAAATCTGTCAGATAGGAATCCAGGAAAATCAGTTTCTTTGTGGACGTCTTGTACTTTTGTAGTTAAAGTACAAGGTAGAGCATGTATTTCGCACTTGTACTTAAATAAAAAAAACTGGAAGGAGTTGTACTTCTACTTGTAGTGGAGTAGATTTTTAGGCAAGTACTTTATTTCACCCCAATAAAGCAGAAAATGAGCCGGTCTGCATATTTATCTGGGATGATTGACGCAAGGGTTTTGAACTCTGATATTACCTGAGAGTCAGGGACTCAGAGACTAGGGGGCACAGGAAGCATCCCGGCTTTCTGTCCAGGTAAATCTAGAATGTTTTAAGTTCCATCAAATCTCTCAGTGTATGTTTGGCTTAGCTTACAATATTTTAAAAAATCATTTAATTATGTTTACAGTATGTGGGATGAAAATTAAGGAAAAAAATGGACCCCGAACAACTGACCTAATTTAACATTCACTCTCACTCATCGTCTGTACCACTTTATCCTGTATACTGGGTCAAGGGGGGCCTGAAGCCTATCCCAGGAGACTTAGGGCATCGAACTTCGACCCTGGCGGTGCAAAGGAAAGTGCTAACCACTAAGCCACCATCCAAATCCAACACACAAAAAATTATTTCAATAAAGATGATAATTAGATAAGTAATTAGAAAGTGATTGAATATGCTGTTCAGTCAGCACCCATGTGGATGCTACTCAACTGATTTGTAAAACAACCATACTAAAAACTGTTATTTGTTTTACTATTTACAGAACATTCACCTAATTTTCCCCATGCTGTTGCCAACTGGCTCTGCCAGCAATCAGCTCCCGACTGCACAAATTAATAATATAATTTCACCCTCCCTCCTTCTCCTTGAACCTAAAATGGTAAATAAGGTAATTTTCCTGTCTTATTTAAATTGCATTAATAACTTTATCATTTAACACTTTTTTTAATCATCCAAGGTCAAAAAGTATTTATTTGGCCAAAATCATTGCCAAGAAAACCGGGTTGGGGGTTTAAATGACAATATACTGTACAATACTGTATACTATTGGCACCTCTTATGAACTAAAACACATCAGGTCCAAAAAGGTGGATTTTTTCCTAATGCTTTTTACTACTCTTACTACCAGGGGTGCAAATTATAGTTAAGGGCACTTCATTTTATTTCTAAACTATGAGTGCCCTATAAAACATCATACATTATTTAATAATATCATAAACCATGTAAAAGAATTGTCACATGTTAAACATTTCAGTATTTCAGTATTATTATTATTATTTATTTTTTTTTACACCAGCATGTTGTTGAATGGATGAATCTGGATGTCAGAAGGTGTTGATAAATTTCCTACAACAGCAGCACTGACTGCTCAAGAAATGGACGGTTCCAAGCACAATTTACAAAAGCACAATATTAGCTGTTTTAAGGTCCAGACAATATATCAGTCAAGCCTTAACGTCTGCTAGCTGCTGGGTCACTTTGCCGCAGATCGGGATTGGAAGGCACAAGCCGTGTCCTAAATCTCGAGCCTTGATTTATTAACCGCAGCTTTCTCACGCTGCCCTGTGCTGGCTTATCACACCCAAAATGCTCAAACTGGGGTTATGTTTCCCGACATGCAGATGAATAATGGGTATGATTAATCGCATTTCCTGCAGCATGAAGGAACCCTTAACGCATGTACCGAATGATCTAACACCACAAAGACTGGATTTAATTTCTTTGGATTAGAATCATGAGCAGAGATTCCAAGCCTGAACTGATGGTAACATAAAAGCACTGCCATAAAGGAATATTTTATATATATATTTTCTACATTCTAGAACAATACTGGATTTTTTTCAGAACAATGAAATCACACATATGGAAGTAGGCAATTAATTTTAAGACAAAAAGGTCAGCTGTTCTGGAATAGTTTTTGCACAACAGTATTGTCAAGTACGTTTGCAAAAACCATCAAGCACCATGATGAAACTGTCCCTAATGAAGACCATCCCAGGAAGGCAAGACCAAAACTTACCTCTGCTGCAGAGGAGACGTTCATTTAGAGTCACCAGCCTCAGAAATCACCAGTTAACAAAGAGTACCTTAGATGCCGTTATGAAGGCTTTATAGAGCATAAGAGATACATCTCACTATTAACTGTTTCAAAGAGATTATTGTATATTGGATGCATTCAGCATCATTTCACAATGTAGAAAGAAATTATAATAAGGAAAGACCATGAGATTAGAAGGTGTGGCCGAACTTAGATTCATTTTTCAATACACAATCAACCAAGACAGCACTTCATGAGTAACTGAACATTACTTATTCTCAGGAATTTAGTCTCTCTCTCTCTCTCTCTCACACACACACACACACACGCACACATTTCTATCATTTCCACACTCCTCTTCCTGTGAGTGCTAACTGTGCATTTTTCATTGCAGTCAGCAGCAGTACTCAAAATCAAAGGAGCAGCAGTGGCTGCATCAGGCTGTGTGTGTGTGTGTGTGTGTGTGTGTGTGTGTGTGTGTGTGTGTGTGTGTGTGTGTGTGTGTGTGTGTGTGTGAGTGTGTGTGTTTTCAGTTTTTTTATTAAAAACCTGAAAGGGAGGAAAAGGTTTTCTTTCTAGGTTAAGGGTAAATTTAGGTCTAATCGTAGCATTAGTTATTAATGAAAAGTCAACAGTAGGTCAGAACATGCCGCAATTGTAACATGACAGATCAGAACAATCTCTGTAACGTAAAACTCGCAAATACTGGTAAATAAAATGTGTTATCGTTGATGTGGTCAAGCTTTTCTGGCGCTGATGATGTCAGATGTCTATCCCATCTAGGAGCACATACGAAAGTGACTCTGAAAAACAGTTGTGCTTTCAGAGAGGCATATTAATCAGGGCCCGTATTCACAAAGCTTCTTAAACCTAAAAGTTGCTCCTAGTGATGAAATTCTAAGAAAATTCTTAGAATTATGACTTTTTCTTAGAACTTCCCCTTAAATTTAGGACTAAATCTTAGGAAAGATAAAAATGATTCACGAAGCATCTAAGACCTGAAAACAACTCCTAAGGTAAAAATTGTTAAGAGTAGAGAGAAGGACTTTTAAGAGGCTTAAGAGTTTCTATAGCAGAGGACAGAATGGCGGAAAGAAGAAATATTCTCCAAACACTGAACGTAAAGCTAAAAGTAAACGCTGCTCTTCTGTCCAATTTGGTTTTCTTGTTCTTTTACTTCCTTCCATCTTCCTTGGATTCTTGGCTACATACCATCCAAAAGTGCACCTTAAACAGACGGTCCTGCAACCATGTAAACTGGTAAAACCTGAACCATTTTGTTCCCATCAATCTGAAATGGATTACAAGTAATAAAATCAGTATGGCCAATAAATGTAAGAACTTAAAAATATAGTAACTACTGTGAGGAAATTGGTGGCTTCAAAAGTTGACACATTTTCAACATTGTTTTAATTAACTTTAAGATATTTAGTCTATAAAAGAATATAGTAGCTGTCATTCATGATAATACCATTTCTTTATATACAAAACATTATGATTTGACCGTCCATTCTAATATCATATATTCTACTTTTACAAAGAGCGCTTTTTAAGACCTTTACAGATCAACCAATCACAGTCCTTGATTTGCTGCATCATCCCTAGCAATGGGGTCGACCACACCCCCTCCCTAAGAAAAGGATTTTGTACTTTCCTTACTCAGCGTTGCTCTAAGAAGTGTCCTAAATCACTTTTAGTCTAGGACTCCCAGGTAGGACTTTTTAAGCTAAAATAGGAGCTCTCTGAGCGAATTCTAAGGAGCTTTGTGAATACGGGCCCTGATCTGTATCACATTAGGGTGGCAAATCGGAAATAAAATCACTTTAGGCGGATAATGGGAACGTAGTCGAAAAGTCTTTTTTAGGAAAGTAAACAGGAAATGACTTGTTCACATGTCTTGTTAACCTAAAAGTAAACTTAAAATGTAACTTAAAAAAAACCCAGGTATCTTGGCTTTCAATATTTAAAAATGGAATGCAGTTAAAGTGAACCTGCAGGAGTGTAATCAGATGTCAGTTATTACAATGACTGCATTCTGTACACATTTTTGTGTCAGTGTACTGTAATATGGGGGCGGTATTCTACATCAGAAGTGTTTCAGCATAGAGGGAACAGTGTGCCCAAATATTATTTCTGTGTGTGGAAAAAAAAAAGCAAACGGTCCAGCCTATTACAAAAGCTACCAAAGTGCTCTGAACCATTCTTGGATCTATCAAATGAATTAATGTAAATGCACTCATGAGGGACTAGATAACACCAGTCCACTTTCACCCCAAAAAAATAATAAACCATGTTTAAGTGAAGTAACCTAAGCTCCATCCACTATACAAATCACCCATCCGAAAGTCTATTTTAAAAGTGCTTTAGCAATAATTACCAGTGCAATGATTCAGCAGTCAGGGATTTCAAATCCCAGGTATCTTCATATTCCATTATGCACTTCCTGTAATCACTTCATGTTGCAACGTGGGCATAATGTACCAGCACCGCTTTCAGTATCTGATGGAATGATGGCAGGGCTTCTGGTGCTTTATTATTGTAGAGTGAATAAGTCAGGATATATATTAAGCCCTTTCATTCAGATATAGTTGCTCTAGTATCTTGCATATCTTGTTATTTTAAGTCAATGTTAGTCTAAAAAGCATTGCAAGCTAATTAAGGTTCTATTAAGCCACCAGATTAAAAACTTGATGAGAGGCAGAACAGTGATTGATAGCACGGCAGCCTTGCACCTCCAGGATTGTGGGTTCGAATGTTCTCCCTGTGCATGATGGGTTTCCACCACAGTGGAATAGCATTTCCAAATCGCCTGTAGTGTATGATAGGGTCTGTGAGTGTGTGTTCTCTTGCTCTATGGTGACTTGGCACCCAGGTGTACGCTGCCTTGTGCGCTGTTGCTCAGTAAATGTTATATTTCATTTGGAAATCAAGAAGGTCCCAGAGTCTGGAGGAAGTGGAGGGGGAAAGGATCCAAGTTGCGTGAAGGTTCCACAGTCTGTAATGATTTGGGGTACAGTGTCATCTGCTTGTATTGGTCAACTTTGTTTCATCAAGTCCAAAGTCAACACAGACGTCTACCAGGAGATTTTATAGAACTTCATGCTTCATGCTCAAGCTTTAAGGAGATGCTGATTTCCTTTTCCAGCAGTACCTGGCCACAACCCAACAGGGATTATATGGGGTATTGACAAGAGAAAGTTGAGAAACAACCAACCGGACAATACAGACGAGTTGAGGGTTGCTATCAAAGCAACCTGGACTTTAATAACACCTCAGGAGCGCCACAGGCTGATCGCCTCCATGTCACGCTGCATTGATGCAGTAATCCGTGCTAAAGGAGCCCCGGCAATGAATGAATGGACGGACTTTTCCGAAGTTGGACATTTCTGCATTGTAATTTTTTTTTTTTTTGATTAATTTTAGGAAACATTTTAATATTTGGAGAAACTGAATTTTTAATTTTCATTATTGAGCTGTAAGCTATAATGAAAATTTAAGACAAACAAAAAAAGGCAAGAAATATTTCACTCAGCGCATCATGAATCTAGAATTTCTAAGAGCAAATAGTGTATTTGTATTGTAAGTTATATTGCAAAAATTGGAAAAGGGAAAAGGGGGTTAAAAAGTAGACAATGTATATATATCAGAAATGCAGTGTTTTGTTTTGTTTTGTTTTTTTTTTACTGTGAAACTGACTCTTCAGGATTTTTTCCTGGCTCAGAATAAGGCAAAGATCGCAGACAAGCAATGTGTCTGGGGAACAGTCAGGTCAGAATGTTCAGTACTCAATGATGTTTCAGTACTCAGGGTACATACAAGGAGAAAATACTACAGCTTAATCACATAATTTGTACTGTATACAAATCAGGCTGGTACACGCTGGCTAGGTTTTTAATAATTGCGCTTAACTACAACGGTGAGGGCTACGCGCATTCCGCGTTAAACCAGAGCATCATATCTGAAACTTAATCCGAAAGTTAAAAAAGTATATGACGCATAGAGCGGTGCAAATGTAAATAGTAGGCAAGAACAGTGTGATCTGACGCAACGTCTGCAACAGAATGAACAAACTAGAGGTGTGACTCAAATAGCTTATTTCTGTCCTATTCTAGACAAGTATTAAGAATGACAGTGCATAGTTTTTGATTTGAGACCATGTTGACAACACTCTTTGTGACAGAGAAGATTTTAAGACAAATGAACAGAACGTGTCTGTGAGATTAACATATCCAGGCTACTGCAAGTAGACAAGTATGGTATGAAATCATTAAACATTTTTCAGCTCAAAATGAAAACAAGAGAAAAGAGGGATGATATGGCATCGAGCGTCAGTTTTAATCCTCTAGATGTCCAGTATAGGCAGATATGTGACTTCTATAGCTCATGTTGTCACTGCATCCGGATGTGTAGTCACACATTCAGAGTTCAGCAAGTTCACCGAGTTCAAACTTTACTTAGTTGCTCAAATTTTACTCCCAGGAACAGCTGGTCTAAGCAGAACTACACCCTAGATATGGCAAAATGTTGTTGAGAAAGATTAATTGAAAGAATTTTTTTTTTTTCATATATGGCAGAATAAAATCAGCTCCTATTTGAGGACTTTTGTGCCAACTTTAGCTTGGGTAGTTACTATTTACAGCACTTCATTAGAATTTATCTTACCATAATACCACATTAAACACATTTTACTCAACTGAATAACTGTTTTTTAATTCTACCGACACATTTTTTATCAAATTTCTCTTAAAAAGTAATTGACATTTAGAGAAGACTTAAAGAACAGTACGGAGATAAGACTCTTAGTCGCAGTAAAACACTCGAATGAAGCAAGGCCGTGAAGATCCCAACCGAAGTGGCTTGGAGCAACTCTTGAAAGTCGACAGATAAGTTGTCGCCAACTTGTGCAAGAGACGCATCTGTCAGTAGGAACTGTACACAATCATAAATACCACTTGCACATTACAGAAATCTCGCCTGGAAGTTATTGCCACATCCCCCTGTACAATCCTGACCTTGCTTAAAGCCATTTCCACATATTTGGGTCATTAAAGGAGTTCCTGGGAGGCCAGTGTTTCAAACATGAAGCAGGCAGTCCGATAGTGGTTCTGGTGTACTGAGAGAACTTTCTACCTTGATGGTATCCAAGCACTAGTAAACACTTGGATAAGTGCAATAGTGTTGCAGGTGAGAATTAAAGGTCACTGTGGTCTGTTATTCTGCACAATCAAAAGTCAGATTTCAGAGTTGTGGTTGTACCATTCCTGTATTACTGACTTAAGCACGGGGCACAGTTTAGCGCACTAGTTATTGATGCACTAATATCGGAGACTGTGTACTTCCACCTCGGTACGGTATTTGAAGATACATTTGAAGAGTACCCATACCAGTACCTGCCGTTGTCCTGGAGTATAACGTGAACATAACTTTTGGGAATGTACCACATCTGTAGCATACCATCAGATGTCCTTGCTATTGCTTTGTTGTTGTGTGAAACATGAAAATGCTCGGTATATAGAGTGACTCTCTTTATTGTAAAAAATAAAGAGATGTGCTAAAAACAGCTAGTCCAAATATTAGTTGATGAGGCTTCTTCACTAAATCAAGCAGGTTTGGTAGTACTGTTTCTTCTTTTTCTTTTTTTGAATAAGAAACAATTTTAGTCCATGAAATTGTGCTCACTGAAAATGCCATATACTATTACCAGTGTTGGGGGACGTTACTTTTTAAAGTAACTAATTACATTACTAAAAATAATGTCTTTAAAAAGTAATCAGTTACATTACAGCGTACTTTCTGATAAAAGCAACTAGTTCGAGTACGTCTCCATTGCAGAAAATGAAAACTCCTTTGTGATTCCACATGCATGTTGTTTTAGTCAAGACCTTTATACAGTGGTGTGAAAAACTATTTGCCCCCTTCCTGATTTCTTATTCTTTTGCATGTTTGTCACACAAAATGTTT
>JAOVVA010000027.1:12750816-12764394 GCA_028565275.1 Leiocassis micropogon | reverse complement strand
TCTATACCGCTTTATCTTGTATTCAGGGTCGCGGGGACCTGGAGCCTATCCCAGGAGGCTTAGGGCACGAGGCGGGGTACACGGGCAATTTGGGAGATGGGAATCGAGCCGGGCCGGGAATAGAACCCGGACCCTGGAGGTGCAAGGCGACAGTGCTCTCTCTCTTTCTCTCTCTCTCTATACACATACACACACACACACACACATCAGATGGGAACCAAACAATAAAAAAGCTGTTGCTGACAGGATGTTCTGGAAAAGAAAGTAATGAGCCTTGTTTATTTTCCCAGAGGTTCCCCTGCCAACAAAAACCAAAGAAGAAAAAGAAAATCAAGCACTTCTATAGTTGTTTTTTTTTTTTTTAATGGGGTTAATGAAGGAAGGCTGCAGTCATGAGGAGCAAGGAAAAATATTTGATGAACTGAATGACTGAGCGAATCCACGACTACTTGGCAGGTCTGACTTGTTTACTGATGTAGGGGACATAAAATTTCGTTTATAACCATACTAAATACCGTTGTATGTTGCAATGACTGAAACAGTTTTTATGAGTAATATAAATAATATGTACTGTACTGTACATGAAGACGTTTAACTAGACTTCTAAGTAAGGCTACATCAAAATACAGCTTTTAAAGTCTAAGGGCTTTGCTCAGTGACCCCAAACATGGTTCCTAACACACACACACACACACACACACACACACACATACACACATACACACATACACACATACACACATACACAAACACGTACAACAAATCCCTGTAGAACTAAAGATAGCAGGACACATGATGCAATATAACAGCAAACTGACTTAAATATGTACAACCTGGAACAAAAACCCAGAAAAAAAACAAAGAAAAACATGTAATACACAGTTTTACGATGTTCGCTATGGTGATGTGAACAACTGTCCAATCAGGGGACTAGAAACTACTAAGGAGTAATATCAGTCGTACAATTTCCTATCATTTAAGTGAAGTTTTTAATCTAAGTTTATACATACTGTATATATTACTGCACAGTAAAATTCTTTATTCCTCATATATCCCAGCTTCTTGTTAGTAGGCTGAGGTCATAGCGCAGGGTTAGACAGTATACGGCGGCCCTGGAGTAGACAGGGTTAAGGGCCTTGCTGAAGGGCCCAACAGCTGCAACCTGGCGGAGCACTCAAACTACCGAACACACTGAGCCACCACCGCCCCAGTAAAATATAAATATAATATAATATAATATAATATAATATAATATAATATAATATAATATAATATAATATAATATAACATAACATTCTATCCATTTAGGAACCTCTGTAGTCCAACTAGGGACCATGGTGGCCAATGGTGACCATTGTATTTATTCCCATTTGTACAACCGTGGTAGGACCTCCGGTCAACATTCACATTCCGGACAATTTGGAAACGCCAATTAGCCTTATGTGCATGTTTTTCGACTGTGAGAGGAAACCGGAGAACCCTAAGGAAACCCACTAAGCACAGGTAGAACATGCAAACTCCATACACACAGACTCGACGCTGGAACTGAACCCAGGAGTCCAACCCTGGAGGTGCAAGGCAATAGTGCTAACCACTAAGACACCGTACCGCCATATCATTAATCACATGAGCAAAATTAATCTTTAAATGCAATAAAGATAACCATTAGCATACAGTAATTTGTTTCGATTTCACCATGGCTACTGTATTGTATCCGTCCCATGAGTTCCATGTAATCCAACAGCGGCTTTCTACACGCTTGGCTTTTAGACACGTCACAGCAGACGTCTCGCTCTTTTCTCTACACCAGCTACTTTTTAATAATCATTCAGACCAGTCAGATAAATCACAAACCCTGCAGAGGGAGCTGCGACGTTATCCTGTTTCGTAGCACAGGTCACACAAGAGCATGAGAGAGCATTAGGGGCTAACTAATGGATCCGGCGCAGAGACGTACAGTGCATGTTTCCCCACTCCTTCATTAAAAAGAAGTAAGAAGACATCCACGCCGAGAGAGGAAGAGCGTGCTCATGGGACAGTGTTTTAGCACGCTAATCGTGTACGCGCGTGTAAACCCATACACACTATGCTAAAAACTAATAATTCACTTTAATACACTCTCGCAGACCTATTTAATTAAACACACACTACAGCAAGCTTTGAGAGATCCTGTGAAAAATTGCGCTGTTGCTTTTTATTGCTTTTTTAGTTCCTTTTCTTTTATGTATTTCACAGCCACCAGCTTTCCACTTTGCATAAACGCGGCGATATTCCTGGATGTGCAAGTTTATTGATTTAGAGATGAGGAGCAGTGGGTTAGGAAGGTGGATGATGTGTATGATGTATATTATGTATATGTATATATTATGTAATAGTATTCATATTATAACACAGGCATTTGTTCAGTCTGCTCAAAATTCCCATTCTCTCATACACACAGATGGATAAAAAAAAAAAACGAAAGATGCACAGATTATTTGGCCAGTCACTGGAATATGCCTGGATTTAGCTCGATTGGCCATGACAGTGATTGGCCGACTGCTCTCAGGTATAACTGATACGGTGCCAATCGTGCCCAAGTGGCGCAACAGGAAAGCACACACCCTATTATTCAGACATTGGCAGTTTAAATCACAGGTAATGCATCCAGAACCGGGAGTCTGGGGAGCAGATTGGCTGCCCTCTCAGGGAGGAGGGGTGCAGTCTCACGTCAATCATAACGGTACTTGCCAATCATGTGTATCTTCACCTCTTTCCTGCCACCTAACATTGTGTGTAAAGCAGATTAAAAAGCTGGTGTCCCAGAGAAAGAAGACGATGGCCTTCATCCTCCTTGTTGAATTTTCATTTGAATTTTCTTTGTAAAAAAACAGCACTGACCAATAACTGGGGAAAAGTCCAATAACCTTGAGCTTGAGCTTTTGAAAAAGCATTAAAGTTATTTAATAGTTCACATTTTATTATACCATTGAGTGTTAAGGTTTAATTCTGTGGTTTTGTGTATAAAAAAAAAAATGTTTTAATCATCTGATCATAGCAGGTCTTAGTATTAAAGCGAATACAACCTCAGACGAACAACAATATTTCACTGTGCCATTATTCAAGCCAAAAAGAAAAAAAAAAAACATGCGGGCAATACTAAGTAACCCCTTACTGCTTCCACGGAATTTAAGAGAGTAAGTTGGAGCCAGATGATCATCAGCAGGTGTGTAGGCCTCTATAAAAGTACACATTTTGGCAGTTTGCTGGCCCGAAGCATTCAGGTGTGTATGAGGGAAAGATATAAGCTCTCAGACAAGCAATTGTTGCTGCACATCAATCTGGAAAGGGTTATAAAAACCCATTTCCAAACAATTTGGATTTCGATGTTCTACAAAGAGAAGGATTATTGACAAGTGGAAAGCATTCAAGACAGTTGCCAATCTTCCCAAGAGGGACGTCCCAGCACTTTCACCAGATCAGACCGTACAATGCCGAGAGAAATAAATTTTTTTTTAAAAAACAGGCCTCACTGACCATGTTAGAGTTAAAGTCCGTGAGAGCACAATTAGAAGAGGACTGAACAAGTACAGTTTGCTTGGAAGGGTTGCGTGGAGAAACCTCTTCTGTCTAAAAACAACATGGTGGCACAACCGAGGTTCGTAAAACTGCACTTTAACAGACCCCAAGGCTTCTACAACAATGACTTATGGATGGATGAGACCAAAGTGAAGTTTTTTGGCGTTAATGCCCAGTTCCATGCTAATGCCCAGCGAAAACCAAACAGCATTTCAGCAGAAACACCTCGTACCCACTGCCAAGCACGGCGGTGGAGGGGTAATGATTTGGGCTTGTTTTTTGCTGCCACAATAGTATCATTGTGTAGACACCTTGCAGACATTGAGTCGACCATGAACTCCTCTGTATACCAGAGTATTCTAGATGCAGTGTAAGGACATCTGTGTGGCAGATAAAGTTTAATTGAAATTCGGTCATGCAACAGGGGAATAACCCAAAGCACACCGGTAAATCTACATCAGAATGGCTGAAAAAGAAACGAATCAAGGTTTTGGAATGGCCGAGTCAAAGTTCAGAACTCAATCCAACTGAAATGGTGTGGTGGGAACTTAACAGAGCTGTGCATACGCCAATACCCAAAAACCTCAATGAATGGAAGGAATGTTGTAAAGAAGAATAATCCAAAACAATATGAGAGATACAGGAAAACGATTACTTCATCGTTTACATCAACATTGCTGTTAAATGTGAATCTGCAAGCTGTTAAATCTTGCTCTGTTAAATGAGAGTGCATGTTTTTCTTTTTCTTTTTGGCTTCATTGTTGTTAAATAAAATATGGCACAGTGGAAAAAGTTACATGCTGTTGTTTGTCTAAGGTTGTATTTGTCTAATATTAATACCCACTACACTATGATCAGAATTTTTTTATTATGTTTTTACCCCCCCCCCCCCCAAAAAAAAGAGAGAATTAAAATAGAGGGGAATAACGAGTACACATGACTGAAAACATATACAATAATTAGAAGAAAATCTTTTTTTAAAAAGAACTCGTCAAAATTAGTTTTGGTTAAAGAAATGTACATTGGGCGCATCGCTTATTCAAACACACTTCCTTTTCACACCTGGGCGAGAAAGATAAACACAGGGTGCACTAAGAGTCTCTTCTTAAAACGAGCTAAGCCGAGCACAAAATCTGTGTTACACAGAAAAGGACACTCCGACACGTGAAGATACAGAATAAGGACCTTTACAGTGAAGAACGTTCCTATTCCTGTCATGGGTGCACTCCTCCGGCTCTGCGCTCACTCTCCGTCTTTTCAGGGAATCAGTCACGCTGACTGAACATGAAAGAATGCAGATGTCCCGACTGAGGAAAAGCAGAACTCCTCCTTCTCGCTCTTTCACTGTGCGTCTCTCGGTATGCCAGGAACAGAGGTTAGAGGGCTCTTTCTACACACATACATGGCCATATTTGGTATTTGGGTCAGACTGCCATTCTGTGGGTTGACCATCGTGTTTTTTTATTTATTTATTTTATTTTATTTTTTTAATCCTGGGCAAAGTGAATCTGAACGTCACAGTTAGAGACTTGTAATGGTTATTTCTTTATGCAACAAGTACTGTATACATATAAAGTCTACACTGTAGAGTACATTATCAAAAATAAATGAATAAATAAAACATTTTTATGGGTTTATACCGATGACAGGAAGTGCCAATGTAAACCAGGAGGCGTTCTAAAATACAGCTTCTCCCACAGCTGGGCCAACTACAAGACAGAAACATATCGTTCCCAAAATGTTTGTTAATGATGTACTGTACATTTGGTCATGTGAATCAGCCGTTCTGACTGATGGATGAAGCACGGACACAAAATCTCCTTCCAAAGCAGAACCGCTACTGATTACGCCATCTTGACCAAGTGCCTCCTCACACCACTGCGTATCCGTCAAACATGAATTAGTTAGCGCCGTTCGGTGCAGCAGTGGGATTCTCAAAGAAACACAAGGATTTTTGACATTTTTACTTCCTAAAAGGCATTAGTTATGATTGATTTTAGTGCAATCTTTATACTATGATCTTTAGCAGAATCTTGAGCTCTTTAGGTCAAGCCACATCCCTAGCACAATTAGTACATGCAACTGAAGTAAACTCTATTGAACTGAATTAGTGACGTAGCAAGCGATATTCGATGAAGCTTCAAATCACAAGTCACATTGAATCATTAATCATGGCTATTTTTCATTTCTACAACAAAGCTAAGCTGTCTGGTTCCCTTCTTCAGCTTTTGAAGCTTAGGAATCTTACTCATCAGCACTGGGGCGTTCTCTTCAAATAAGAGACGCTTTTTCATGCTCCTGTAAAATGAATCCGTTTTTCATTGTAAAGAAAAAAGTCCTACCCAGTGGAAACACGACTGCAAGATGGCTTCATGACCAGACAAACAAGCGAGCAATTGGGGACATCTTCAGAACCCAATAAACCCCTAAAAACATTAACACCACAGGACTATTTTGCCAAAGGCCTCCATGTCTTCATGGCATAATTAGTTATATCTCATTTTCTTTAAGACGATTTAAAGAGTTCTTAAGAAGACTCGCTCAGCCCTTCATTCTCTATACTGCTTATCCTGTACAGGGCCACAGGAGGTCTGGACTGGAGTGTTAAAGACCTAAGAGCTACTCTCAGACTGCCCACTGTCAACAGAATGTACAGCATAAGCCCCTAAAGTCAAACATCGCCCTCTCTATATCCATATTAAATCTCTAAGATGAGACGTACAGTAATCCTGTACACCAAATAATTCCTAATATAAGACATGATAATTCATGATGCATTTTCTTTTCAGCTGGCTGCTACTTACTGTATTTTATTTGAGTACTACAGTATAATGCGCAATTCTTTTACAACCTCAAATGCCCTTCAAAAATCAATCAAATTTGGTATCGGATTTGGAAACGGTATTGGCATAACCATCCAATAATGTAAAAAAAAAACATCCTGACCTACATCACTTAGAACCACATTATAATTACTTGATGTACCAGTTTAAAAAAAAAAAAAAAAAAAAAACCTCAGATGGAAAACTGCCATTTCTTCTGGAACTCCTTCAGCACAGTTGATGCTCAGAAGCCCTGAGTGTGTCACTCATTTCTCCCTGAAGGAACAGCCTCCAACAGCCTTGGAGTGTTATATCGCAATGAGATGATGCTAAAACAAACTAGAAAAATTTGCCTTATGGATGCTGAAAGTGGTAAAAAGCTCAACAACAAAAAACAAAAAAAATCCTTCCAGGGCTTTGAGCCAGATTAGTCACTTCTCACGTCCCTGTCAGAACATTGCACCTCTTTCCTCCTCACATTCACATTTGTCTCCATTTTCCTGTTCGTCTTTGCTCCCAATCTCTCCATCTCAGGATCCTGCCCCAGATATACAAGCTCCTTGGAAAAAATACACTGTCCTCATCCCCTGGCTTCGTGAAGACGAACGCCATGTTCTGTCTCTGGCACCGGCCTGTTCCTCAGAGACCGAAGCTGAGCTCTTAATTCTGCCTGCCTGCCCTCACAGCTCCTGCCACACACTCTATACACACATTCCACACACACACACACACACACACACACACACACGCCTTACACTCTCAGTTCTCACAGATACAGAGGCAACCAACAGGAGTAACAGAAGTCTCCGTATTTCAATACTAAAAATGACAATTTTACTTATCATAAAAAGAATAGTATTCTTGTGTTGATTGATTTTCTAAACCAATAGTTTTAAATTACGTAAATGTATAAAAATGTATAATTATTGATATTAAGATGTTTTCAGTTTGGAGATTTATGGAAGGAGTCTCCAGTATCAGAGCTTTGTAACAGTTTCTTCGCCATTGGAAAGTCTTCAAAATAAATTCATTTATAAAAGTATTTCAAATTGTACTAGTAGAAAAACTGCTGCCATATAAGAGGAATAAAACACTGTGGGATATGCCAATATACTGTAGAAAAGTAATCCACTTTTGCAGCATGGATTATTATACTATAGCAGAACACATTGCCATGTTTCATTCATTGCAAATGTAAAATAAAGTTATCATGTTTAGCATTAGAGGTATGAGATTTTATAACCATATTAAATTCATTAGTTTTTACAAAAGAAATGATAAGATCAGAATCACTGATAGATTATGAGGAGGTGCGTTTCGCATTGATTTTTTCATTTCATTCATTGTTTTTTTTTTTTTTCTCGGACCAAAAAGACCCCTTAAAAATATTGTATTGTACTGCATATATATTTCTCATGCAATCATATTCATATTGTATAAATCATATCAAAGTTATCACCCTCATGTCATCCTTTCCTCTCTGTCTCCTTTAAATGGAGGGGATTACCCATCATCCTCACTATCGATTAAACAACATTGCCATGGTGACACGGCCACGAGAGTAAGTCCGGGCCAGTAGGGGATCTTCCAGCACCCAGAGATTCAGCACAATTCTGATTTATCTGTTCTTCTCCCTTCCTCTTCCATTTTTTCTCTCCTGCTTTCCTCCTCTATGAAGTGAAAGAAAGATCAGGGAAAAAGATATATTCTCAAATCGTTTAAATTCATTGAAACACAAAAAGAGAATGCAATTCAGGTTTTGTCCCTTTTGTTCAGATTTGTCTCTATTCAATTACTTTGGCAATTAATAATTGACCGTGCGATACGACATTATTACGATATCGAAGTTCCAATTCAATTTGTATTACAATTCTCACAATTTTTTTTAATATATTTTTATAGCACACCACCTGTATGATTCTATAGGAACTGTAGCAAATGCAAATATTTTAATTAAAATAAAAAAATGATTTAAAAAAGATAATAAGTTTGGCATCAGTGTGGCAATACATGAATTGCTAAACCAAAAAATCATGATCCATAAATAAATAGATGTTTCCCCTCTCTCTATAGATATATCCATCTATAGAAACCCTGGTGGCTCAGTGGTAGGCGTTTCGCCTCCCATGCAGAAGACCTGGGTTCGATTCCCAGCCAGTGCCTGAACTCCAGCTATGGGATGCAGCGCCAGCTTGGGATGCAGCGCCAGTCCCAAGTCCGGATAAGATGGGAGAGTTGCGTCATGAAGGGCATCCGGCATAAAACCTGTGCCAAGCTTGTATGGCACTTGACATATCTCATACTGTGCTAGGTCCTGGGAATCGAACTCATAACCGCTATTTAAACCAATCCAAAGCCCAAGCTTGTATGGTGACCACTTGCATATATATAATTATATAAAAAACATTACAGTAAATCTAAATAGCATACATAATTTTAATTACTATACACATGCTCTGTCTAGATAGAAAATGACTTTATGAATTATGAATGAATAAATTACACAACATTTAAGATGTATACTGTTTTATGAATGCCAAATATTAAAACTTCTATTTCTGTCTTTTTGTTTAGAAAATAAGCCATGCTAGATCAGTTACACCAGACGCCTCTGTACTGAATTTTAACCATATTAAACATCTTCCTGCTAAGAATAACACTGAGGTGGAATTTGAGGTTACGATCCTAAATTTACCACACTGGTTAATAATATCTGTTAAAGTTTTTCTGATTGCAATTTAAGAACCTAATAGTACGTGCTATCTCGATATGGCCATTGACATATCTCATACTGCGCTAGGTTCTGGGAATCGAACTCATAACTGCTATTTATACCAGACCTTAGCTGCTACACACTGTTGCTGTTTTCTGTCCCCTTTGACTTGCATGTCACTCAGCTTCAAAATGTTGTACTACACTGGGCACCCTGAGGGCATCGGGTGTCCAGTACAGCAGTTTTTCAGCCTGCAATCTGTACATTTCAAGACTTTCGATGGACACATGACAGGCCCTGTTACGAGCAAATAGAAGGCGAGCGATGCATAATGCATGAGTCTGAAGAGGCGAGCTGAGTGCATTAGACTGAGGGACAGGGCAGGATTTGACAGAGCTCAGAGACCTGGCTTTAGCAAAGCAAAGGGGCAAAATCCTGTTCCCGAAACAAGCCTTACAGAGGACTAGCAATAATCCTCACATTCTGTTCATTACTTAGCAGTACTCTCAGACTAGCACGTCTCATTTTATAGCTATATACGTACTAAATGTATCATGACACATCTATTAGAATTGTTCCTGATTATTTTGTTTTTGGGATTTACATTTACAGCATTTTGCAGATGCCCTTATCCAGAGCGACTTAAATTTGATCTTATTGAGGGTCTTGCTCAAGGACCCAGCGGTGGCATCTTCACTTTATATCACATAGCAAGGATATCTGGATCAACTGGCTTGTAGGAAGTTATGCAATGCACACAGACATGCATGCAAGTAATTACACACCAATAGTAAAATGTATGCACCACAATTTGGTACCATAATTATGATCCCTATTTGTTTTGTCCTTGTTCAAATTAAAATATATCTTTAAGCATGCATGGAAAGTAAAAAGTAAAAATTTGCAAAAAATTTGCAAAAAAAAAATATATTTATGCAATCTCCTTAACTGTTTTCTTTGCTTGATGCTGGCCAATAATTTGACATTTTGAAATGGAAATCTTTGAAATAGAATAAAATTGTAATTATTAATATTTTTTTTCTTCAACTAAGCCTAGGTAAGAGTTATATTTTAGTATAAGTTGATGGTGCTACAGGGGCAACAGACTCCATAGAGGGTTCTATAACCCTTAGTTGAAGCCCTAAATAAAAGCTTTAAATAATAATCCTTAAATCAAAGTGTACACAAGTTATCAAAATCAACTAAACTGGTCTGTAATTATAGGAATAAAGCAAACTGTTAATTAAATAACTAAACACTATCTGGATATTCACCATGATCTGAATATTCATCTTCAAAACCTGTTAGTCGGCAAATCATTTTAAAATATCTTAAAACCAAAATTAAAGGGTTATTTTTCTTCTCTTTTTGGGACTGAAAGAAAAAAATGAGAACTTTTTGGACAAAATAAACGCTACTGAATAAGTGCTTTCATTTGTACAGTACTTAATGGTATGCAGTGTGTTTAGGTGGGTGTTAAATAACATCGAATTCATCAGCTAGGTGTTAACCGTCTCTGTTTGATCTCATTAAAACCGCACAGAGCATTTTATTACACAGGTAGGCCGTGGGAATGTTAGTAATGTTTTATATGTATGAACTGATTAAAAGTCAAAGCAATGAGAAATAACGAGGACGAGGAAGTCCTCTTTATACTGTATTATCAGTTTAAGGGAATCACAGGTTGTAATGTTCTTTACACTCGGATAATGATTGGGAAACGTTTGTGTAGCAGCGGTGGTGTAGTTGTTAAGCAGTTAAAATTTAATCACAGCTGACCCGATTATTCTAATTATCCTCATTTCTAATTGACTCAGGACCCTCATGCAGTACAGTTGTAATAAATGATATCCATATTTTTCAGAAGCAATTTCCACATCAGTATCGGAGAACAGTGTGGAGTGCTTTCTAATCGACTTCAGTCTCTGGGTGGTTGCTTTATTACTGCTTTTTCCACTGAGCATGCACATGCATATTGTTCTGCTCATGACTGGTCACTGCTTTTCCATTCCAATTTTATTTTATTACTTGGACATAGTGTATATTTTACAGCAAAAAGCTTTCTATATTTTCTATATTTGTATAATTGTTATTATTATATTTCTATTTTATATTCTTCATTTTAGTATTTTATTATTATATTCTTATTTCATATTCTTTATTTAAATAATCTATTTTCTTTTTTTTTATTTTGAGATCATGTGCGGTCGTACAAGCGTTTCACCACATATAATACTGTGTATGACTGCGTATGTGACAAATAAAATTTGAATTAGATTTTTTATTTTAATACAGGGGTATAACTCTGGATCCAGAAAGAGCCGGTGTGAGTGCAGGCGTTCATTCCAACCAAGCAGAAGCCACAGCTGATGGTCAATTAAAAGCCGAGATTGACTAATTAAACAGGCCATGCTTAATGCTAGGCGTGTGGCTTCTGCTTGGTTAGAATGAATGTCTGCACCCATACCGGCTCCTTCTGGATCCAGGTTGACACCCCTGTTTTAGTGTGTCTGTAAAGGCGTCAGTCATATTTCACTGTTTTTTCTGATTAATCTCATGACATTTGCAATTCATGGTGAAGCTCGGAACTAATCTGGCTAAAGAGAAAATAGAAACACAAATAAGAACACAAGTTTACAATAAAGAGTCTGTTAAACTCAGAATTTTCATCATTCATATGTTTTATTCATATCTGATCATTTTTCCATGCACATGTTGCCTTGTACAGTGAAACCTTGGATTACGAGCATAATTCATTCCGGAAGCGGACTCGTATTTTAAAACACTCGTAACCCAAAGCAAATTTTCCCATAAGAAATAATGAAAACTTAAAATATTCGTTCCACAGCCCAAAAAAATAAATGCATAATAATAATTAATGTATAGTATAAAGTAAAAATAAAACAAATTAACCTGCACTTTACCTTTAAAAAAAAGTAAAAATAAATTCCGACAGATAAGTGTTTCTGTTTATGCGCGCAGACACTGTGTGTGTGTGTGTGTGTGTGCGTGTGCGTGCGTGTGTGTGTGTGTATATATAAAGCTAAAGTAAAAGGAGAGGAGGATTCAGACCCCCCTCTCCCTCTTCTCGTCTTACACAGTAACCCTTCTTCCTCTCTTATTTAAATTTCACACACACACACACACACACACACACATTAACGGAAAGACTGTTTTATCGGAAAAATTAGCATCGTTAATGACACTCGCGTGACACTCATACTAACGGAATCACTGCTGTAAAGTAAAAATAAAACAAATTAACCAGCATTTACCTTTGAAAAGAATCGCATAAACAGTACACGCGCGCTGCACACACACGCATACAAACACAATATAAAATATGTTTTACGCGCACACACAGTTGTGATCACGTGGCGCTCGGCATCAAAACAAGAAGTGCATGCGTGATACATGATACTCGGTACTCGTAAACAAAGACTTATTTATTTTTCAAGTCAAAATTTATTAAAAATCTTGTATCCGAGGTTCCACAGTATTGAAAAAAAAAATGACTCTCATAGAGTATGTATAAATGACATTTTCCCAGGTATTAACGCACTTCCAAGTTCACAAGAATGAAAAATAGATGATTCAGAAGAGGCACCGAACCATATACTGTATGTGGCCTGGATAGTAAAACCGGAGCAGAGACAACATAACATCACTACAAAAAAACAAGATCCCACAGGCTGATTTAAAGAAGCTATTTTCCAGCCATGTTTGATTAAACTTAATAAGAAAGGTTTAAAAGGTTATTAAACACAAATACCTACAGTATGACACAGTTAGAAAAGCTGCCACTATCACCACTGCATTTTACACATGAACAGTTTTACAGCAGAACGAGATAAATGGCAGTTTTGAACCAATTACTTTTCTCTGACACACAAAGTCATCTATAACAAAGCATTTCATTTGAAAACCATTATATAAAGGGACAGTTACAGTATATTCTGTTACTGCAGCCACTCCAGCAGTAATAAATGACGGATATCTCTCACTTAACATCTTCAATGAAATAAGACATTATGCTATTTTGATGTTGTGTGAACACCATGCTACAGTATATACTTAACAAAACTATCCGGGATCCTTTAGCGTAAGCACTGTGGTAAAGTCAGTATGTAATGTGATTCACACATTTTGCTTCACTTTCCACTCTTTCCAATTTACAACACGTGAAAGACGTGCCAGCAATTTGTATACAAAAGACGTGGGATGTCCATGGAAGCTGTTGTGCTCGCTTTCTCTGGTTCTAGCCTGTTATATATAGTAATAACCTTTGGGGACGACTGATGGACTGATGCAGTCGGTGGATGATAAAAATCGATTACTAAAATAGTTGGCAACGAATTTCATAATCGATTCGTTGTGTCGCGCGACGCGGAGACAGTTGATTATTAAAAAAAAAAAAACTTTAGTTGAGCGCGGAGCGGAGTGAACACACGCGGTCTCGCGCACTGATGCTAGCAGAGTTCGCCG
>JAOVVA010000027.1:12735639-12750716 GCA_028565275.1 Leiocassis micropogon | reverse complement strand
CTAAAATCTTTAGAAAGTGCACAAACATGTTGCTCCTTGAGCTGTTATAGTAATAATAAAATAAAATAAAAATGGACACAATATAACATCATAACACAAAAAACATAGACATGTATGCTTTACATCTGCCAAATATATATAGCGGAACCTTGGATTACGAGCATAATTCGTTACGATGTTATGCGCTAAAATGCCCCCCTGCCATGGATTGCCCTCCCAACATAATCGCTATCAAATATTGTATTAGAACATATAATCAGCCAATCAGCTCACCTGATTGGCTGTGGAGCTGTGATTAATGCACTAAGCACCTCTCATCCCTCCCCTCTGAGAGAGCTCAGCCAATCAGCTCTCATTAGACCTCCAGCTGCGAGATTACAGCATCACCCGGGAATCGAACTCATGATCTCCAGATGATAGGGCGAGTGCTTTACCACTGCGTCCCTACAGTATTTATTTATTTTTTTACCATTTGTGCTTTTAATTTGTGCTTTATCAATTGTGATAAAGGTTTGCAATCAGTTTGCAATACTTCTTGTTTTAATTTAAAAACTACAAAAAATGGAGTTCTCTCATTTTGCTGTCAATCTGTTCCTATACAACGTATAAACTCCGCAGCCAAATACGCTTCTGTGTCATGCTTAGCAAACCGACTGACATCTCGTTCTTTCTGCTTCTTTCAGAACAACGAGCAGTTGATGGATTGCTGAAACCTTCTTTGACGTCTCTAACAAAAATGAATTTTGTATAGAAGTTCAAGGAGGCGCTCCCGAGTACGGCGACAGAGACAAAAGCAAAACATCGGCGGAGCGCAATCTTTCTCTTGGATGCATACAAAACAGGGGACACATTATAAATCTGAGTCCCTAGAGGGAACACAAATCTCCCTCTGCAGACAAAGCACAGCACTCAACGCACATGACTCATACCCTGTGGTTATTCCAGCATGGTTTCGCATTGAAAGGCTCGAACCATTTTCAGGGCTGAGGATCTGGGAAGAAATGGAACGGTGGGCACTGTGGGCTTCGGGGCTTTTAATGCATGCGCAAAATTTAAGTGCATGTCCTTCCGTAACTCATGCTTGTGCTAAGCGTCTGTGCACGCTACTGAAACGTGTGCCTCCCACATCTAAATGGACTCCGCTGTATCTTATACAGTATACTACCACATCATCTTACATTACACACGGTGTGAACATGGAGTAGCACATAAAGCATGCAGAGGAAACGTCACAAGTGAAAGCATTTCGTTTCGGCGGGCATCGGGCAATAAGATTCCATTTTCCGCTGCTTGCCCCGATCAACAATCACAATCAAAAGTCGAGGTGCAGTTCATGGCACTTTGTGTTCTTTTTTTTTTTTTTAATTGACCATGCTCTCGAAAAGAATTGCTCTCCACACTCTATTAAAAGACTGCAACATTGTATAAAAACCCAGCTTCGGGAGTTTGTTGCTAGCAGCGCAGGAAAGCAACCAACACAAACAGAGCGGAATCAAATGTTCCGTGCTGCCCCATATTGCATAATTCCACGCAGGTCACACATTTCAGCATTAGTATTGACTAGTGGATAAAAGCATGTACTCCTACTTGATCTGAAAACAATGGTATAGATGTCTCCTGACTACTGTATGTAGACTATGAGTAGATATCTGCCAAAGTTTCGCTCCATGCACCTTAAAGGACGAGACTTTTGATTCGATACATCTTAAAGTGAATACGTCAAGTAAGTCTCATATATATTAAAACACATTAAACATCTGGGCCACTGTACATCTGCAAGACCTGTGCAGGAATGTACTGTATCTAACACAGATGCCTTGATCTAAAAAAAAAAAAAAACGAAGAAAAACAAAGAGACTGTCGTATTCTACATGCTAGACAGTATATTATGGCACCGGTTAGGAAATGATGAGAACTATGTCACAAAATACTTGTGATCTGTCAGGCACAGCAGCCTGCACAGCCACTCACACGTTCATGCGGCAGGAGAGCTATGGAAAGCCAAAGGGCCCACACGCCTAACAAATATCAGCACAAAAAATGTCAAATGGCAAAATTTACTCACTCCTAATGGACATAATAACACAATTAATATAACAAAAAAACAAGTATAAAAAAAACACATAAACAAAGCAAAATTCACCTGCACAAAATATTTTCACACGAAAATTTATTTCTCATGCACATATTTTAGCTGTTGCCATTTCGAATATACCTCAAAAGTATTTTTAAAAGTACAGTCTGCAAAACCAGCTACAGCTACACATTACTAAAAAAAAAAAAAAAAAAAAGAAAAAAGACATGCACATGCAGTGTCCAGATTGCCTAGTTTTTTGCAAAAGGGAACCTTTTCTCCATGTCAATAGGCTAGATATCGTGATTTACATCATTTATTTATTTATTTTATTTTATCTTATTTTAATATACTGACAATGAGGTACCACCGAAACCGAATATCTTTTATGCCGTTTATTCATCCATTCATCTTCTATACCACTTATCTCATACTCAGGGTCGTGTGGGCCTGTAGTCTATCCCAAGAGACTTTGGGCATGAGTTGGGTGCCAATCCATTGCAGGGAACACCAATCTTTTGAAATCTGGGAACGGCTATTAACCTAATCTGCATGTCTATGGGAAGAAACCGAAGTATCCGGAGGAAATCTACCAAGCACAGGGAGAACACGCAAACTCCATGTGCACAGACCCGAGGCGGGTATCGAACCCTCGACCCTGGAGGTGTAAGGTAATAGTGCTAACCACTTAGGCAATTGTGCCGCCACCATACAAAATATTTAAATAAAACAGGTGTAGCATTTGTACAAAATGCATTTGTAGCATTTTTCACTAACGTTAAAGAAATATTTTTTGAAGACATTCAGATTTTTCATTGATACAAAATGTCTTGGTCGTTCACTGTTTATAATACCAGTTATAAGGCATATATCATATATAACAATCCATCCATCCAGGAACCTTTGGTCCAACTAGGGACCGTGGAGGCCAATGGTGATCATTGTATTTATTCCCATTTTGTAAGGACATCTGGTCAACACTCACACGCACATTCACATATTATGGGCAATTTGGAAATGTTAATTAGCCTAATCTGCATGTCTTCGGACTGTGGGAGGACACCTGAGAACCCAGAGGAAACCCATAAAAACAGGGAGAACATGCAAACTCCATGTACACAGACCCTGACGCGGGAATTGAACACGGACCCTGGAGGTGCAAGGCGACAGTGCCAACCACTAAGCCCATATATAACAATACATAGTGGTTCATCGCCACAAATAATTGTCAATTTTCTGACAATTTTATATACTGACAATTTTTTGAGACCAGTGCAAGGTACTTTCTGAATGCAGCTTAAATGAAGACAATTAATGATAAAATTTTTACACTATATTGTAATTTCAAATGGAATCACAGGGCACTTCTGCATGTCACTTTTAACTGTAACAAGATCAGCAAAATTGGTTTAATAAGAGGTTCTTTGGGAATCTTTTTCGATGATAAAAAGGGTGTATTTCAAAAGAAATATAAAGTCTAGCCTATGATCAACAGTAGGGGATTTCTATTGTTTACTATGTTTTACTTCCCCACTCATGCAGGTACAGTACAGTGACAAGGTTAACACAAAAAAGTGATAAATTATCACTATAAACACTAGAAAAGCTTTGGTTTCTTTTGTGACTGTCTCAGTGACAGCCTTGTGATTTGTGTGTTCAGGATGTTGTGTTTCGTATCTGCCGTGCTATAGCTTTTATATAGTATTTACTTCTGTTCATAGCAAATAGTACAGTATATCCAGGCCCACTGTGCACATATACACTCACGTTCACCCATACCAGTGAACTCGGGGCATGAGGCGTTAGTACACTCTGGATGGGATGGCAATCCATCGCTGGGCACACACACAAACACACACACTACAGGCAATTTGGAAATGCCAGTTAACCTAATTTGTAAGGCCATGGTGCTAACCACTGTAAAAAAAAACACGCCACATGTAAACGACTTTATAGCATAAATGAACTTCAAATCATTCTAATGTTATATCACTAAAAAAAATTGCTTAAGAACTTTCCTATACTCTCTTGAGTTAGCCAGTCCTTGATTTACAAAGCACCTAACAGCCAGAAACTCTGTACTCTACAAAAACACTTAAGTTTTAGTAGGAATGAAAACTCTTCCTCCATAAACCAAACTAATTTACAAAATGAGGCAAATGCAATCTTAAATACAATGAGATGAACTGCACATTATGCACGGGACATCTGTGACAACTATTATCGAATAAGCATATTTCAGATCGCTTAATTCAACATACAGTACCACTAAGTACTCCTGTGCCTTTCACTCCACCAGGCCAGGACCCAGGATAGCTTCACTTGGTTATCGCCCCATAATGGTCGTGCTGCTAATATTACCAGTATCACCTATGTTATTGTTTTTGTCATGTTATAGCTATGTGTACCATCAATTTCACAACAACCCAAATCGAAATCCTTGTCCACGCTTGTGTTTTTGGACAATTAATACAATTCTGATTCTCATATAATGCAGTCATGTACTGTATTATATGAGACACATACTGTGTACTTGATCAGATGTAATGAATGAACAGCTTCCCACACACAACATGTGTATTTGATATGTCTTGTATGCATAAAGCTAGTCCTGCCATACTGGTTTATTTATGTACCATACTATTTTTCCTATTACAATTTCAATGTGAATTTTCTATAACATTTATTTAAACATAATATTTATTAGAGATAGGAAAAAAATGGACTCAGTTATGAATCGCGATTGTTTTTGTGCACCGATTCATTTAATGCCACACTGACTCAAAAAGCTTTTTTTTTTTGCCGCATGCTTTCAATTGCTCAACACGCGCTCGAGACTTTTGGAGTCATTTGAGGCGTTGTTTCTTTTAGGGTTCTAAAACCCTACAGGATCTCGTCATGTAGGAATCAATTATTTGCTAAATTTGTTTTAAAATGATAAATGCATGTCTTTGGACTGTGGGAGGAAACCCACCAATCATGGGGAGAACATGCAAACTCCATGCACACTGAACTGAGGTGGGAATCGAACCCGGACCCTGCTTAGTGCTTACCACTAAGCTTGTGAATAAAGCAAAGCTATAAAAAAAGAGGTATTACTTTTTTTAAAGGTTCAAATATTGTAACAAAATCAGAGAAAAAATAATAGTATCGCATTGGGATTTTTATGAAATCATGATGCTTACAGAATCCCAATGTTAATCGAATCGCCGCCTATGTATCGTGATAATATCGTATCGGGTGATCCCAGGTGATTCCCATCACTAAAATTTATGTTGCACTGTTCGCTCAGTGTCTAAATCACAACAACATCCGATTTCGCAGAATGTACCATAGATGTTATGTAACACAAACCTGTACATTCAAAAAATTTTCCCAATAGGTTACATTAGTGCGTGTTCAATATGTGTTTTTATTTTCTCCTTTTGAATTAAACTACGCAATGTGGTTTTAAGGTATTTATGGTCCTAATGGCCTTCCATATGGAGCAGCAGCCGAATGGAACATGCGGCTCGCTTTTTATTGTGAGCACCAGAGGGGAAATCGGGTTCTCTGCCGCACCGTTTCGTCAGAAAGCCAAATGCATTTGAACTGCATTAAGTAGTAGATCCGGCATCTCCCGATCGATACACACACACACACACACACACACGCTTTCTCTCTCTCTCTCTGTGCACTGCTGCATATGAAAGGATTTCTAGCGGGATCGCTCACCCGATGTTGCCGAGCGCCTGCTCCAGCAGCTCGGTGTGCAAGATGTTCTGGGGCGGCGTGAAAGCCCCGTTAAAATGGGACAGAACCGAGCTGCAGAACTGACGCAGCGTCTCAAACTGCATCCTCCCCTCTCTCTCTCTCTCTCTCTCTTTCTATCTTCCTCCTTGTTTGCGATGCGTCCGACCGATCCTCACTCCGCAAACCCCCGCACTATCTCCAAGGCAGCGCGGCGTCCCGTATCCCTCCCGGTCTCGGTGTCACGCGCTGCACGCCGCGGTGCTCTTCAATCATCGTGCTCCGAACTACCGACGTGCGCGAGAAAGTGGCTGGAACGGGGCAACATCCCCGAGAAAACGGCGTTTCAACCCCCTCCTCCTCCTCCTCCTCTTCCTCCTCCGCACCTCCCTGCTTCTCCTCCTATTCGTTCCCGCGAGCGCTCACGAGAAAACGCGCAGTGGGCGCCGGCTCCGGCGCGTGCGCTCTCTCCAACTACAGCGCGCGCCCTGTGCACTGTGCCACACCAGTGCACGGAAGTTTTTTTTTTGTTGTTTGTTTTTTCCACTTTCTTTAAAGCACGGTGGCTTAGCACTGTCGCCTCGCACCTGTACGTTCTGGGTTCGATTCCCATTTTGGGGTCTGTGTGCATGTTCTCTCCCCGTGCTTGGTGGGTTTCCTTCGGGTTCTCCAGTTTCTTCCCACAGTCCAAGGCTAATTGGTGTTTTATTGCCACATAAATTGCCCTTGTGTGTATGTGAGTGCCCTGCGATGGATTGGCACCCCGTCCAGGGTGTAGCCTGCCTCGTGCCCTAAGTCTCCTGAGCGCCCTGTACACAGGATAAAGCGGTATAGACTATGAGTGATTATTATGGATTCTGTCCCTCCCCTTCAGTCTTGACTTCAACCTCAGTAAATGGATTCTGCATCCATTCAAAATTCTTTGTCTTCTCTCTCTCTGCCATGCACGTTAATTTGTTAATTTGACTCAAAGAAATTATGACATCACAGGTGGATACATTAAATAAAACTGGAGGATATTTGATTTTATATATATATATAAATATATTGCCCCTCATGTGTGAATGAGCATGTGGATGTCGACCGGAGGTCCTACGACGGTCATAAATATGGGAATAAATACAATGGTAATCACCATAGGCCTCCACAGTCCCTAGTTGGATAACCTACAGTACATACTGTAGGTGGATGGATGGATATTATATTATTTTATTAAAGTTTGCAAAATATAACAGTACAGTAAGGATTTTATTTTCATGTGACATTCGATGCATAATCCTCTCAGTAACTTTTTCATTAAAGTAAAGTGTACATAAATTTCTTAAGTGGCTTTTTAGATGCTACAGGTCATGCATGTGTTCGTACATTTCATTTATTTTCACATGGCAATTTTTCACATGGATGTTACCCGTATGGTTTCCTCCCTCCATCTATCCATCTAATTTTAATAAATGTTTTATCCTCGTCAGGTTCACTGTGTATCCTGAACCTATCTAAGGAACACTGGAAGTAAGACTCTAAATGAATACCTTCATAGTTGTTTATATACAGTACATTATGTTGCAGCATCTAATTATCTAATTATCCAGTTCACTTTAAAAAAGCTGTTCGTACCAATATGATAAACATCTATGACGTTTATTTTCTGCAGTTTTGCAGACACAAGGTGTGAAAAAGCACCGCTGCCGTTATAATGGACAAGACAGGAGGTGAAGTGCCTTTTTTCATTATAATGTTTGTGTGAGTAATCGGTTTTGCATAACCGCGCCACCTACGTGCATGCTTTTAGGAGGTGGAAGAAAACTAAAAAACCCAGTAGAAACCCACAGAGACAGGAGGCAAATACTTGGGGGTAAGTCGCTTTAGATACTATAAGGGCGTCTGCCAAACGCTGTAAATGTAAATGTTATGCACTGTCCTGGCTTTATACATCAGATGTGATTTTCCTTTCACATAATATGTGGTAACATTATATACCTGATGTCATGTGTTTACAGTTAAGGGCATCACATGGTGAAATGAGCTGTACTTTTTTTTCAATTATTAGTCACACTGTCATTCTACCCACTGTTTTTTAAAATTACATTTCTGAAATTATAAATTGGTTTGTCAATCTTTTTAATGGAAGCAGCATTAAAATTACAGTTTCTGTGAACAGTTCTTTAATTATATGGTAATACAGTACTTGCTTAGTTCTTGCCTATAATTGCCAGAAATTTAAATAAATAAAAATCTTTGACACTGGGTAGGCCACTTTAGCTTTAATTTAAGGGTATGGTGTGTTTTTGATGACTTTGCGTTAGGCTTTGGGTATAAGCAAATAATCTTGTATGAATGTATTAACATTCGAAGAAATGATTATACAATATGATAAGAAATGTGCAAAATATTTAACTGCAAAAAAAAAGTAATTAAATTATTATAGTCAAAATAATAGTAAGAATTCAATTAAACTGCACAGGAAAATCATGGACCTGGCAACTTCCACAACACCTCATTGAAAATGGATAGGAGCTAAATTTCAGGTGGCAAATTAGCTTTTTGCGCAAAGTGACTCAAGCTTGTCCTTGTGCACAAAGCGTAGACTAAAGGCTATTACATAGATGCCAATGAAGGACAAACCCATGACCCATATAGAGCGCTCCATGACATAATGTAGGTCAGCCAAAGAATTCATATAGGAGAGTGAACGAATTATGGAATGAGATATTACTCAAAAGGATAAACAGATAAATAAATAAACATAAAATAAACACAGAGGATATATTTTTATGTTTAATATTAAAGTATGTTTAAGACAGAGATGAACACTGTGTACTACAGAAAAAAGAGCTGTAACATACTGTATCATTACTACATTACTGTATATACATTATCATGTACGACGGTACAGTACGTGATACACTGAACTGATGCGACTACATTTGGATAGTCATTTAATCTTTAATCGAGGCTGAGGGAAAAAGTAAGTGATAAGTGATAAATTATAGCCATTACAGCTATAGTTAATGACCATATTAGTATTAATAGATAGATATTTTTCATTCATCATTATCATTAAGAAATGTTTTAAGAAGGTTATTACTTCTGTCAAACCAATATCAATGAATTGTCATTCTATTGCTCATCAATAGTTATAGAAATAAAGCACAAGAGATGACAAGGTGGTGTGATCCAACCCAAGGTCAAGCAAGGTTACCACCATTACCTTAGGGTTAATTAAAAAAAAAAAAAAAACACCGTCCTGAAGTAATTTATTCCTCTTTTACAACAATTTCTATATAATTACTGTTCATTTCGGATCATTTTTAATCATTTACTTTGAATTTTGTAGAACGTCCACGAAACATGTTGCCTCCTCTACATCACTTAAATCACAGTAAACTAGCTACAAACCATTCAAATCATTCCTTTACCTGCCTGTTTTTTCCCTTTCTGCCATGAATTCAGGGCATCATGTTACCCAGAAAAAGGTGCATCGTACCACTTTCAGTGAGTATTATACCTGATTCTTGAAAATCAACGGATCATTCACCAACACCACTTGCACACTTACAGGAAGTCGGTGGGAGTTACTAGATATATATATACATATATATTACTCTCATTCCAAAAGAACACCCTTGTATAATACCTGACCATATTACACTTATGTGTTTTTAAAAAACAAAAGGAAAAAAGAAAAAAAATTAAACTGTGGCTTTTATTCCAAATACTACTGAATGTGGATTACAATAAGTAAGACAGCTCACACCCTAAGACACTTTGATTCATAAAACTATATCCATCAGCCATCGGTCAAAATACAACAATTTCTTTTCTAACTTTATTAAACTTTAACCTCTATCTCCCACAAAACTCTGACTTTCAGAAAGCTCAACTGAAGTTTTGAAGCTTGACAACGTTGTAATTATTGTCTGTTATTTGTGGTGAGGAGAGTCAGGTGGGAATCTAATATTAGCCAACACCTCCCCAGGGCTGCTTGTGAGACAGGTGCAGTTTTTAGAACCTATCCTACCATCTTATACACATTTCTCTAGATGCACGATCACTGGGCCACAAAAAAGGCTCCTGAGTGCTGTTTCAGCATTTCACACATCCTGCATCCTGTCTACGCTTCTGTCAGTCCTTCAGCTCCATTAACCGCATCACATAGGCTACATCAGTACACAGGCTGAGCTAAGAAAACATACAAGCGCTAGTGGTGATGCCTGAAGCGAAAATGGTCAGGCTTGTTTTAGATAATAACATCTGCTAAATGAATAATTGTGAATATTAATTCCAGGCCTTGAAGAAAAAGCAGTCAGTATCCATATGCAAGGCCGTCATCTGAGCGGTTGTTCTTGTGAAAAGGCCTGGTTTGTTGGGCGTCATGTTTTGTCTTGCGCTAATAAAACAACAATGCAGATGGTGGGAGGAGGTGCTGATGGGAAAGAAGTGTGAAACCTTGAAAGATTTCACAGCCGTAATTAATTTTGAATCCTAGCGCAATTCTTGGTTCATCTAACTGCTCTTTCTCTCTCGCTTGCTCTCTCTCTCTCTCTGTTCCCATTTGTACCCTTGTGGTCACTCAGAATGACACTTCAGGGACCAAGACAAATTACGGCCCTTTGCATGTTATTTCTGGGTATAAATTGGCTGTCAAGGATTTTTTCCAGTGGTGGAAATTGGGGGTTAATTTATAATTTTTTTAGGATTAATGAATGTGCTTTTTCAGCTCTCAGGCAGGATTCAGAAGGGCGTCATTCAGTCAGTCATATATTCAGCAGCGTGTTAATTGAAAAAGAATCGGTCAGAATTGAGATTTGAGACTGTGCGTCCCAATTCATTAGATTCACCCTCATTAACAAAACCAATTCGAACAGCAGCAATACAAAATATACAGTAGCAACGACTGGCCAACTGGCCAGCACCATCACTGACCAGGCGCACCAGAAAGACATTGGGTATATTGGGTACTTGCATTTAAAGGGGACATACTGTACCAATACCGTTATGACATCATTTTATAAAAGAGGGAATTTTATGTTTCGACTTCTAAAACGTCCCAGATGTTGTTGTTGGTCTTTCGGCTGCTCCCGGCAAGGGGTCGCCACAGCGGACTGTCCGGTTCACACATACAAGCTTGGCACAGGTTTTTACGCCGGATGCCCTTCCTGACGCAAACCTCCCATTTATACCTGGGATTGGGACCGGCACTAGGGTTCAGACACTGGCTTGGAATTCAGATGCAGGAAAAAAAAAGCATCACACTATGATGTCTCTTACTTTCATGACACACAGGAACTAACTGGCTACTTTTTGGGCATATGTTTAAGACATCATCACGGCTGACCCATTTGAGATGCCAAAAATCCCTCTGCAATTTTGCATCCTCTATATTTTGAGATCACAATGGCCCAGTTTAGTGGTGATCGTATAAATCCCCTAGGAGGAGTATATCATTTACAAACTATGACATCATAGGGCTGTTGTCATATTGCTTGGGGCCTAATAAAGGAACAGGAGACATGCTTTCTCCATCATTTGAGGAAACATTTGGATCCTTTAGGTTTACAGATTATGAAAACATGATCACTTCTTCATTCATAGAATCAATCAAGAATGATTCCGTGTCTTTTTCAACAAATAATGCTACTTAACAGAGCTGTTGTTGGTCTTTCGGCTGCTCACGGCAAGGGGTTGCCACAGCGGAATACCCAGTCCGCACAACAACTTGGCACATGTTTTACGCCTGATGCCCTTCCTGACACCATTCCCATTTTATCCGGCCTTGGGACCAGCACTGCATCCAGTGGCTGGGGGGTTTAAGCACTGACTGGGAAACAAACCCAGGCCTTCTGCATGGCAGGCGAAACACCTACCACTGAGCCACCAGTGCCCTTAACAGAGCAATCCGACTAAATGCAGTGACCAGCTTTTACAGTAGGAACACCTGTACCCTTGTTCATTCATGCGGTTACCCAATAAGCCAGCAGTGAAATGCATCTTATACTGCACAGATTTAGTGAGCCTGTGCCTGCTGGAGCTTCAGATTCCTGTTCTGGGCTGACTGAAGCGGAACCTGACGTGACCTTCTATTGCCACAAAGGTCATTTTCTGTGCAATTATGATATTCATTTCATAACTACTGCATAAATGTGAACATATACTTTATTAAAAAGTTACAGCAGTCCCATAGTATTAAATTCAGTCTTAAGGTCCAGATCTGAGTTCTATTAAGGGTCAAAGGTCTGGAACCATTAGTGATAAGTAAATGACTTATATTAAACTTGCTTTTAACTTATAAGCAACATAGACGTTTTAGAATGTCTGAGAAAAAATATATTCAAGCCTAGTGGGAAAATGCGACTGTTTGACTGCAATCAAATGCTTAAACCAAAGCAACTGTAACTTTAATGTAACTTACAGTACATTGTGTCAGGAAGATTTTTTTTTTTAATGGGTATGGTGTACACTGATATAAGCCACTAAAGTCTCGCTTTTCTCTCTCATACGTTCACCGGCTGTTAACATCGCCAAAAAACAATTATGTTTAGTCTTAATCTTGGGCCAGGATCACAGGGTCCAGGTAGACTAAAAAACTAATAATTTATTAATAGGTGTAACACTTTTATTTTAAAAGTAGGAAACATGAACTTTATTACATCGTATTATTGCATTCCTAATTTGAGGTGGGCTGGGACTGGATTCACCTGCCGTGCGGTCTGGATCAGGACCAGGGTCTGGACTTTGAGAAGCCTCGCTGTATAGGGTCATGGGAGGCCTGAAGGTTATCCCTATCACACATGCACCCACACACTACGGGCAGTTTTAACAGGTCTACTCGACTTGTCTTTGGACTGTGGGAGGAAACCCACCAAGCACGGGGATAATATGCAAACTCCACACACAGACCCAATGGCAGGACTCGAACCCTTGACACTGGAGGTGCTAGGCCACAGTGCTAACCACTTTGCCACCGGGCCACACCTGAGGTCAGTTTGAGTGCAAAAGTTTGCATCCCAATAATCAATAAATAGATAAAAAGACTTTAATAAATTATACATAGACAAAATTAATAATAATAAAAAAAAAACGTAAAAGTTTTAAGTGGCACCACGCTGCAACAAGACCCTATTCAAAACATAAGGTAAAATGCGCATAGAAATACTGTTTGAAAACAACCAAAGGTTTTATTATGTTAATTATAAATATAATATTTTAGACATTTTTAGACAATATGTTCAGTTTTTGTCTAAAAATATTTAAGTGAGCATCTTTAACACAATGGTATTCAATGGTCTTTTTGAAGGACAAATATAGCCAAGTCCATTGGAGCTGTAAAAGTCCACCAAGGCAGTGCACTAATGCACTCTGTTACATAATGCTGAAAGCAGAAACTGCTTAAGAAACATATGTTAGGCACGATTTACACCTCTCACCTTTCTGAGAACTTGTTCAACAAGCACAAGGCAAAAGAAGGAAGAACACACATAACAAGAAAAGAGAGGGAGGGTTTTATGCAACGATGTTTGAAAACGCCGTAGCCTAAGCGAACAGCAGAAACATTTGGACTATGATGGGGGGGGGGGGGGGGGTTGTTCTTCTGTTCTTCTATGGACACTCATTGACTTTTATTCTTCCGAAATTGTTCAGATACGTCCAGGTGGCGTTATTATCCTAGTCGCATGGTTCTATTAATCAGACAGGCACGAACATGCTTTTGTTATCATTTTGGCAAAACGATTGTTAAAAAATTCAACTGGAAAGAACTAACACTCACTCTCTCGCTGACACAGGCAAACCCACGCCAAGTCCAGGTGAGATCACCTGTCCTCCCCTGTGACGTTTGCACCATGATTACCCACAATCCCCTGTCTCCCGCAGACACACAAGCACATGGGATCAGTGGGACACACAGCATGTGGTCTGGCGTCAAGGGTGCAGGCATCTGTGCAGACAAGTGGAAATATAGCGTATGAGATACGTCACATGGACTTAAAACAGAGAGAGAGTAAGAGAGAGAGAGAGATGATGTGAGAGTCTCTGAGCGGACAAACTGCCACCTTATGGGGAAAGATGGTAGTGGAGTTAGAGAGTGCTCGGGATATTTGCAGTCTAATGAAATAACTATACAGTTACCTGCTCATACAGTTATGCAATCAGACAATCATGAGACAGCAGCGCAATACATATAGTCATGTGTAAAAGTTAGTTACCCCTCTTTTAATTCGATGTGTTTGTGTGTAAAAACATAATCATAATCTGGTCGTATTGGGTCTTAGTATTAGGCAAATAAAACCTCAGATGAACTGCACTTTTTTTTTTACTGTCCCATTATTTATTTAACAAAAATGATGAAAAAGCTAAAAAGAAAATAAAAAACATGCGAGCAATACTAAGTACACCCTTACTGCTTCCACAGGATTTAAGAGGGTAAGTTACAGCAAGGTGCTGCTAATCATCAGCCCTTCATTAATTTATCATCAGCCGGTATGCAGAAATCTGTAAAAGCAGAAGTTTTGGCAGTGTGCTGGTCTGGAGCATTCAGGCATGTGTTAACACAATGCCAAGAGGTAAAGACATAACCAATGATCTTAGAGAAGCAATTTTTGCTGCACATCAATCTAGGAAGGATTATAAAACCATTTCCAAACAACATTCTACAGCGAGAAAGATTATTCACAAGTGAAAAGCATTCAAGACAGGTCTTTCAATCTTCCCAGGACTGGATGTCAGAGCACATTCACCCGTGGTCAGGCCATGCAAGGCTCAAAGAACTACAAAAAAATAAACAAATAGAGCTACATCTCAGACTCTACAGCACAATTAGAAGAAGACCGAACAAGTACAGTTTGTTTGGAATAAAGGAATCAAGGTTTTGGAATGGCTTACCAGATCTTACCAGAAGTCCAGATCTCACCCCGACTGATATGCTGTAGCAGGATCTTAAGGGTACAGTGCATAAGTGAATGCCCAAAAACCTCAATGAAATAAAGCAATGTTGTTGTTATTGCGGCTAAAGGTGGATCTACAAGCTACAGTATTGCATCATGGGAGTACTTAGTATTGGCCATTTGATTTTCTCTTCTCTGCTTCATTTTTGTTAAATAAATAATGGCATGGTGAAAAAAAAAGTTATATGTTGTTGTTCATCTGAGGTAGTATTTGCCTTATAATGAGACCTGGTACAATCAGATGATTTTTAATTTTTATTTTTTTCCCGATTTTCTCCCTAATTTAGTCGTGTCCAATTCCTCCCCGTCACTAGGGGGCTCCCACATTAAGGCTA
>JAOVVA010000027.1:12712052-12727350 GCA_028565275.1 Leiocassis micropogon | reverse complement strand
GCGGTTTTTCTTAAGGTGGCCTTTATTCTTTTATATTATTAAGACCAACATCCATTGTTTTTCTTTCTTCTACCACCCTCTTGTGGATGAACACCCATAGTGCATTTGTGCATACTGTTAAAAAAAATAAAATAAAAAAGTGAAAGCGTGCGCTCACCATTCCGTCCAAACTTACTGATCCGCTCCAATGTGTAAACCAGAATAAAACACTATTTATATGATACATCAATATGATGACGCATAAACTATTTAGCTATTCCCAAATCCTGGACAACCTTACACATTTGAGTCCATAGTGTTAATGATACAGTATGATGAATATCATCTCATATGACCAGACAGTACGCAGCACAAAGGAGAAGAGCTAACCGCAAAGATGTAGTGAAATATTGATGTAGTGCTGAGTGAGATGTCATAGGTATCATATGGCCGTTCTTCCTACTGAACCACACCAGACAAGAGATTTCATGTTTCACTTTGGTTTCTTTTCTTTTATGAAGAACCGCATGACTGTTTAAAGCTCCTTTCATGTTAAATGCAATCCACATCTATTGTTTTCCTAGTTTTAGTCGCATTAAGACATGTGAACGGTGCAAACTTTTTAAAACGCCATACATCCATGAATGTTGATCCTGGCTGAAGTGGCTCAATGCCCACTGCAGTCGTTCCTGTGAACATCCAGAGAGTAGAACGCTCTCAGGAAAGAACAGCCTGGTTTGATTGCCAAAGGCATTCTGTTATTGCAGGACAATTCACACACTCATACTGCCTACTGCACCACTTACACATTACAGGAACTCAGTTGGGAGTTATTGCCACATCCCCCCCATAGTCCTGAGCTCGCTTTAAGCCATTTCCACATGTTTGGGCCATTAAAAGCCAGCGCTCCAGATGTGAAGCAGGCAGTTTGATCATGACTCAGGCATACTGAGAAAACTTTCTACCTCCATGGTGTCCAATTTTTTTTCTTCAATTTTAATGTTAGAGAAAAGAAAATATGGCTTCCCATATTTTTCAACAAATTCCGCCTGCTGCGTAATGATTGGTTACAAGAATTCAGTCTCATCTATCATTGGTTACATGCTTTACTATTTTCAAATGCAAGTCCCTCAGTAATTCTTCCTTAAACAGGCACCCATGGATGAAAATCTGACGTAAAAACATTGTGGGAGAGAAATGTTCTTATAGAGTTTCCCAGTCAGAAATGGAAGCAAACCTCCCTTCTTGAATTTTCAAATTCAACTTCGAAATTGAAGGGCCTTGGATGACCATATATGGCCAAAAGTGGGTATTTTTAGATTCATATGCATATTATTACAAATCACATAATTTACAAACCATGCATAATTTAGCTGTAGAATTTACAGTGTTTGTCCTATTTCAACTTGTGGGTCAAAAAATGGATGGGACTAAATGGAAAGGACCATGGTGTCTTTGTGGCAAAGGAAAAAAAAATGTTATTTTAATTGGAGTTTTCTTTAAAGAAACTTTTCTATCTTTTAAGATTCTTTATTGTCACTATACTAAGTACAGCAACATTAGAGCCACTAACTAGAGCCACTAACTAGTACTTACAGTGCAACTAAATTTTCAACTTTAAGAATTTAAATAAATATAATAAAACACACACACACAAATCTGCCTCATTCATTTTACGTTTTTTTTACCGTTGCATGGTAAACAACTAAAATGATCAATAATAATAATAATAATAATAATAATAATAATAATGTTAATAATTGCTTATCTTATCTATTTACATTTTACAGTAAAATATTTTTTTGATTTTCACATGCTTCAATTTATAATAATAATAATAATAATAACAATAATAGTAATTGTTTGTCTCATCTATTTACACCCTTTTCTGTAAAATTAATTTTTATTTTCCGCCTGCTTAAATTTTTTTATTAGCAGCAAATGTACTTTTCTGTCCATCCTGTGATAAAGCACACCTGGGTATATCCCGTTGAATTTAATCTATGCTGTTTCACTCTGGAAGCTTGCACGTCAGTGAAAAGCGATGTGTTGAAACCCGCTCTTCTTTCCATCAGCATTTTCTGTCTTCCCCTTACACCCTCCCCGAAAAGCGACAGCCGTGGTGAAAGAGATCGTGTTGTCCGAGACAGCATCAATATTTACAGGTGTCCAGTGCAGCAAGCTTAGCTGTCGAACATGGCGCCCCGGGAATACGTTAACAAAGTGAAGCTGAGCTCTGGGGAAACAACACGATGTGTGAGACTGAAACTGAACCCTTCTATGCTAAATAGTACACAAGAAAGATTAGCGTGACTAAAAGTGCTGTATTTTATCAAACACTAGACCAAAATACTTGCACCGGAAGGAGTCCCATAATCTAACGGGGTACATATGAGTGTGGCTTCACATGTGCTTAGTCAAGTAGATGTTTCTTTCATTAACTATGTAGAAAGCATCATCGACGTTGTCTCCACACTTTATCCTGTATACAGGGTGCGAGGGGCTGGAGCCTATCCCAGTAGACTTAGGGGACGAGGCAGGGTAAACCCTGGACAGAGTGCCAATTCCATCGCAGGGCATGTGGAAAGCATATGATTTTAATTGATATGTCAAAATATTACTGCATCATAATATTCTCAGGCACCTACTAACATTCTAAAGAAAGTGTCACTATTCATTTATCAGAATACGGTATTTTGGTATTTTTAGGTTATTTTTCTTTACGATGCATAAAAGGGCAAGGTAGAAGAAAGGCTTGTTTAAAAGAAGGAACAAAAAAACCCTGACAAAAGTTTAAATAAGAAGGAAAAAAGATTTCATAAAAGATTGCTGTCATGTTGGCACTGTTTATTACTATTTTTTTTACTATTACTAATTTGTGCATTACATAATCTAAGAATTCAGCCAGCAGCAGATACATACCGAGTCCAGGAAATTAAAATGAAATACATACCCTCAATCACGGCTGCATATACAATAAAATTGGGCAATGGTAGCTCAGGGTTCATTACTTAAGAATCTAAGTTACTGACCAGAAGGCCTGGAATTCAAGCCCTAGCTCTACCAAGTTGCCACTGTTGGAGCCTTGACTCTGACCCCTAACCCTGCCTGCCTGCTCAAAGTGCGCCGTATTAAGGCTGACCCTGCGTTCTGACCCCAGCTTCCTACCTGCGCTATGCGAAGAAAAGAATTTCACTGTACTGTAATGTATACGTGACAAACTTTTCTTCTTCTAATCATTGAATAATAAAAGGGAACATAAATTGAATCAATATAGTTAAAAGCCCCTTCATACAGTACCTGCTACTATCAGATCGCATAAAACAGAACACAGCCATGGCCATTCATCTCATTCATTCTTATTTTCCTTTCTTTCAATGTATGCTTCTATTTTGACATTGTGTCAAGTGGACTCAGAACTGAACAGACAAGCAGTCTCACACACACACACACACACACACACACACACACACACACACACACACAAACAAACACACAGAGCTCTCATGACACTCAAGATACTCAAGAACTCAAGACGACCCTAGGTAGGATCAACAAGAGTGAACCCTGACCAGCAGCTGAACAACCAATGAAGACTTCGAAACAATGAGCCAGCACCGAACTGAGACAAGAGCAGAGCATGACTATTACAGTGGGGGCCAAAAGTATTAAGACAACATTCTCTGTGCACAAAACAAGTGATTTCATTAATTAGTTCTGGCTATCTGGCTGAAAAGTTGTGCTAATTATCTTTTTTTTTAAAAAGTGAAAAACTGCAATAATGGTATTCAGGATCTGGAGCCATGGCCTGGTCATCTCCAGACCTAAACTTCATAGAACACTGTTGGACATTTGTGAAAAAGGACGTCAAGAACAGTCAAGAACGTCTTCCGTACATACTTCGGAAGCAATCAATGTCCAGCTGGATCCATCAGGTTTTGAAAAATAAAAGACTTCATATTAAATTTTGATTGTTGTATAGCAATGCTGGCTCGATACTCTAAATACACTACTGTATATGGACAAAAACATTTGCCCAAACCTGTAATGACTTTGTATGCAAATACATACACATCAATATGGAGTTGGTCCCCCTTTTGTATCTATAACAGTGTTTCTTTGGGAATTCGTGTACATTCATTCTGTAGAGTATTTATGAGGTCAGGCAGTGATGTTGGATGAGAAGGCCCGACTCGCAATCTCCCTTCCAGTTCATCCTAAAGGTACTCGATGGGGGTTGAGGTCAGGGTTTGGTGCGGGCCAGTCAAGTTCTTTCACACAGAACTCATCAAACCATGTCTTTATAGTCCTTGCTTTGTGCACTGGGGCACAGTCATGTTGGAATAGAAAAGGGTCTTCCTCAAACTGTTGAAACAAAGTTGGAAGCATAGCATTGTCCAAGATGTCTTGGCATGCTGAAGCATTAAGTCTGCCCTTAACTTCAGGGATAAGGGGCCTGATTGAAACACCTGAACGCAATAATTAACAAGTTTGGCCAAATATTTTACATTTGGCAGGCTCCCTTATCCAGAGCGACTTACATTTTATCTCATTTTTACAACTGAGGGTTAAGGGTCTTGCTCAAGAGTCAAACAGAGGAAACAAGGTGGTGCTGGGGTTTAAACCTGTGACACTCTGATCAGTAGCCCAATGCTTTACTTAACCACTGAGCTTCTTTTATGGCATGGTCCTGAGGTGTACTTTTGTCTATAGTGTATAGCGTGTGGTTTGGAATCCCACCTCCTGCCTCACTACACACATCGGCCGAGACGTACCGTGTTATCTGCTGTCAGTAAAAGTATTTTACTGTACTTGGCAAATTACCCTGCATGTATGAATTTCCGACAAAATCAAAGGACATAATTAAAAATGCAAGTTCCAGTTTGACTTGAACGCCTTTTGTAAAATACCAGTCTGTACCAAAGCACATCCTTTAACATCTGACCTTTAATACAACACTTTTCAGTTATCAGGTAACATCATGGCTAAGGCTAATGTAAAAGGTGCCTCAAGCTAGCTTAGTCACCTCAGGATAAACACAGCGCTAAAAAAAAAAAAAAATCAACAGTGCTTACATTTTCAAAAAATTGACTAAACAGTATTATTAGACAGCAATGCCTAAAGTTACCTGACTTAATAAATGCTATGTGGTATTGCAAACAAAACTCACTTTACACTGAAAGCTTTTGACCAAAATCATGAAATGGAAGTAAATATGCTGACTGTGAGCACAACAATCGAATGAATCTGATGGAAAAGAAGCAATGAGGCAAGTGTAACACTGAGAAGGTCTCTGGCTAAAATTCCACATATTTCATGAAGCCAAACAATAACTAAAAACTATTAGCAATTTAGGGCTAATGTTGTCGATATTAAGGAACTGAAAAATCCCAGTTAGCATCAGCTAAATGCTTAATCACCCTAGATTTCATTCGCTGCCTGTATTGTTTTTATTAGCCATGGAACCTCTCTCTATGGCCCGAACCCTGGGACATAGATTCTCATATAAATGTGCCAGGAACAAATGCGATACTGAATGGGAAAGAAAAGATGCTAACCACTTTGTCCTCCTGTAGAGTTTTCACAAGAGAGAGAGGAAAAAAGGAAGAAAACAAAGGGGAAATATTGTGAGTAACATTAAGACACATATGGATTGTGTGTTTCAAGGTGCTCATGTTTTATCATTTATAGTAAACTATTTTAATATCTTCATTATTGTGTTTGTAGTGAGACACGGTGGTCTGGTTCACATACTGTATTGAAGAGAAAAAGATGTTGTTGCCACCTGGTGGCTATTAAACGAATTGCACAAACTTTCCTTCCAATATTCAGGCAACCAATTAAAGTCTGTGCCAGAACTTGGTTTAGATGTGTCTTAATTAATCTTGCATTAGTTGTAAAAAAAAGTTTAAGATGTATTTTAAGATCTAAATAATTCTACAATTTGACATAAAAATTATAATACATGCTGCTTTAAATGAGAATATTTTAAAGAAAGTGAAACAAGATTATATAACTGTGACAGAATATAAATTTCCTTCAAATTTGCAAATGTATGTTTTTTTGTTCTGATTGCATTAACACTGGAAAGCAAATTATTTTGCCATAATGCAAGGCTGCTAGAGTAAAATCTCAACATCAGTATACATCAGTAATGTTTTTACATGTCAGTAACGGGTTTACATCCTAAATACAAGAGGTATGTTATGATATTCTGTAGTATTTTACAACTTTACTGTTTTCATACCTTGTTGGAGCGAAGAGACACTCGCCCTCCACAGCGGGCGCAGAACTTGGATTGGCAATATGAACAGAGGTGACCACAGCCATCAGCGAACTTGGTCTTGTGGCAAATTCCACAGATGGAAGCCTCGCCTTTCTGCTCCGGAGCAGTTTGAGCCTCATCCGCCATCTTCTTCACCTGGTCCTTATACGACTCGAACTGCTGGTGCAGCTTCCTAAGGGGGAAACGCAAGAAAGGCTGTGTGTGAGAGTACAGCAACAGAAAAACAAGCAGATGTGCAATTAATGTCCTTAAAAACTAATATACTGTATATAGAGTATATGCTAAAGTATATACAGTGCTAAAAACTGCAATGTAGACTTTAATTCCATTTATACTGGTTTATTCAGATTCATTTTTCAGCTAATGCAGAATTTTAGAACACATACTGCAGAATTTTAAGTATATTTGTTGGTACCTATTGTAAGAAAAAAAGAGACCACATTAGAGACCACAATCTAGAGTGCTAGAGAGTCGCTACATGCAGGCATGCATACAAACATTATTTTGATTATATGAATAACTATAGTATATTACATAAAATATTATTTTGTTAGTTTATTAAAATAGACCAAATTACACTGAGACCATGCATACTGTTACATACTGGAGAAGACCTACATCTTTCACACGCTCCTTTTTCACTGAGAAAAAGTTACTCCATACTTAAAAAGAAAATTAATCTATTTTAACTATTATTTCCTAAAGCATAATTTTTTTTTATAGTTTTTTAGGTCGTGCTTCAAAATTTTAATGTAGCTTTGCTAAAACACTGACAGTATGATTATCCTGGGATCACAACAATTTTGAAATGTCAAAACTCATTCAAATTTTCAAGTTTTTTTCTGTATTATAACATGCTGTTAGTCTTTTGGCTGCTCCCGTTAAGAGGCGGCCACAGTGGAAAAACTTATCTGCACAACAATTTGGCAAATGTCTAACGTCACATCCCCTTCCTAACAGAAACCTCTCATTTTATCTAGGCTTTGGACCAGCACTGCATCCAATGTCTGGGAATCGAACCCAGACCTTCCGCATGAAAGGTGAGAAACCTACCACTGAGCCAATATTAAGATCCCCTTTGCTCTTAGAATTAGCCTCTTTCTGGGACGATTTTAGAGGATGGCTGTCAAGATAAACGTCCATCCAGCCACATGGGGCATCAGTACTATAAGATCAGGCACTGTTATTAGGTCAAGAGACCTGGTTTGCAGTGCAGGTTTGCATTTCACCTTATGCCAAATGTGTTCAGTGGGGTCGAGGTCAGGGCTCTGTGCAGAACTTTTTTTTTTTGCACCAACTTTGGTAAACCGTGTCTCCATGGAGCTTGCTTTGTTTGCGGATACACTTTCATGCTGAAGCAGGTTTTTCAGTGCAGGGAAATTGCAATGCTGTAGTATAGAAAGATATCCTGTACAACTTGGTGCCAGAAACTGTTTCACACAAATGATGTGAAGGCCAAGGATCAGGTGCAAAGTGTATTAATGTGTGTTATCTGACAGATACAGAGGCCAGGTTTCCTTTAATAAGTCTGACATACAGTACAAGCCACACCATCTGTACTATAACTCATAGTAGAGAACTACTGCACGTAGAGGGATCGCGAGAGAAACACACAGTGCTAAAGAGAAGTAAAAAATATTAAACCACACATGACATTAATGCAGCATATACGAAGGGTGTTCAACTCAAACCGGGATGTTTGATTGTGCAGAATAACAGAACACAGTTATGAGAGTAAAACCCACGTTATTTCAGTATATATAATCCCATGCTACACTAATGCACTTATCCCAGCGTTTTACTAGTGCTTGGATAGCATCAAGGTAGAAAGTTTTCTCATTATGCCAGAACCATGGTCAGACAGCCTGCTTTACGACTGAAACGTTGGCCTCCCAGGACATCCTTTAATGGTCCAAACATGTGGAAATGGCTTTGAGACAAGGTTATGTAATGTGCAAGTGGTGTTAGTGAATGGTTGTGTGTACAGTTCCCACAAACTGATGAGTCTCATGCATCCACAACCCGGGCATGACAGCAGTGGGCTACGCGACGCCTCGGCCAGGATCATGATTCACGGACATACGGCCTTCTTTAGAACATTCAAACGTTTTACTGCAGCTAAGAGTCTCATCACTGTACTGTACTGTGGGGCCTTCTGTGAATGTCAATCGGTTTTATGGCTTCTTTCACGAGAAAGTCGCGCTTTGACTTGAATGCTTCTCATACTACCCCTTTGAATTATAAACCACATAATAAAATAATAATAAACCATTTCCACTCATAAAGAGACACCCATATGTATTAAGTTATAATATTATCTCATTAAATAATCTTTTTTTGTTCTTCTTCTTTAGATTGCACAATACTCTCAGATGATTATGATAGTTAGCACTTACGCTGCCTCAAATTGAACCTGCTCTTTTACTAGTAGGAGGTGTTTGCTTTAATGCCAAGCAGTGGCCGAACTTAATTCTACTTTCTCAGGTTCCTTGTTATTGCAGGCACGCTTCTATTTCAAGGCCAGCAGTAAGTTAACACCGACCGCGTTCACTATTTAATGCACAGCAAGTCGTGTGCAAAAGGTGCATTCGCACGGCAGCTAAACTTAACGATGCACGCTACGTTACAAAGGGCCTCTCATGTTCGGGGTAGGACGTCATAGCGTCTGCCAAACAATATAGCCACTATGAAAAGCAATACTTTAAACGCCTCTCGAAGCAATGCATTATAAAAAGCCAATATAATGCACAATAACTGGGTCAGGGGGAGCCGTCGTTTGTAATACACCTCTTATTCATGATCCAAAAGAGCACACTATACACAGTAATTATGTTAACACTGTTTCTTGTATGTACATGTATATATACACTGTTTATTATAAAATAATGATGTTCATGTAATGAAAAGTTGTTGAAAGATACATAGTGTGTGTTTTGCCCTGACTATGATTTTGTGCATATGAATAAATCTAATGATACAACATGTTTGACTTATAAACTGATCCTGGATTAATCCTGTGATCACCCACATCTGGCCAAAAAAAATTATAATAATTCTAACATCATCCAGATATGAAAAAGTTCAACACTATGTTTACATTCCAAGACAAGATAGCAGCAAATTGAATATTTTCATATTTTTCGCAGCAAAACGCTATATACGTTTATTTTAGAAGCTTTAAACTTTCAGGTTTTCAGCAAACCATGACACATAGTGGCCATGTATTAAAGCAAAAGTCTACGTGTCATGACCAGCCAATCACATCACTTCTCTTCTGTCACATGATCAGTGTAGATAAACTGCTGGCTTTGCAGAACAGTTGTTGCTGTGAGTAAATTAAATGCTTTTAGTGGATTTTTGTAGACTTTTGAAGCTAAGAATAGGAGACGTAAGCGGTTGTACTGGCACTGTGACAGCATTTACAGGTACGCATCACTTAACGACTGCAATGCATTCTGGGAAATAGTACATTATGCAATTTGGAGGTTGTCCAAACACCATGTTATAATGTACTTAACAAAACAACGTGAGATACTGTAGTGTCACATTCTGTTTCGGTTCCCTTTTTTCGCCTCTTCCTCCTGCGAATACTAACACTGTACTTGCTGCATGTGGGAGTCATGGTGCATTTAAAAATAAATTAAAAGAAAATTAAGCATCTTACAACACTTAAAAAAAACTCTAAACGATTTGCGTACAAGAGACCTGAGATGGCCGTGCTGTCCTCTCCACTACTGTCATAAACAAAAGGGAGGACTGACGGACACTTGTGCAAACAAACAGTAAACAGTGTAGGCCTGTACTATGATATGGAGCTGTCATCAAGTGCCAAAGGGAAACTGAAACTGGAGGAGGAGGAAGCTGATGAGGATGTACACTGAAGATTTTGTGTGTTGCTTCTAATGTTTCTCATCTTCAACAATTGTTTTCATTAAACAATTGATGTAATTGATCTTGTGTGCGACAAAACACAACTTTTGTTTCCCAGATCAAATATGCTGTCACTACTTTCTATTTGACTCATCATGAAACCACATACATCATCATATACACACTTCATATGTGTATATATATATATATATATATATATATGTTTTTTTTTTTTTTTTTTTTTAAAGGGGCTGTAAGATGAGTAATATAACACATAAAGATGGTTTTTGACATTTTTGTCTGTCTGTTTGTTTGTGCATGCATCACGTAAAAACTACTGAACGAATTTTAGTGGGGTTTTCACAGGTGTATTTGGCCGAACTTGAGGTAACATATAGGCTTTGATTAATCACCCATGAGAAGAGAAGATAATTAAAAATTTGAATGAAAAGCACCCTTATATCATAAAAAATAAATAAACCTAGAAAAAATCATTAGTTCATCTCAAAATTCAACAGATGTTGCTGTACATTTTTTAATATGCACTTATGAGTGTGCAATTGAAATCTACTTGATAAACGCGATCTCACACCTTCATTCTACTTCATGGTAGCATGTAAAAATTTTAGTTCATTCCAAAATTCAACAGATGGCGCTGTAGATTTTAAAAAATGTGCTTATAGGTGTGCAATTAAATTCCACATTTTATATATATATATATCGCATTTTTAAAAATGTACAATGTTTATATCTCCAGTCGTGACCAAAATGAGAATGACACAAATATTAATTTTCACAAAGTCTGCTGCTTCAGTGTTTTCAGATCTTTTTATCAGACGTTACTTGGGCCCATGGTCAGGAAAATTCCCAGACCTTAATTCCATAGAGAACTTGTGGTCAATCCTCTAGAGCCACAAATTCTTACAAACTTCAAGCATTGATTGTGCAGGAATGGGCTGTTAGGATGTTCCCCCAGAACTTGATTGACAGCATGTCAGGGCGAACTGCAGATGTCATGAAAAAGAACGGTCAACACTGAAAGTATTGACTCTTTGCACAAACCTAATGTAACTGTTAATAAAAGCCTTTGACACTCATGAAATGCTTGTAATTATAATCCATAGTAACATCCATAGTAGATGTTACCAGATGTTTCGCCAGATGTTACCATAGTAACATCTGGCGAAAAGATCTAAAAACACTGAAGCAGCAGACTTTGTGAAAATTATACACAATATTTGTGTCACTCTCAAAGCCTTTGGTCACGGCTGCCACTGTGCCACTTGTATGCCATAGATGTTGATAGTAAATCCAATGCATTTAGCAAACTGCTCTGCTTATGCATGAGGACACACATTTACATACAGAAAGAAACACTCACAAAAACACTCACAAATATTTTTTTTCCTTTAGTATTTTCTTTATGTAATGCACTTTTGTGTAAGTAATTATTCGACTCATAGCTGGTTAAAAAAAATGCCACACTGGCTCGAATGTCTTGACGAGATGTGCCTGTCACTTAAAACCAAAGTGTAAAAAAAATTGACTTATTGGCCTTTCCGCAAGTAGGATACGTTGGTGGCAGACATCAGCTAAAACTGCACTGAGCAAATGAAATAAACTGATGAGTCACTCGTCACTCTCTGAATAGAGGTTCCTGCGCTCCTTAAAAACACATTCCATACACAGAGCTGTGTGCGTGCCGAATCCTCAAGTAAAGCATCATCCCGGTCCATTTTTAGATCGCATGCGATTTTACTTCACATTTCATCTGTGTTACCATTCTGCACCTTGTTATGAGCACCATAGCAAGCAATTACTGTCAGTTATGCCTTCAATTTTTCTACCACTAGGGCTTTTTGAATATACATTGTCAGGAGGAGGTCTAAATATAGGCTACACACACACACCTCAGGCACAAGAATAACTCAGACCATTACATTCTATTCTATTAGTAGAAACATGCGTATTGTAGGGGTTTTTTTCTTATCGAATGCGGTTGATGAGAGGTGTGTGAATGTAAAAATGGAAGTCTTAAGTTTTGGGGTAGATTAAATTCCATAACTTCGCATTATCCGGGAATCAAACCCGGACCCCGATGGTGCAAGGCAACAATCTTATTCAATATAAAAACTAGTGGCCCACCTACAGTAGACACAGATCCAGCTGTTTAATAATTCTGATATCGATGTGCACTCATTATGACCCTGTAGGTGTCAGAGCTCTTAGGTCAACGGTCAGAGTTTGAGGATCAGACATGCACATGGCATCTATGCATTTTGTATGGCATCCCTCAATCAACCACAACCGCGGTGGAAACCAAAACCCGCGCCACACTCCATAACACGGAGATAAGCGCAGTTTTGGCCCCTGTGCTTGGCCTTCAACGTTCATTAGAGGGCTGAATTATTGAGCAAGGCTATCCCTTTACATGTGAACACACTTGGGTGTTAACCAGGAGAGAGAGCACGTCTACTCTCACCAAAACTATTTTTGTAACAGTTCGAACTATGGAAGTTATTCAGGCCACGTTGGAGTAGCTATATAACCAAAATGAGTACCTGGCTTAGTTTTGAGCAAATGGTGTGTCAAAGAACAATTAACTTTTATCATCTAACTTTAGCACAGTTTACGCTTAACTAGTCTACCGTATATGGTGATCATAAAATGCAGACAATTGCCCCCTCCAGAGAGTCCAGAGTATGCCCTAAATCTCCTGGAAGAGATCCCCCCCCCCCCCCACACACACACACACACTGTGTGTGGATAAAGCGCTATAGACGAGGAGTGAGTGAGAGTGATTCGAAATGTATTAACTCCTCGTCACACTAAGCCACGCTTTCACCACATCCGCAAAATTTGGATGAACGCAGTCAGAACAAGTACAACTTGGCGGGAATGCAGTAAAAACCAGTGAGAATGTAGTCTTGTCTACCTGATGTACTACAAGCATGGCATAGACGGAAAATATTGGAATGGTGTTTTGACTGACTTGTCATAGAGCATAAAGGGATCATTCGTTTTTTTCTTCAAGTGTGACTTAAATCAAAATTGAAGGTCATACATCTAGTAAAGCAAAAGTTCCTGCTTTGCAAGAATAGATCATTATTATAGCTATAAGGGCAGATCACACAGTCATTCTAATACTAATATTAATATTACTAATATTAATAACATGGTGATGTTTTTAATGAGTATCCCTATTGTTAGACTCAGACACGACCACAGTACGTATATACCAATATATAATGATGCCACACCCATCAGGCTCAAACCGATCAGCCTCTACTCCTCTGACCCTAGAATGACTCTGGACATCCTGGTCACTCAACAGCGGGGATACGAGCAACACAGACCTGGAGTGGTTCCAGTGGCAAGCCATCGGGCAGTACCAGTATGCGGTGCCACCAAGCCGGGTCAGATAGCACTAAGAGCAGCTGTGACACACAGCCCAAATGTAACCATATGCTGCTTTCAGTCTCAATACACACACACACACAGGCACACACACACACACACATACATTCACCTTAGAGGAGTCTGGAGAAACATAAACCAGCTGTCTGATACTGAGACCAAAAGTGACGGGTTCCAGTGTCTTCTACTATTGTACTATAAGGTTTTATCTGGGTTAATGTCTACAAAATGATGGACGTTTTTTGAGAAGACATGATGTAAGAAATGGAGGTGATAAGGCAAAACAATAACTCTTATCCCTGACCATGAGGCTTGGATTGAATTTTATTACCTTCCATTTTAACCCCGTAAAGTGGTTTGCTAGACCTGTACACTGAACTTGCCACTGCTCTTGGCACGATTTCCTGGAGTGTCTCCAAAGTGTGCATACGATGCCTTCCTGATTCATTTAATTATATATAAAAATACTTAAAATGATTAGCACATATGGCATGTACCATCTCTCCTGTCAATCACAGATACACTAGTAGATCGTGAGCGTCCGTGAGCTTATGTATGTGAAAGAAGGCGGATAACCACTTCTGTCTAAGTGTGTTACGCAGAGCACCAGTTTGAAAATTCATTATACAGTTGGCTGACTTTACATGTCTCTACGGAAGCATGCATGACTTTATGGAGGAATGTGTGCCATATGTGCCATATTACTAATTCTTCCACTGATGAACAGAACCCACTATTTATATAAAATTCTTAAAAGACTTCGGTATTAGATAATTACTGCTGTGATTAATATGTTCAGATATTAACATACAACCATTTTTAGCCCTAACTGATGCAGTGAGTAGCTTCTCATTTGTTAAACAACTACATCTGAAAGATGGCACTGTGTTAATAATAATAATCAAATTATTGGCCCACATCAAGCAAAGAAAGCAACTAAAGAGATTTCTGAAATTACTGGAATAGGGTTAAGAACTGTCAAAAGCATTATAAAAACCTGGAAGGATAGTGAAGTTTGTGGAAGAAATGATAAATCATGAAGAACCATGATCAGAGATCACGTAATCACATGGTGAAGTTATAGCTATGTTTAATTTACATTTAAGCATTTGGCAGATGTGACTTACATCTGTTTTTCTTATACATGTGAGCAGTTGAGGGTTAAGAGCTCAACAGGGACAACTTGGCAGTCATAGGATTTAAACCTGGGACCCTCCAAACATAATGCCTTAACCACTGAGCTATCGCAGAGTGAAAGTACAGTAACAGCATTCCCATTTCCTCAATGAGGTGCGAACTCAAAAAACTGGGTCTAAACAGCTGTGTGTCCATGGGAAAACCACGTGTTAGGGAGACTGATCAGCAAAAAAGTTTTCAGTTTGTTAGGGAGGATAAACTTGAAATGGGCGCATTAGGGTAAAAACAGAAGTGATGCCACCATCATACATAGTGGTAGTGATCATAGTGTTGTGATCTGGGGTTGCTTCAGTCGGTCAGGTCTAGGCTCAACAACGTTATGTGGCAATAAAATCAAGTCAGCTAACGACCCAAATGTACTGAATGACCAGGTTATCACATACACTACTGTTCAAAAGTTTGGGGTCACTTGCAAATTTCTTTATTTTTGTTTAGTGATTTACACTACACTACTATTATTCTACAACAATACTGGGGATTTCAAAACTATAAAATAACAAATATGGAATAAGGTAATTACGTAACAACAACAAAAACAACAGTTAGTTG
>JAOVVA010000027.1:12691616-12709458 GCA_028565275.1 Leiocassis micropogon | reverse complement strand
AGAGGCGTTATGAAGTCTTTACAGAGCAGAAGTAGCAGACACATCTCACCATTAACTGTTCAAAGGAGATTAATGCAATTTTTGGACACCTTTAGCATTCCTTTACAATGTAGAAAGAAATAAAAATCAGGAACCATCATGGAGTTAGGAAGTGACCCCAAACTTTTGAACGGTAGTGTATATGGATTTTTTTTCTGCGCAGGTTGCACAAGCATATTCCAGAAAAACAATGCCAAGACTAAACCTTATCGAGTAGTTCGACTCTTCCATGGTCAGTACAAGATCTCAGCCAAAAATCCAAAAATTCATGCAACACTGGAAAGTAAAAAAAACTTAATATGTCGCATGAATCTGTAGAAAGAATGTCATAGTGAACGTGGGCCGTGATCAAAGCTAAAACCAGAATAAACATCTGACGTACATATGCGTTTATATAGAATTATTCAGAATTCTAATGCAGGAATCCCTGCTATTGCTCGCCCAAACGTTAGTAAACCAAGTGTAATGTCATACATGAAATGCACGTTTAGGCACAAAACCTAAACCTTTTTTTTAGGCAAACTGTGACTTATTACTGAACGTCAGCGATAAAATCAGTATCCTCAAAATGCTTAGAGTTCTGAGATTGTGTATCTGTGTCTTTGAGATGCCAGAATTTCATTGCTGTAACGCGCTAAGCTTAGTATGAGCAGATTGTGGCCAAAATGCAAAGTCTACATGATGCAAATCCATTTAAAGCAAGCTTTTGTAGGTTTTATAGTAAAATTAATAATGCTGTGCATTATAAAACAAGTGTATATTTTATAGGGTATGTATACCTACCTAGTTGATTTATCTTAGATATTATCAGGTTCTGCCTGACGTCTAGGCAGCACGCTGGCTTAGTGGTTAGTTAGCACAGTCGCCTTGCACCTCCAGGGTCTGGAATCGAATCCCGCCCCAAAGCTGTGTGCATGGAGTTTGCATGCTCTCCCTGTGCTTTTAGGCTAGTTAGGCTAGTTCTCGAATTGCCCATAATGAGTGAATGAGAGCGTGTGTATGTGCCCTGCGATAGATTTGTGTACCCCGCCTAGTGGCCTAAGTCTCCTGGGATAGGCTCCAGGCCCACCGCGAACCTGTATACAGGATGAAGCGGTATAGAGTGAGTGTCTGACTTTTAATTTTAGAGATATCAAAACATACCCTTGACCATATTGAGTAGCAAAACTTTATGGGTTAATATGTTGAAGTAACAGAACTTCCAGATACGACCTTAGAACCTTCAGAAGATCAGCTTGAACACAATCTTGTAGTGCACTAGCTGTTCTTTCCAACCAAGAATAAATTAGTAAGTCATAATTCAGTTAATTCATTCATTCATTCATTCATTTTCTAAATGATGGATACTGGAACATTTCGCGTGATAAATGTAAATGCAGCTGCAACTGATATATTCAAACAATTATATTTAAATATATCAGGATTCAGAGCTTAACAGAAAGTGTGGGGGAACAAATAGAACATGGGACACATAAAGCTTGAGAAGAGTTGCTAGAAGACTAGCGCTGCTGGGTTTGTGTACTTTCTGTCCTCTCACAGCCATGGATGTCAACTTGCAATTTTTCTTTACTTACGTTTCCGACTCCTCCGTCGCCGCGTCTTTTTGAGGCTCATTTTGGGACTTAGTCTGCGGCTGGAGAACGTTATTAACCAGCTCCGTGATCCCGCTAAAGGGACTTTTGAACCACCTGCACAGACAAGCGGGACATCACCGAAGCTGAGACACAGCGTGCTGGAAAGAGCAGCACAGGATGGAAAAAAACAAAACAACTGACTGTGATTATCGCAGCTGCACTGCAAGACACATTCATGTTGGGAGGAGAAGACGGAAAACGAGCAGCTATGAAAGAGAACTGGAAGACCTGGATGGTCCTTACACACCGGCGGCGGAGAAATGAGGGAGAGAGACAGAGCAAGGACAGACAGGGAGAAGAGAGAGGGTGTGTGAGATAGAGAAAGAAGCAGGTAGCGGTACAGCCAGTGAATCGGAGGTTGCGTCAGACAACCAGATATACTACAGCCACACGTTACATAGAAAAAGAGGATCAAACTGAGCGATCCTTTAAAACTAAGGGCCGCCTGGAAAGCAGGTAAAGCAGAACAGGTGTGTCCGGTTGCTTTCGTATGGCAGACAGGAAAAAAATAAAAGCATAAGAGGAAGCCACACAAGAAGAAAGCATATGAAAGGGTCAAAGCTGGGAGCTGTCTATGCTATGCTAAAAGATACTTACTGTGCCGACTGAGGCTTTGGATCTTCTTTGACCCTAAAAATGAAAATAAATGACCAACTCAGTGGGGATGGGGGGGTTGGGGGTGAAACTTAACAGAATAACAACAAATGCTTAAATCAAAAGATTAACCGGAACTTATCAACAGAAAATAATTAACATGAAGCCATCAGTATACAAAAAAAGAGGTAGAAATTACATAATAAAGTCAATTCAGCATGCAAAAGAAAACAAAAAAAACAAAACAATGGAAGCTAAGAATTGAGCAGTGATTTTACTTAAATTAAACCAGGAACAGAAATATTACTACTGCGTTTTGTATATCTACTGTATACATAAATCTGCTGCAACAACATCTCCTTTCGTCTCTAACCCTGACATAAGGTTTAACCAGAGCATCATTCATTCCTGATAAAAGAGACACCACTATTTTCGAACTACCGAGCCAAGCATCCAGTGTGTGCCAAGAAAGTCCAAGCCTTAAATTACAGTCTGACAAGCCATTATTCTGCAGAATATATTAATTAGCTTAAATAAAACTTTAACGACCAGCCAATAAAAGCACTCCTTTTCAGAAGTCGTTCCAGCAGTAAAAAAAAAAAGATCGAGGTTCTCTTACATTATTGGAGAATCCAGCTTGAACAGGTAGAGAACCTCCTCAGCCCGATTGAGGAAACATTAGCGAAGCTACACGCAAACAAGACAACTGTCGCAAACCTGAAAGTATGCACACATCCCTACTGTGAGATGATACCATGATCTACATGCAGCTTCATTAATATGTATGACTGAGAGCGGGACATCTATTCTGTGACCTTTATCCCCCTCACCTGAACACTACTCCCTGAGCCAGGGTTGATGGATACGCGCTGCCCTCTACTGGACAAAGCGAAACTAATCCTAAACTTTGTGGCTTTTAAGGGTTCAAGATTCAAGATGTGCAAGATTCTGTAATATTACATTACTTTACAGATGCAAAACTATTTTTTTTAAAAAGGTCCTTTTTAATATTTTATATTAGGAATAAACCACTACGGGGCGTACAGTTATAGGAAATACAACAGTTAGTTCTGATTGGGCGATCTGATTGAGAAAGGCATTCCACAAGTGATGATAATAGAGCATAACAGCACTAGGACATTTAACTATATGTAACAGTCTGCATCAAACATGTTCTAATTATTGCCAATTACACCAACTGTCAGTCCCCAGCCTCGCTGAAAGTAGGTCTGTATGGTCTGCAGTAGTAGAAAGCAGGGAGATCAGCTGCCTGACAAAACCCTCACTCAGAACCAGTCACGGTAACACTTTCAGCAAAAAAAAATCACATCTGATAACATTATGTCATCTTCAACAACACTTACTGTCTCCATAGTAATTGCTTCTATGTCGTTCTGAATTGCCCCTGAAACATCCGCGTTTGGTTGGCGCTAACACAAGCTATAAAGCTAACTAGCTTCCAACACAAGCCTGAATCCCAAAACCTTCTAACCCCTAACCTAGGGCACTACTTGGTGTGTGGAACAAGGAATTGTACACACCCTAGTTAGTGTACTATGCTCCACTTCACCCTATTTGGGATTCAACCCCAAAACCCAAGATGTTCTAAAGCGGAATAAGTGGAAATATGAAGTAATCCTCATAGGTTCCTCAGGACTGTCCACCACCTCCATGGTTTATTCTCCTCATCTTTTGGTTACCGGTAAGAATTTAAAACTCATTTCACCCATGTTGATTACACTAACTGTCAGTCACCAGTTACACCAGTCACGGTTAGTTAGCTCCACCAATTACGGAAGGATGTATGTTGGCGGAGCAAAATAACTATAATAGCAAAATAAGCAAACAAATCATAATCTGCTGATAGTAAATAGCGTTTGTGGAACTGTTGTATAAACCAATATCACACTCAAGGTTATGCTGTTGTTGCTGAATATCAGCACGGCTGCGATATCTTCTGCTTACAGCCGTGCTGATATTCAGCAACAACAGCACACCCTCTGGTTGCTGGTTAAATAAAGTGGCCTAAAGTGGATTCTTTTCTTGTAACTGTAACACCACATCCTTAAGCTACAGTATGATTCCAAATGATTACAAGGCTTATTAAATAGAGGATGACACATTGTACTTTTTAAACCTTTTGTGGTATACATTGTTACATGTTTTGGAACATCAAACAAAACTAATTAGTTCAGGAAACCACTAAAATTATAATGTAGCAGCTTTAAAAACGTCTCATTGATTTTACTAAGCACTAAAACTGGAGACTCCTTCCTCACATGACAAACATGTCATTTAAAAGAATTACAGTAGCATTTCCAAAGAAATGTATTCACACCCACGATACATCCCGTTTTGTGGATTCCGATGAGGTGCACGTTTGAAGCTAACCTGCTTTTGCCAAGCTTAAGTGTCCCACTTTTGTTTAATTGCATTTTATATTTATTCCGTTTTGTTAAACGCAAACATGCAAAACTGCTTCCTAAAGGAATGCATCATAATTATATAAAAGTAGCAGCATCTTATCGAAATGTGTCAGATCTCATAAACTGCATTATACAGTATCATGTACCTTCATACAGTCACAGTGCAGTGACAAACATCTTGCTCATTTGTCACATTACACACATTACACGCCAGTTCAGTCTACTTTACACATCTTTCATTAAAAGGTCACACATTACACTCTTCATTAAACAAGTTCTCCAAAAATGTGTCTGTTAATGTTCTAACTAAAATACAACACATATCCTACTTTCCGGCTGCTCGATTTTCTTTCTGTTTGACTCCTTTTCCAAACACACCAATTCAGTGTCTGTAGCTTTAAACCCTGAACACCCACAAATGAGGAAGTGCATTTTACTAGCCAATCAGAATGCAGGAATGTTAAACGATAGTGTCTGGGACCTTATCAACCATTTCCAACCTTTTTTCAGGCTTTTCATACTTGCATTTCTATTGAACGAAATATGAGAAAAAATATATGAGTAGGAGTTTTAATTCATGCAATCTTCGTTATATAGCGTTATAAAAGCTAAAACGTAACTAAAAGTTGAAAAAGCGCAGGCTAGGGAGCTAACCGCTAACAACTAGCAGTTAGCCACTACTCAATAACATAGCCTCATTTCCTGTAGCTCTTAAAAATGGAGAGCTGGAGTGGATGAGAAGAGCAGGGTGGAGCTGAGCATTGAGCCTGAGGAGGGTTTGGTATGATGTCACAATGGGTATGGGGGGTTAATTTGCCCTGATTTGCAAGTATTTGGCCAATACTCAAACATGATTTTTTTTTTTCTCATATTGTTTGTGTTACTAGAGACCTATTTGAAATAACTGAAATGAAAAAGGTAAATATTCATAATAAGGCCATTTAAAGAATCTTGGTTGCATTGCAAAGCATCCCACAGTGGGGGGACATCTTATTTTTGGGTTAAAACTCTCTCACCCTGTATGAGACTAACCCTGTGCCATAAGACAACAACAAACTTTTGCAATTGCTGCCATCAGATCCATTTTTTTGTGACAATATTAAAATAATTTGTTCTTTCACAAGTCTTCAGTTTTTTTTTTTTGTTTTTTTTTTTTTGTCCAAATCATCATAATATAGAGGTACCAAAAAGAGGGAAAGAAAAAAGCCATGACTAAAGTACATAAATGGCAATCCAGTCAAAGCATTCTGTACTACATGTCTTTGAGTGAGGAGAAAATGACCTGATGCAGCAGGCTTCTGCTGAGATGGACAAGAAAGTCACACAAGTTAAAGGTACAGGTAACATTAGTACAGTCTAGAAATGTCCACAAACATGACATCACCGTTTGGGAGTCTTCATAACTGTAATATACAGTTATACTGCGCTGAGATACAACAGTGCTCTATTGTTAAAGCAGATGGGCAGAATTAAAGCAGAGATTATACTGGAGTTATACTGTACATGTTCTAAAATCTACTCAAAAGTCACCAATGAGAAGTCAACAGTCGTCTCCACTTTCTGTCCCGTATTTGGATGGACAAAAAGTTGGCAAGATGAACAGATTTAGTTAATATGTCAAGATTAAAGTAGATTTACTATTCAAGACTGAGAAATCTTTCGTCACATTCTCCAGTGCTAAAACACTCTCTCTCTCACACACACACACTCTGTCTTCAACATCAGCTTCATTACCCTTCTTTCCCTCTCATTCTCTGTCTCTCTGTTTTACTGTCATCATCATCATCCTCATCTCTACATCTCTCTCAATTTGTCTCTCAGTTTACTGTCATCCTCCTCCTCCTCATCATCATCATAATCAAAATGTAGTATGGTCTTTGCCTCTCTCTCTCTCTCTCGCTCTCTCTCTCTCTCAGTTTTACTCTCATCCTCCTCATCATCATCATAAACATCATTATCTTCTCTCTCTCTCTCTCTCATTTTTTTCTTAGTTTTATCTTCATCATCATCATCATTGAGGGGATTTTGTTTTACTATCATCATCATCATAATCATCATCATCCCCCATCTCTTTCTTCCCCTCTCTCTCTCTCTCTCTCTCTAATTTTTTTCTTAGATTTACTATCATCATCATCATCATCAGAATGGAGTCTGGTCTTTGTCCGTCTTTCTCTCCCCCTCTCTTATTCTCTCTCTCAGTTTTACTGTCCTCCTGCTCCTCCTCTTCCTCCTCCTCATCATCTTCCTCTTCTTCTCCCTCATCATCATCGTTATCTTCTTCTTCCTCCTCCTCCTCCTCTCTATCAAAGTTTTACTATCATCATCATCATCCTCTTTCTTTCTCTCTCTTTGTCATTTTTTCCCTCTTAGTTTTATCATCATCATCATCATCATCATTCTCTCTCTCCCATTTTTTTGTTTTACTATTCTTCATCATCATCATCATCATCATCAGAATGGAGAATGGAACTTTGCCTGTCTCTCTCTCCCTCTGTCATTCTCTCTCTCAGTTTTACTATCATCATTCTCATCATCATCATCATGATCCATCTCAGGTTTATCATCATCATCAACATCAAAATAGAGTCTGGTCTCTGTCTGAATATCTTGCCCTCTCTCCCATTTTTCAGGCTCTATTCATGTGTCTCTATTTGTCACATCATCATCATCATCACCAGAACTGAGACCTGTCTCTCTTTCTTTCAGCCTATCCTCATCATCATCATCATAATAGAGGCCAGTCCAAGTGCCAACTCAAATAGTCTCCTTGTCTTTCCGTCGGTCTGACTCCCAGTCTCACTCTCTGTCTCAATATGTCTTTGGACTGTGGGAGGAAACCAGGGTACCCAAAGGAAACCCATAATCACAGTGAGAACTCCACACACAGAATTAGAGGTGAGACTCAAACCCCCAATTTTGGCAACAGCTCTAACCACTAAGCCACTGTGCCGCAGGCATGCTGTAGGAAAACATTAAACAGCAGTAATGATACAGGCTGACACAAATCGGAGTTCCTGCCTCCGAGATGATTTTATAACCGCATGTCCCGAAGTGTATATTCCTCTGATATCACAGCAAACTGACAATGTGTTGCATTATATTTTTTTTACTGCTTTCAATTTCATTTAATGCTGAGGAATCTCTCTCTCTCTCTCTCTCTCTCTCTGCACTTCCTGAGCTCCTCTACCAGCAGGATACAGAGGGTAAAAAAAGCCCCTGTTGTGTAAATGCCAGGCTGAATTCCAGCACCCGACATAATTATCCTGCAATTACAGCTGCCAGTGTGCCGGTCCCTGATAGTCACGAGACTTCACTGCCTGACTGCTGTGCCCATCTACAGGCGAGAGTAATGGCACTGGCTGGGGTTAACGCAGGACAAAGAGTCACCATGGCGCCTCATTTGTATAAAAGTGCATGTGTGCAGACTTGTTAGCCAGGTGGCACTCGCACATGACAGGAAGTGCATTATGAATTGACGTGCAGCTTTATGAATGGCCATGGGTGTGTAACAACCTAAAAATCATTCTTTAGTACAAAGCAGCAACTGCTGATTTATTAATTTATTTTCTGGGAAAGTAGAATATGCACTAAAAGGAAATAAAATACCAGCCAGCAAATCATCCTCTAACACACATCAGCAATTGAATTGGTGCAAAAACGATCCCGTCAAAAGACAGTTTAGCCAAAGACTACATGCATAAACAAGTTATAAAATATGATCATTACACTTGGTCTTGTTAAATTCAACCAATACCATGCCGTAACGTAAATAAATATACTGTATGGAGATGCTTTTTTGCTCAAGTGTTTTAAACATTCCTGTTAGATCAAATCAGTCTTCCATCCTTCTCTCTCCAAAAGGTGCTTCTTCTTGCAAAACCATTAATCACTGGATATTTATTACTTTTTTAACCATTGTAGAAACTTTTTTTGCATGAAATTCCAAGATAATCTTTCTTAAAGTTTCTGAGCCCATATCATACCTTCAGCCATGCCAACGAGATGTGAGGATTACTGGAAGCTCTTCATCTTTCACCGCATAGCCCATAAAGCTCCAAGCATTTTAGGCATTATTTGTTTAGCTGTTTTTTTATTCAAATATATAGGGCTCAGGCGGCACGGTGGTGTAGCGGTTAGTGGTGCACTGTCGCCCAGGGTCCGGGTTCGATTCCCAGCCAGGTTCGATTCCCATCTCTGTGTGCTTGGAGTTTGTACTCCGGTTTCCTCCCACAGTCCAAAGATATGCAGGTTAGGTTAATTGGTGTTCTCAAATTGTAGTGTGTGAATGAGTGTGTATGTGTGTGTGCCCTGTGATGGATTGGTGCCCTGTCCAGGGTGTACCCTGCCTCGTGCCCTAAGCCTCCTGGGATAGGCTCCAGGCCCCCGCGACCCTGAATACAGGATAAAGCAGTATAGACGATGAGTGAGTATATAGGGCTCAGGATTGTGCAGTATAGAGTGTAATATCGTTTTTTCAGCACAAAATAGGTAATATGATGAACTGAATTTTAGCTCGTTTTTACCAACTTCCCAAACATGACTAATGAATATTAGGAGATTAACAACCCACTGGATAGAAAATGTTTCATTGCTAATTTAAGTTTAAGTTTAACTACAATCACAGCTTGGGTCATATGTTAGCGCAATTCAGCAATATATGAGTTGCATAAGCAGCTCATCATTTCATGATTTTCTTGTTGTTGTTGTTGGTCTTTCAGCTGTTCCCAGTAAGCCGTCGCCACAGCGGACCATCCGGTCCGCACATACAAGCTTGGCACGGATGCCCCATTTTATTCAGGCTTGGGACCGCCACTGTATCCGGTGGCTGGGGATCAAACCCGGGCCTTCCGCATGGCAGGTGAGACACCTACCATTGAGCCATCATTGCCCTATTCAAAGACTATGACAGATTATAATAAATCTAATGAATCTATCAGGTCAGCTGAAAGTAGCTTGGCCTGGGGTTGTTCTGGGTGAAGTGTGCATGTTTTGTTACTTCTTGTCATAGCAATACTGTACATATCATCCTTGGACAGAACTTGTTTGTTGTTGTTTGCTGTAAAAAAAAAAGAACTGCAGAATAAGAACACTTACTGTGATTCTTAATGCGATTTTGCAATTGTACTGTAGTGCGGCCTGCAACTTTTTAAAGTCTGCATAGTTTCTTATACATAAGACAATTTTGTTTAACTGCATGGTGGAGATAAAACATTCTGTATGTTGAATACAGACTTTTAAAAAAACCACAAAAAAATACTTTTACACTTTTATTGCACACTGCACATCTGGGTATACAGTTGACCTCCGAAATTCGTTGTGGTTACATTCCTAGATCACCCACAAATTGTGAAAAAATTTTGGATGTGGTCTAAAAAAATGTCTACAAATGAATATTTTTATAGTTGAAACCCTAAATATGTCCCCAAATATGCTCCCAAAACACGTTAATTTTATTTAAAACTCCGCTTAACACAATACTCTTACAAAAAAAAGAATGTTACTGTACTGGTATGTCTCCCGCAGTGCTTGAACCCCTATATATGTACTGTAATTCATGCAAGCGCATTTTCTTTGGTATGCGCTGTCGTTTCCTTTGGTATAAGTACTGTACGGTAAATACAGTAATAATTCACCATTTTCCTCTACGGATTAATTAAATTACGGATACTAAAAATTGTATATAGTACTATAATTTATATGGAAATGTAGCTGATTTATGTGAATATTTATGTTACAAAATTAGGAAATTATATTGTTCTAAATAGTTTTGCATTAAAACGCCTGAAAAATTATACAGTATATTGCCATGGAAAAAAAGTTATAAAAATTGCTGAGGATATTTGCAGTTTTCGCAAAATTGCGGGGGGTTCCGCGAACAATGATTAGTTAGGTTCTAAAGAAAAATCCGCGAACGACTGAGATTTGCAAACTCTGAAACCAGCGACTTCACGGGGGTCGACTGTACATATAACCAAGATATAATGACTATAATGAAAAATCTAACTGAACTGAGTTAAAATGAAGTATGCAGACATACCTGAGATGCACAGCTATGATGGAAAGAAAAATAAACCCTTAATACAGGAACAATTGGCTATTGGATGGAAATCTAGATATTCACACCCTTTTCTATGCTTCATCGAACACTATTCTCAACCTCGCATGTCACAAGATCAGTGCTGAAATCAGGTATTGCTTAATCACCAGCAGACCCGCTTGCTTCCACATACTGTATAAGGCTCACGCTGGCACATAAACACATTCTCACTATAAAAGATAAAAAAAAAACAAGCCATTTACAATCTTTCTGTACAATCTAAATGATTCCTGGCAGAACTCCACATGCATTTGTTCAGGTATCAGTACTACAGCCTAGAGCTTAACTAACTTCACATCATGCATGCCAATCAGCAGCCATTCTACTCCATATCACCGCCATCAATCAAGGAGATGTGCTCCCTCCCTCCATTTCTCTCTCTCTCTCTCTCTCTCTCTCTCTCTCTCTATTAACAAGCAGGCAAGCCAGAGAGAATTACAGCACAGAGTAGAAATGATGGACAATAGTCAGACAATCAGTCAGACGTCCTACAGGAAGTGCAGTATGAGTATGCATTGTGTGCTGTGGTTAAGTCAGCTACACGGATGTATTTTATGAATGTATTTTATCTTGAATTCCCAATTCTGACCAGTCAGAAGGTCCAGTTTTAGCACTTTGTAACAGTCATGGAGTTCTTTTTACAACAGACTTTCAAGAACAGAGACTATATCGGGAACAAAAAACAACGATCTGTCTTGGTTACATCCTTGGACAGTCCACAATGTTAAATGTACTTATAAAGGAAAAGGAATAATAACATTTTATTTATATATAGGGTCACAGGGGCCTGTAGCCTGTCCCAGGAGACTTGGCACATATGCCATATGGTAGTACCAATCCATTACTGGACACACACATACACAACGAGCAATTTGAGAAGACAAATTAACCTAATGTGCATGTCTTTGGACTGTGTGAGAAAACCCGAGTACCCAGAGGAAACCCACCAAGCATGCAAACTCCATGCACATAGAGGCAAAGCAGGTATCAAACCCTCAACCCTGGAGGTGCAAGGCCACAGTGCTAACCACTATGCCACCATGCCACCATATAGTATATGTTTATGTGTGTATGTCTAATTCCATGGTCTTTCCTGAGTCTTATTTCCTTCTATACTGTAAATCAATGCTGAAGGCACCATCTGCAATAATCCTGCTTTCCTGGGATGGTCTTCATGAGAACCAGTTTCATCATGGTGCTTGCTGGGTTTTTCAAATGCACTTGACAATACTGTAACTATTCCAGAACAGCTGACCTTCATGTATATACAATATAGATAGATAGATCGATAGATAGATAGATAGATAGATAGATAGATAGATAGATAGATAGAATATATATGGTTTAGATGTGTGTTTTACAATATGTGTTTACACACTCCACTGCAATTTTTTCCTTTCATTTATTATGCACATTGTGGCTGAAATGTTTTAAAGGAATTGTGTTTACTAGTGCACTGATAATCCATCTGAACTAGCAGCGTTACATCATAAGCACGAGGGATTTTCTACTTAAAAAGAAACATTAATTTAATGTATGTCGTATTTAAAGAGTTCCTGTATGTTAACAATTCTACAGATTTGGACATTGGATTTTTCTGATGTGATTGCATTGAGCACAAGGTATAAGCTGCCTTAGCATAGGCTTTTACTAAAATAAGGCAAATCTGATGCATTAAAGAAGCTGAATGCGAGTGTCACACATACGAAATATGTAAAGGAATAAAAAGAAAGATAAAGTTTTATTTTATAGATATATTACTTAAAAGATAAAGAATGCCACAATGTTTGTCTGATTCCTAAACACAGAGTAAGAATATATTTCACTGCAATGTGATACACCTTATGAACCCTTTTGCCACTGCTGTAAGATAGGCTACAAAGATAACGATATAAATAAATTATATACATGTATACATTCAACTTTAGCAAAGGATTTACACTGGTCGGGGATCTGCATCTCAGTACAGTATATCTCAGATGTAAAGCAGGACTAAACCCTTATGCAATGCCAGTCCCACCATGCACAAACATATTCACACCTTATTTACACCTACACCGATTTAGCACCGCCAGTCTACCTACTGGCATGGTGACTGGGAGATGGGAGGAATCCAGAAAACCCAATACCCAGAGAACAAAAATCAGGATTGAACCAGTTACACTGAAGCTCTAGAAATCAATCTTTCTAGCAATCATACAAATCAAGTCCATAGAGAAATTCAATATTAGCTATGGAATAATTTGTGAAATTAAAAAAATGAAAAACAAAACGGCATCAGTGGCTCAGTGGTAGGACTCATTTGTTACAGATTTGATACCAAGCCAATGCTCAAACCCAGCCACTGGATGCAGGGCGACCTTAGAGCCAGTCCCATGCCCGGACAGAATGGGAAGGTTACGTCAGGAAGGCCCAAGCTGTATAGAGATCAGATGGTCCACTGAGGCGACCCCTTAATGGGAGCAGCTGAAAGACCACCATTCAAATAAAAACTAAAAATAAACTACACTTATTTATAAAAAATAATTTATAAATATAAAAACATAATTCAAAGTAAAAACAAAGTTCATAAATTATTGAAGAGTAACCAGATGCACACTCTGTGTTCTGCTAATAAGATGTACACTTTGGAAAAATAAAGGTGACAAGATAGGGTTTAAATTGTAAAAAATAAATGAATAAATAAACAAACCATTTACCTTGGCAAAATTCAGGCTAAAGAATTATGACTTCTTTTTGGAACCATAATTATAAAATTTCCTTATGCAATATGGCATAGATGGATGGCAATAAACTAACATTTTTATTGCATCTTTCTTTATTTTAATCAACAAGCAGAAAGTTAATTAATTGATTCAAAAATCTAGAATCATATTTTTCTAATGTGTATTATAACAACCCTAAAACAGAAATTTTCCATGTGGAGCCCATTTAGTAAGCAACACCACTTAGGCATCCCAAAAACCCACAAGGAACCAGGTTTCTCAGAAAGTACAGAATATTCTAGTACCTGGACTCTTCTGATGAGTTGTAGCTCATCTCTTGTATTTGAACTAATAATGATCCTTGACCATTGACAGCAAGATTTGCCCAACTCCAAAGAACCTACAGCCAAATTCCACTTTCAGACTTCCACCATCTTGCTTTCCCTACACTTTCCAGGCACTCAGTAGAATTTCGTCATCACCGGATATCAATATCAGTGGTGGTGTTGCAATACAAAAGAATCATGTAGATGACCTTTCTTTGGCCACAGAACTGTCCCCATGAGACTTACTGCCAAAACAAATGGCCTCAGTATCATTGATCTTACCAGTCTCCAATGCTCACAGTGTTCAACAGACTCTTTACATCATAGTACTTATTTGTTAGTTCTTGTTCACCCAGGCTAGGTGGTTATCATAACTACAGTACCAATTCATAACTAAAAAGCCTTTAAACATTATGCATATGATTTGCTCTCAGGAGGATTTCCTCAACCTTGCTTGTTTTTCTCACCAAAATGCTATGTGTACTAAAAAGCAAGCATAACCGAAAGCTAGCAAGCTAGTTGTCTTGGAAATGCCTTTCTAAAACCTTGCAAAGCACAAAAAAAAAAATCAAAAGTAATACAATCATTTTACAAACCAATATGAAAACAACATAATTAAGATAAGAAAATTTGCTCAGCTCTAATTAGCCCAGCTCTCAGCTTTTATCTCTGTAAAAATATATAGCTATCTACTGATAGTAGCAAGCCCAGCTCACTAACATTCCAGCTATTGCAAATTAGCATGTTGTTAGTCTTCCGGCTGCTCCCGTCGAGAGGTCACCACAGCGGACCATCTGATCACACACAACTTTGGCACAGATTTTATGCCAGATGCCCTTCCTGACGCAACCCTCCCATTTTATCTTGGCTTGGGACCCAGTGGCTGGGGTTTTGTGACCATAAAAATGGTAGCTAATATAATGAAGGCAACTTTGCTAAAAAAAAGGTACTAGTCCATATGAAAATACTTTATTTTTTGTGCAAGTGCAAGTTTACGCAAGTACAGAGAATAATAATAATAATAATAAAATAAAAAATAAAAAATAATAATAATATTAATAATGTGAACACTGGCCAGTGGGGAGAGAGCGGCATGGTACAAATCAATCATGCCTAGTGTGAAAGCGCCCCAAAGAATTAAATGTACTTAAATGGACAAACATCTCGGTGTATTGTTTTACCACCCTTATAGGTGCATGAGTGATATACCACCAACAGTAATAACTACCGGATTATTAGTTCTAGTCGTGTGTATGATAGTCATTATCCACACATGAACAATCACAAAAGACCAACTGGTCTACCATGATACGAAGAATGTACTGTAGCAAACGAAACCAGACCTTCTGATGACCACACTTCTGGGAAAAAAACCCAACCCACATTGGGTTCATTTTACAACTACGGATCGAGCTATAGAGCAGAGCAGTGCAGCACAGAGCGTCCCGAGTTCAGGACATCACTACCGTTACGTAAGTGCATTGAAGCGCAGACAGTAAGAGCCAAAGAACATGAGTCTTTAGTAGCCATGCGAAAATATAATATGAACAGTGGGGTTGTAAATATACCAGTCAGCGGCTTTCATAGTCTGAGCAAACATTAACTCACTTCCGGGGAGTTAAAGAAAAAATTCCACACAGCTGGTTGATATAACCACGTAATAAACTTGTTTTAATCACAATACTATTAAATTAATAATATGTCATCATTGTATTAATAAGAAGTACTTTGATAACACTTACTGATTTTATTGTTGCTCATTGTGATAAGGAGTTGATTAGATGTTGCACCATATGCTTTATTTGGTCCTGTTTTCATTGCTATTCTTTGCAGATATGGTGTTATAGACAGGAGGGTGGCTCAGGGGGTACTAGTCTAGCCCTGTACCTCCAGGCTTGGGGTTTGGATCTTGCCTTAGGCCTGTGTGTGGAGTTTACATTTTCTTACAGGGGCTTCCTCCAGGTATACCGGTTTCCCTCAAAGACATGTGTTGTTGGCTGATTGTTTTGGTTTGTTTTCAAATTGCTTGTCATGTGTGCATGCCTGTGCCTGTAGGTTGCAAGAGGTTGGAGGCCTTAGCAACAGAAGTTTGCCTTACAACAGCGTGGAATCATATGACATTGCAGCGATCCATTCTTCATCTCCACTCCTTGAACGGATGGCTGGATTGTTATACAGTGGACCCTCGGCATATTAATTTAACCCGTTCCAGAGGCGAGTTCTTAAGGCGAAAATTCATTTTCCCTTTGGAAAAACCTAAATGCAGATAATCCGTTTAAGTAAAAAATTACCAATATTACCAATTTCCACCACTATAATCATATTTTTGCATATACAAACAATCAAACATGTAAGTGAAATAATTCAAGACATGTAAATGAAATAAAATATGAGATAAATAGACATTAAACCTCACTAAACCTTATTTTAGGTTCCTTTTGGCACTGGCTGCTTTCAAAACAAAAATGAAAGTAGTTCCCTTTTCTTGGTAACTTTCTTGGGACCCATGGTACTACGTCGTTAATAAATCTTGCACAAAATACAAAAAAAAATAAAAAATTTAAACCCGGTTCGCTTGGATTTCCGCTGACCCAAACAAGTTTTGAATGGCTTCTGGATGTACGCACAAATTAGCCGGCATCCGATTCGACTTGGTTCGGCCCCTCATGTGCCGAAAATGCTGTGTATGCAGAGGCAAATTTCTTGCTAAATTTTGCAAGCCTGTGCTATTGTCCTGTTAAAATTAGTCTCACCCATGTATTTAACTCTGTATAGCTAATTTCAGTAGTGATAGATGAGTGCTTAGATGATTTTAAAGCATTATACTACCTAGCTAACATTAAAAAACAAACAAGTACATTTGCTTAATGCTGCTAGCTAGCAGTAAATATGTCTTTAGTAACACTCACTTACTCACGCATTCATTTTCTATACCAATTATCCTGTACAAGGTCCTGGAAGACTAGAGTCTATATCCGGGGCTCTGGGCATGAGGCAGGTTACACCCTGTATAGGGTGCCAATCAAACGCAGGGCTAGCAGGCATGCACACACTCATACGTTAGCTACAGTATTAACAATCATGTAGATTTATAGAGTATCTAGTAGATGTGGCTATATGGATGTGGTAGGAAGAAATTAGCATTAAAATATTGAACAAGCCATACATTTTTATTAATTGATGGAATGACTGATTGATTGATTGAAAAATACTGTTTGCACCTGGGTAAAAATACTCATAATGAATTTTTACCATGGTAGTCCAATGGTATTTGTACCATGGTATATAGGACCATGGCATTCTTGACAGTACCATGGTACTTATTTGCTGAAATAGTACTACACAATGGTACATGGTAATATCATGGTACATACTTTGGTACAACGGTAAATGCACCGTAGTATGGTACTACGAAACGCATACCTGTCAAAAATATATGATACATAACTATGTACGACATAATATTTATATAGTATAGTACCACTGTACCATGTATTTTTTAAGTTCACAACTTTGTATCACTGTAGTAACTTACCAGTTGTCAGGGTACTTACACTGGCACATCAATAGTAACTGCAGTGCCATTTTACCTCTTATGGTACTTTCCAAAGGTTAATACACAATACTTGGTACATGTTTGGAACCACATTGGCTAAAAAGGTTTAGCAGGTATCTAATATGGTATTGCATGTACAGTATTTAAAAACCTACAGTATAAAAAACATGCTGAACCTTGGTGGGCACTGTGCTACGCAATAAGTATCAAAGTATTGTGGTACACACCATAGTATTTCCACAGTAGCCACTGAACTGCCATAGTACCTATCCCAGTACTCTATAAAGTCCTGTGGTGTCTAGTGCCTACCATGGTAATATCAGTACCTCATTAATACAGGGTGACACAAAAAAACGGGAACTTTTTTACAATCCAATAAAACTAGAAATGATAAAAGAAATAAATTTTATTCATAGTGTTGAGATTCCTCATTGACCGCTGCAACATCTCAGCTGGGATACTGTG
>JAOVVA010000027.1:12678096-12691516 GCA_028565275.1 Leiocassis micropogon | reverse complement strand
TTCCTCATTGACCGCTGCAACATCTCAGCTGGGATACTGTGAATTTCATCCCGAATTCTCTGTTTTAACTCGTGTACTCGTACACTTTACTCTTGAGGTAGCCCCACAAGAAAAAATTCCCGTTATTCTGTCACCTTGTACTACTGTATGTTTTATAGTTTACCATAGTGAATTTTCTTCCTATAAGAAATTTTAATCTGGTATGTATGGGAATGCAAAATATTGATGCATATTTTCTCTCTCTTGCCACTCTCACCTTCATGCTTTGCCTAATATTATTAATATTTTGGGGAAAAAATGGCTTCCTGCTGTATCAGCTATGGCTGAGAATGTGCTACGTGAACACAGAGATTTTGGAGGAGACAGACGACAGCAGCCCACTTCCATGTTCAGGTACGATTGGCTTTCAAATCTCATTCGATGTGTGCCCAAGCACCGAGATTACCTTCTCCAGAGCTCAGAACATTTGTGTTCTCATTGATCAAAACAAACCAGACACTGGGGTCCAGTGTACTCAGGAACGATTCCAGGTTCCTAATGTGAAAACACCTTACTGTGTTGGACATGACAGACTTGTATTTTTGTAATTGTAAATAAACAATTTTAAGCAAATAAAATAAATGTTCAAATGTATATTTCTAAGTCCCTATTTAAATAGAAGCCAATGTATTATTTTGCACAAAGGTTAACCTTATGTCCTATCCGCTATATGACAGAACGTGTCTAGTTGAGAAACCGATGGATTTCACGATTTACATGTCCAAACTTTTGTATTCCATGCTAGCTGAAACATGTTCTTATAGCAAAAGGATAAACTGTCAAATGCAAAAAAAAAAAACACAAAAAAAAACATTTCCCAAAGATATTCCCTCAGCTGTTGCTTTGATTACGGTGATTAAGGTGTAGAACTCTGTATGTAATTGTGCAGCTATATAACTCTCATAGATGCTCAAATCAAAACCGGATTGAAATCAGATGACAATAAAGACTATAGCATGTCATTTATGTCATTTTCATATTCATAAATCATTCATACTCTGCGTACTGGGGTGAGGGCATCATGGAATAAATTATAAACATGTTTCATTGTGTTCGGTTATAAATATTTCCTAGCACAAAGACTTCACCCAAGATTACCATTAAACTATATATCCTATTATTAAGCTACAACAGACAAACAGAAACATTAAACAGAGGCAGGAATTTCATATGAATATCCCACCGCTCTGTGTGTCACTGCCCGAGACAAAACATGGACATGCATGCACGGAACACATTATACAGCATTATTTGTTCAACCACTACATCTGATTTAACACCAGTGCTTTGAGGCAAGCGGAAGGCTTGCTTACAAAGCCTACTTTTAAGCACTATAGTTTACATTCACTGATAGCCACATTAGCTATGTTTGGTTAAACGATCTCTGTAACACAATACGTCCACCTCCCCTGCCTCTGAACCCAAGCAGCTGCCCAAACGGCTTACAAAACACGCTGTAAGCGGAGAAGCCGCAGCAGATAAGCTAATTCAGTCGGCAAATAAGCACCCGATGTCTCCTGATCTTTCACTCATGTGCATTTAGATCTGAACCCAGATTAAACTTTACTAGCACGTTGGTACACGCTGTTCTTAAGGTCGTGCATGCTTGGCTGATGGCGTTTGAAAATTGTTGATTGAGCACATGTTTAGAGGAAAATGTAAACCTATTGAGGCTCCAAAAAAAGAAAGAAAAAAAAAAACATATTATTCCCAGGGCGCTTTTTCAACCAACAACTACCTTCACATTACTTTAATGATCAGAGCTACAGTCGTTTCTTCCTTACTCTTAGTATCATCATATCAGTTATGTTAAAGGTATACACTCCTTGCTGTTAATAATAGTAAGTAATGTACAAGCACAATCATTTCAATGTACTGCAAAAATGCTTTTTTAAAAGTACTGCAAACAAAACTTAAGTAAATACCTAAAACAAAAGAACTCATTCTGCAGATACAGGCATTTCCTTTATACTGAAAGTTCAAGAAATGTTACTTAAACCCTAAAGAGGACCCATCGTCTCTTAGCTGGTGGCATCTCACAGCCTCGCCGATGCAACTAAGTAAATTAAGCTTTAGAAGGATTTGTTTAAGTTTAAGTTCTAAAAAAAAAGTCGCTGTTGTAATAATTCATTCCAGATGCTTTAGCTTTGATTATGGTGCAATGTAGCGGCCAGTTCATGTGTAAAAATAAATCATCATGCTCCCAGAACCACTCATTGACAGTTTGAGTCCTGGAATATGCCTCTGCCATCAGGGAAGAAAAACATATTGATGAGATAATCTGGTCATTCAGCAGATTCAGGACATCAGCTTATTTAATTTTTGGCCACCTAATGTTGCTGAGCCTAGATCTGACCAACTGAAGCAACCCCATAGCACTGCCTCCAGAGGCTTGTACAGTGGACACTATGTATGATGGTTGCATCGCTTCATGCACTTCCATTCTTACCCTGACGCACACACCGCTCTGGAATAGAGTCAATCTGGACTCATCAGACCACATGACCTTTTTCCATTGCTCCAAAGTCCAATTTGTTTAGTCCCTAGCCTGTTCTCATCAGTGTGTGTGTGTGTGTGTGTGTGTGAACGCTTTTATTTTCACTATTAAACATAGCAGTGTCATCTCCAATCACAGTTATTCTTGATTTTTTTTTCCCACTTACAAACTTGACGGTTCAGCACCAATGTGTTGGACAGCTCCTAACCTATTTCCAGTAGTTTCAAATGTCCTTAGTTGATTTCTTTGCTCGATGCAATCATTTACCACTTCTGGAACAATGACTTTTTTAGGCCAGGCAGTGTACACTGCTGCTATAAATGTACTTTTGCTTATAACACTCCGGTTTCACTCCTTCGATTAGCATGAGTGTAAGCACAGCCGAGAATGACGCAAGTCCTCTCAGAACTCTCTAACGACATTTTCACTATCCACCCGCAGCTATCCACTAACCAATCAGCAGCTCTGCCTTATTTGCACACACACACACACACACAGACACAAAACTCAGCTCTAGTTGTCCTCTGTGGTACTTCTGACCCTACAACACTAAAAAAAATATATTGCTGACAATTTATTATGATCACAGCCATCATCCTCTCACACTGTGCCAGAGTTTCTCTCTCTCCGTCTAGCTTTCCCTGAGTTATTACCTTTCTCTTTGTGGCTTTTCCGGAGAAATGACAGTAAGTTGGCAAACACTGAGGGTTCTTCCTGTCTTTGCTCTCTCCCAGGATTCCGCAGGTTGGACCACAGCCTGGTTATGAATGTGCGTGTGTGTGTGTGTTTACAATCAGGGCACAAAGTATTCAGACAATGACACAATCTGTCCATTTTCACAGGCTCAAAAGTAATCACACATCCAACGATTAAACCATTTGATGACCACTTGTGGGCTGTTTCTTACTTGTTTCATGACAAACTAATAAGAAGCATTGACTTTTGTAATTGGCAGCTGTTCATGGGAACGAGGTACAGGGGTGCCAATGTAAAAGAAGAATGCTTTCATTAGAATGAATGAAAAATAGACCTATCAAAGAGTGGCCAAATCAACAATTTGATTAGGAGGAATGCTCTGGTGAGCTCAGCAACACCAAATGGCCATGAAGACCAGAGAAATCAGCTAAAGTAGATGATCACAGAATTCTTTCCTTGGCGAAGGAAAACCCATTCCCATTAAGAATTCTACTCTCTGCTCAGATTCAGTCAGATGCTGCAAAACTGGACAGCGCTTCACAGTTCAGATGGATAATGATCCAAAACTTAAAGATAACACAAGACAAAGACCTGGATTATTTTTAAAAGGCAGTATCAGTCACCTGACCCAGAGGTGACATTAAGGGGGGGGGGGGGTGCTTACTGAGGACAAAATCGAAGGCATAAAGTCCCATAAACAATCAAAAACTGAAGACAGCAAAGCAACCCAAAGAAAAGAAACTGTTAGTTTGGTGATTAGGATGCATTCCAGACCTCAGGCAGTCACTGATTGTAAAGGATGTGTATCCTTATTTTAAAAAATCGTTTTATTTATAGTTATGTTAATTTGTCTAATTACTTTTGAGGCTGTAGAAAAAAAGGAGACTGGGTAAAACAATGTCTGTAATTCCCAGACGGTTAGGGCATCATTTTTGTTAATAAAATCTTTGAAAGCTTAAAGTCTATGCTCCAAATACATCAAGAGGGTGTACAATGAGGAAAATTGTTTCAATGGCCAAATACTTATGATGTCTGTAAGTTTGTGTGTTCATTCATTCTTTTATTCATTCAATCATCTTCTATACCTGGACAGGATTCCAATCCACTGCAGGGCACACACACAAAAACAGGCAATTTGGGAACGCAAGTTATTCTAACCTAACCTATGTCTTTGGACTGTGAGAGGAAACTGAAGCACCCGGAGGAAACTCACCAAGTACGTGGGAACATGTAAACTCGAAGCACATGACACGGAAATCCCAAAAATCCAACCCTCATCTCTGGATGCCACCGTGCTGCCTGTTTGTGTGTGTGTGTGTGTGTATATATATATATATACATATATATATATACACAGTATACACAGTATATACAGTATATATGTATATATACACAAAAAAAAATTTTTTATTAAGGCTTAGTGTTCATGATGGTTGATGAGATAATTTGCGAAATTCAATTTGTGAATCAATTCATGTTGCATATCAAACATCTGTCAGAGCATCTCCTCACACGCGGTAGTGGAAAAAGATGTTGGAAATCAAATGCAGTGTTGTTGTCAGTGCTTGTATGGCTAACACATTGAAGCAGTGTTTTTTTATTGCAGAAAAGTCAAAAGACAATGATGCTCATGACAATGCCATATCTAAATCAAGAAGGCTAGATCAAAGGCTCATTAATCTAATAAAAGTTAATTTATTAGATTTAGTTAAGTTATTTGGACTAATACGAGTGCTAACATTAACATCAAATCTATCAGCATGAAACTGCTACTGGAAAAATGACAAAGTCTATATCTACTCATTTAATGTTGTGAAACACCAGACAAAGTTAGTGCCTGTTATCAATTTGGTTATAGCAGCGATTAAAACAAAAAAGTAGTTTACTCTCTCTTGCACTTGCTCTCTTTATAAAAAAAAAATGTGTATAGTGTAAATTCTCCTTCCTAACATTTAAACAATGGGGGGATTTACTCATTGGTACAAAGTGCTGACACTGGAAAATCCTTCCATAATGGTTGTAATTAATCCATATAATATCATTATTTTTATTATTAGTCTTGGATTATATGAGGTGTCTGCTATACAAGTCTCTGCAAATGACCTGTCACTAACGGAACAATAACATATTAGAACAACTTGAATGATTTTTCTTATCAAATACAATTAATCAACACCTTCTGTCCAATCGGATGCAAGAATTTATCAGCGCTGCAGAATAAGAAACATGGAAATAACAGTAGAGTCAATTAGAATGATTCAGAAGCAAAGCACCATTGGGTCAGGTGATTATATTTATTATTATTTGTTTTTGTTTTATATGGTCAAAAGTAACCTATTGATTCTGCACTACTTTACAATGTTGTGTAGAACAGGCCACTGACAAAGACAACATATGAGTCTGCATAGTATTTGGGAGTTACCAAGCCGCTGAGTTGTCGTGTAACTCTACACCGAGGCGTACACACAATATGCTTGAGCTGATGCTTGTAGTGGTGCTAAGCAGCGATGATTGACATCTGGGCCATCCACATGCTAAACGCCCTCTTCCCCTCTATCTCTCTCTCTCTATCTCTCTCTTAAACTCATTCACAATGAATAGTTTAATGGCGTAGAAGTGTGTATACGTGTGTATGGATGAATCATACAGCGACACTGCAGTGGCTGAGGCTTTAAGTCAATTAGTCACATCAACCATAGGTCTGCTCGCTTGCCACACACACAGCATTAATATTTAACTCAATACGGGAAACCGTGATTACGCAGGCTCCTTGATGGCTCTGCTATAAAGTTATCACAATCGTCCTTTATGCTTTATCAAACAAACCCTGGCGTGGATGAGCTCACAGGGTGATACATCAATTTCTGGAAACGACATCACTAATCCGAGCATGATTCACAACCTAACCGATGAATCTGAAGCATCTGAATCTGACCTTGTGTGCCTTTTTCAATCAATACGCCTGTGCTTTGAGAGCACACCTAAGACACACATAAACATACAAAGTCCTTAATCAGAACCATCAACAGCTTTGGAGACGGTTCGTAAATCCAATGTGAAGCAAAGACAAGTTTACTTGCATTGTATTTGAAATCTAGGTGTACACCGTGATATGCGTCAAATTCCATTTTAATGTTGGATAATTCGAGTTATAAAATGTTATCTTACTCAGCAAAACCAACAGCCCTCATGGCAACAAATAGCTCGTCTATACAGTATGTTCTTTTTATATTTGCATAGCGCACAAAAGCTTCCTCAAGATAAATCAAAGTGTCTGATTAATGTATTGCTCCAGTGTTACTTGATCCTAGTAGCTTTCAGTAACCTTAGATGGAATAATTCAATATCTCGCCAGGTCTAATACACCATTTATAACATCCTGGTGAGTGTGTTATGAGTTGATGAGTTCAATCTGATGTATCCGAGCAGGAGAAAGTAGGTCTACGGTGTAAATGTATCCTCTAAGGTGGAGCAATGAAGTCAATTTATGCACCATACTACAGTTCTTTTGTGTTTGAACCTGCTCAGTTTGTGTGTCATGACTGTCAAGATTATGAGCGTATTAGGAATCTGAAGTATTATAAGTCAGCCTAGGTGGAGGCAGTTCCAGGAAATCAGGACGTCTGATATTCTAGCCGATGTCTGAGAACTACAAAAATAAGTAAGGAAAATAATAAGAAATTTTAAAAAAAGATCCTACCAATATAATCAAAAGAGAACACATGGATTTTGAGAAAGAAGAAGGGTTGAGAAGAAAGAAGTGTGCATGCTGCATCCATCAACATTCCACGCAACAGCTCTTTTGTGTTTGAACCTGCTCAATTCGTACATCACGACTATCAAGATTATGAGCGTATTATGAATCTAAAGTATGATTATACTGTAAGTCAGGGTAGGTGGAGACAGTTCCGGCGAAATCAGGATGTCTGATATTCTAGCCGATGTCTGAGAACCAACCAAATGAGTACCTAAATAATTATATTGAATAAAAAAATTATCCTTCAAAACGTGATCTAACAGAAAACACATAGTCTATGACCTCGAAAAGGAAATTAAACCTAGCATACAGTGTCAGAGTGTAGCACTGACGTCTCACAGCTTCAGCATCTCTGATTCTATCCCAAGCTGGTTCAGACTAGAATCCAGGACTATGGGATTCTGAAGAAATAAAGGTGCATGCTGCATCCAGCAACATTCCATATAACAGTTCTTTTGCGTTTAGACCTGCTCGATTCAGCCTAAGTGGAGGCAGTTCCAGGAAATCAGGACGACTGATATTCTTGCCAATGTTCTAGAACCAACCCGAATAAATAAAAAATTGCATTAATCCTGCAATACGATCGAACAGAAAATGAATGATATGATTATGACCTCGAAAAAGAAATAAAACCTGACAAACAGTGTGTATCATTGACGCCTCACAGCTCCAGCATCTATGATTCCATCCCAAGCTGGTTCAGAAATAGAAACCAGAACTATTAGGTTTTGGAGGAAATTAGGGTGCATGCTGCATCCATCAATGTTCCATACAACAGTTCTTTTGTGTTTAGACCTGCTCGATTCAGCCTAAGTGGAGACAGTTCCAGGAAATCAGGACGAATGATATTCTTGGCAATGTTCTAGAACCAACCCGAATAAATAAATAAATGAATACATTTATCCTGCAATACGATCCAACAGGAAACGCATGGATTATGACCTCGAAAAGTTAATTAAACCTGGCAAACAGTGTGCAGCACGGACGCCTCAGAGCCCCGGCGTGTCTGATTCTATCCCGAGCCGGTTCAGACTAGAAACCAGGACTATGGGGTTGTGACGGAGCTTAGTGTGCGTCCTGCGTCCATTATCGTGCCCCTTTCCCTCTATTCAGTCACTTTGGATGAAAAGATCTACCAAATGAGTGCAAACATATAGTGTTTAACACAACCTGTAGGATTTATTACTGAGAGACAGATACAGATGAGAAACGTAGCTACTAGACTTGGTAGTACATGGACAGCTCCGTGGTGCTGAAAATATACACACGGCTGCAGTTCAGCTTCAACAGCTGGATCTGGAGCCATAAAAATGACAACAAACGCAGAAAAGAGGGGGGGGGGCAAAAATGGCGTCTGATTCAACCAGGCAGTCAGGATGCAGGTTGATCAAATCCAGGAAGTGACGGGATCAAAGTAAATAAAAAAAAAAAAAAAAAAGCGAGCTTCTCTGACCCAGCACGCGCTCGGGATACAAACAGGGCTTCGACAAGAGATCGAGAATGCCTTATGGACAATGCTCGTCTTACTTCAGCATGGACTGTTCCTTCTCCTCTTCTCGCTTCTGGCGGTCCATGACGTCGAGGATGATCCTCCTCTCTTCGTCGGTGAGGTGGCTCAGGTCCGGCATGTCGGCCAGGCCCCGGTGCGCGAGCGGAGCGGCCATGTTCACACACACACACACACACACACACGCGCGCGCGCACGCGCGCGCTACAACACACACACACACACACACACACACACATAAAAAGTCAGGCTTTATACACAGTGCACTTATTATTATTATTATTATTATTATTATTATTCATTCCATGTGCAGGCGCATAATAATCTGTTAGAATAAAACTATGTTATTAAATAGCATCTTTTTTTTTAAATCTTTTTCTTTACGCACACTATTCAAGGTGACTGGTTCATCTCAAATTTGGTGCAAAACATAAAGAACAAGAATCTGAGGTGAGCATGAACTCGAAAGACTCATCACTCAATAATAATAAAAATAATAATAATAATAATAGTAATAATAATCATTTAGAACAAATTATAATAGAAAGTAGGATAGGATGAGTATAATAAATTTTAAGAGAAAACAGAAAAGGGTGATCATGTCCCACATCCTCGCTTGGTTGCATGTTCAAATCTAATAGAGTGTGTATTTAGTTATAGTATGGATGTAGTTGATCTCACCCTCTCTCTCTCTCTCTCTCTCTCTCCGGACGCACAGATGTTCAAAATGAGCCCGTTTATTGTGCCATCATGATAAAATCCCTCCTAACCCATCGCTCTGCAACACCAAAAACCCATCCAGTGTGCTTGGAATCCCTGTGGTTTCTTCTTCTTGGGTTGTCGGGTTCTTCAGTGTCTCTTAAACGCACAGGAGGAAGAAGGAAGGAAAAATGGACGCAGGGATCAGAAGGGAGAGAGAGAGAGAGGAACTCGGTCATTGACGGCTGAGAGAGAGAGAGAGAGAGAGAGAGCAGCTGGAAAACGCGGACCAGAGGAGGAGGAGGAGGAGGAGGATCACCGCGAGATCGGAAAAACCCCCGGCTAAAAATAACAACCATTCGGGTCCAAAGCCACGCCCCCCGCGATCTGCCCCGCTCCGATTGGTCAGCCGCGCGAGATAACAGAACCCAGCCATGCATTCAAACCCAGCATTGTGAATGGATGCTTCCAGTTATATCATTCAAAGCTTCTCCTGTCAGCTCTCACTATACCTGTATTCACCTGCTCTACAGTTCTTACCATATGGTACTAGTTTGGTAAGATCATTAACCTCGACCAGCACAATAATTTGGATTGAAAATGTAAATCAATTAAAACAATTATCATAGCGGGCAAATTGGTGGAAACTGCTGGCGCTTCAAGTGGAAGTTAGAACACGAAGAGAAATGCTCACAATGCTATGATTTGGAAATTTGAAATGACTGAACACATTATCAAAACCTGAAAGGATTGTGCAGAGCCATCAACTTTGGAATGATTCTTCTTTGGAAGAAATGCGGTCTGAACAAAAACCATGAATGGAGATCACTTAAACACTTGATGAAGTTGTAAAAAAAAAAAAACATTAAAAAACATTGCTATGTTAAATAGTGAAAGTAGTAGTACTAATAATTTGATGATGATGATGATGATGGTGCTTCACCACATGATTACAGTCTTCTGTGAGACAAACAGCTAAATAGAAGTCAAGCCCATGAGTATTTGGACACTGACACATTTTTTTTCTCTATATTCAAAAAAATGGATTTAAAATAAAGTGATTCACATGTTACTGAAGTGTAGATTTCAAGGGGTTTAACAAAAATGAATGCATTTTTGTTCAAAAATGCAATGTGGTCTGATGAGTTCAGCAGAATAATTTGGGTTAAAATGTTAATTAAACCAATTAATATAGTAAATATTAATAAATAGTAATTAATATTTAAATATTAAATATTAATACTAAATTGGTGGAAATTTAGTATTGATATTTAAGGGTGCATGAGTATTTGGACAATAACAGTTTATTCTCTATTTTTGCCATTGTACACTACCTTAATGGATTTAAAATAAACAAACTAAGATGTGACTTTAAGGGATTTAACAAAAACAACGTATTAATCATTTAGGTGTTGAGGTACATCAAGCAAAGAAAACAACTAAGGAAATTTGAAATGACTGAAACTGAATTAAGAACCTTTCAACACATTATCAAAATCTGAAGGGATAGTGCTGAGCCATCATCTTTGTGGAAGAAATGAATGGAGATCACTTAAACATTTGGTAAAGTTGCATGGTAAAAATCAACAGTAAAAACCATTGTTTTGTTTAATAGTGAAAGTAAGAACATTTCCACACACTGTGATGTGAACTCACAGGAGTGGAACTGAACAGCTGTGTGATCACATGAGAACTACTTATTAGTGAGACTAATCAGAAAAAAGGCTTAACCTTGCTAGGTAGATTGGACTGAGATTGGACTTTCTAGCAATGGCTAACAAAGTCTTGTGGTCTGATGAGTCCAGACTGACCCTATTCCAGAGTGATGGGTAAGAAGGGAAGCGCATGAAGCGATGAACCCATCATGCATAGTGCCCACTGTACAAGCATCTGGAGGCAGTGTTATGATCTGGGTTTGCTTCAGTCGGTCAGGTCTAGACTCAGCAACATAACGTTGCGATAAAATAAAGTCGGCTGAATGTACAGTACTGAATGATGAGGTTATCACATCAAGTCATGCATTTCCATGATAGCAAAAAAATTACTTTAAAAAATAACACACAAAGTTCACGAAGTATGAATGTACAGTAAGTATGTTTGTATAGAGACTTTTGGATCACCCTCTGGAGTAAAATGATTTTAAGCTTAAACAGAGAAATAATGGCTTAATGGTCTTGCAGTTGTTGTATAATAATCTCATAAGAAATATTTCATAAGTTGTTGTTTTCATAAGATATTCTTTGAAGTGAATTATTTCACTCTTATAAGTCATGGTGGAACAGGAGGGAATGTTGCTCCCTCATATATCCATTGTCCATAGTTTGGTTCTGAGCATGGGATTTACTGTTTTGCATGTTCTCACTCTGGCAGCCTGGGTTTCGTCACACTTCCAAAATGATGCAGGGGACTGAATTGCTGACACTAAATTGCTATAGGTGTGAATGTGTGTATGCATGCACAGTGTGGTGCGATGTCTGACTGGCATCACGTTCAGGTTGTATTCCCACCCTCACTTCCAGCAGTCCCAGGATAGACTCAGACCCTATTTCGACCCTATTTTGAGCACTTACTGAGATGGATGAATGATTGTACTCCGATTCCATTAAAAGAAGTCACCTTTATGAGTGCAAAGGTGGCAGAAATATTTCTTGGGCATATTATACACCATAAAACATGCATTATCACATCATGTTAATATACAAAACCAGACAATAATTAGGTAAGAAGGCAAGCTCATTCCGAAGCAGAGTTATTGACTGACATCAAAATCTTTTCAAGGTTGGATAGTGCTGAACTAATCAGTAATTGCAATATGTCTTATATCAGTATTCACAGTGTTTTATTGCCACATAACATTGTTGAGCCTAGACCTGACCAACTGCAAATGAGCAACCCCAGATCACAATGCTGCTTCCAGAGGTTTGCATTGTACATCCTCATCAGCCCACCTTTCCCATCCCATTCCCAAGTGTTTTTCCTGATTATCCTTACTAACAATTGGTTTCCTTAAGGCTACACAGTTGTTTAATCCCAATCCTGAGAGTTCTCCTCATATAGTGCATGTGGAAATGCTCTTACTTTCAAAAACGCAGATGTGGTTTTTACTGTCAACTTTTTACCATCCACCTTTAGTAAGCATTGTACTGATCTTCATTCGTGCGTTTATTCTGACCACAATTCTTCCACAAAGTTGAAGGTTCAGAACAGTCCTTATAGAGTTTAAAGATTTCTTGGACCATTCATAACCCAATTACAGTAATGTCAAACCACATTTGGTTTCGGTGCTTGATGCAGGCCAGTAATTTGGCCCTTCTGGAATGGTGACCACCTTTGGGCATGCAGTGTTCATTGTAGAGAGACAAAAATATACATCTTGCCACAAAAACCCACACAACAGTATGAAAGCGCATACGCAGAAGACCAGTATGTCTGATAATCAATAGCAACTCCTCAAACTTTTCCCACCCGGTTGATTTCTATTGTGGCTACAAGTTGACCCATAGTAAGCTAAAATAAGAAAATCTTGCATCTTTTACACACCCCATATCCTTTCCCCTTCAGTGTTATCAATTTGTCTGATCGCGGTTTTTAAAAAAAAACAAAAACAAAAAAAAAAACACCTCTCTCCATCATTGTAGCAGGGAGTAAAAAAATCATAAATGTTATGACTAAACTGCACATATGGCTTAAACTGGCCACTACTTGAATTGATATTCCATATAATTGTTTTTATGCAGAATAAGAGTTATAATAATGATCGTAACAAAGCCAGACTCTGAGTCAGGATTAGAGATAAACCTGAGAGGACTGAATTGATTGGATTAATGGACTAAGGCCTGAGCATGGCTCTTATTAAAGGGATAAGCTGGGTTTCAATGCTAAGACAGTTATTAGATGAACCAAAAAAAAAACAAAAAAACAGTTTGTGGTGTAGAAAAAGGAATCTCGAGGCAAATTTTTATATAAAGTCAACATTTTATTATTAATTGTGAGTATTTCATGCTGAGTGGATAAACTTAAATAGGCCTGATAATGATATCAAGAAGCAGATCTCAAAAGTATCCTTTACAAAATTCTGATGAAAAAATACGGCTGATCCTGAGACAGTCCACCACAATGTAGACTCAGTAGATGTAGATTGCTGACAATGTCTCAGAACGGCAATAGCGCAGAACAGATTGGAGTAAAAGTCTTTTTATATGAATGTACGTGTGTTTGAGAGAGA